>VUYV01000029.1:5354601-5515700 GCA_008711295.1 Anarhynchus alexandrinus
CTAAAATGCACCTTGTTCCAGCATTCACTTTACTTCTCCGTGTGGCAGTAAGCATTTAAATTGATATAATTTACATACTTTCCAGGTGCAACATTATGTCAACTTTATTAAGATATGGGTACAAGTTACTCCTGGGGAAATTCGAATTGGACACAAGAGGAAAATTTTTCACAGTGAGAACAGTCAGCCACTGGTATAATCTTCTCAGGGAAGTGGCAGATTCCCCAACATTGGTCACTTTTAATATTCAGATGGACAGGGTGCTGGGCCTTATTGTCTAGACCGTGCCTTTGCCAAGAAAGGTTGGACCAGATGATCTTTGAGATCCTTTCCAACCTGGTATTCTACGATTCTATGAAAATGCCACAATAGATTCACCTTTCAATTTGATGCATTTTTAAGTAGTTCCTCCTTTGTGGTTTGTGGTCTTGTTTTCACTCAAGAAACAGTAGTAATTTAAATATTGTCTTGTAGATACTTTTTGAAAAATAAATTTGTCAGCCATATCAAATATTTTTTGAAAGCCAAGTTCTAATTAACAGCAAGTGACAAAAAATCAGAAAGTTTGGGACTTTTTTTTTTTTTTCACTTCAGACTTAAAAAAACATTCTCTGTTTGAGATTTTTTATTAATTTTTGAAGACCAAAACCAAGTTCAAGTCTTTAACTTAAAAAAAAAAAGCAACCACCAAACCACGGAAAGATTTAAAGGAAAATCTTCTCTTTGGAAAAAATCTTTGCCATATTTTGATTGGCTACAACATACAAGCTCTAAAAGGACATGTCTAACTTTCACTTTAGCACTTGGAACTGTCATTTCAAAGATAGCCAAGACAGCATCAGCCTGTCCATGTAAAACCCTTTTTCATATGCAAATGTGAAATTCCTAAGTGAGCGTGATTGCATTTGTGTAACAGTTCATTTATGTTTGGGGGCCAGGCAGGTTTAGTACTGTTTTCATCTACAGTGGTAGCTCCTATATAGCCTCTCAATGCACTTCCTTCTCCCTTTGTAAGCCTTGACTGTGTGGAGCTTGCAACCTCGAACACGAGTCATAAACAGTTTGTTGTTTGTCTTGCTGCTAACACCACGAATTAGGTTGCAGTTTAGTCCTTACAGAAGAATAAATGCTCTGTGCTGCCAACCAAATTTTTTTACAGAGTTAACCCTCAAATTTACCAAAAGAGTGTATTTACCCTTTTGTCTCTTCCTCCAGTCTCTCCTGAATGCAGTCCCACATGCCAGTACCCTGCGGCAAGAAGTGAGAACGCTTGTTGCCTCTTAGATCTCCCATCTTTTGAAGGATGGAGGTAAATGGCAGTTTGTCTCCTTTATCCTTTCTTTACTTTCCTGCATTCTGAGGTATCCCCACTTCACTCTTTCTTAAGCAAAGATGGGAACAGGAAATGGCACAAAATTCCAAATGAAAAGGCAAATTCCACCTCCAGCAGATGACCTTTTTAACCCAGCTCTTTTAAACTCAGAAAATAGCACAAGCCACATTCCAGTTTTTACTGTTGCTCATGCTTTCATTTCTATCAGCTGGCATGTTTTAACTTCATCTGTGTTGAAAACAATAGCATGTCAGCAGACACATGGTCAACACAGTGAAGGTGCAGACTGAGAAGAGAAATCCATGGTTCTTTGCTGTTTCAGTGGGGAAGATTCAGTCCCTTTTTCACTTTTCTGTTTCCCCAGCCCACATGTCACACCCCACTTATACCATTATTTCTAATTCTCATTTTCTCCCACTTTTGCACACTAGAAATAAAGTCACAAAATCACAGAACGGTAGGCGTCAGAAGGGACCCCTGGAGATCATCTCGTCTAATCACCTCTACTGAGATCAAGGGTCAGAGATCAATATCTCAGTACAGTTAAAAAAATAATTTTTTAAAAAGGCACTTTTGCTTGGGCAGTTCACCTTCCCTGCCTGCAGCCAAACAATCACAACTGCATCTCTGAACAGCAGTAGCAACAGGAAGTGATGCTCTGGCTTTCCAAGAGGTAATTTGGCTCAGCATAATTCTTTTCTATAAAATGGAATTAACTTTCAACACGGAAAAGAGGTAGGTGGACAGGAAAAAAAAGTAAGGTACTGTACACAAACGTTGATTGCAGCCCCGCTCCTTTAGGCCAGGAACACCACCTAGGAAGAACAGATTTGATTCACTTAATAGACTTTAAGTGCCTCAGGACACAGTACAAACTTGTATCACATTATCAGACAGGCCTCCTCATGGCGTCAATGTCTGCAAAAGCTCATGAATATGTAAATACTATATGTATCTTGGAAACATGCTTGACAAGAGAATAGCTAAAATGAACAGATCCTAGTTATAAGCCATCAGTATGCCATTCTTTATGTTTGAACAGGCAGCCTATTGCTAGGTGACAGATCATTAAGGCTATATACTCAGTCAGCGGAAATGAAGAAATAATTTGTTCATAATAACCTTCAGATGACCTCCCAGGCAAAAGAGAGTCTTTAAAGAGCTATCTCTACTGATACATGTCACGCCTCTGTGTGGGGTTCTTCTGGCCCCACTGTAATAGCAGGGCTGCTGGTGAAACAGAGCAATAAACACCTACTGACAGGGCTGTAGCGTGAAAAGATCTCATCACCTGCCATTAACTGGCTGATGAATAATTCAGACCTTTCCATCAGAACATAAGGATTTTAGGCTGTGCCATGTTACACAGGGAAAGCAAGCAGAAGGAAACTGATTGCTAGCTTCAATCAAGGCCTTGCTAAGCCCACTTATAAGACTATATTGCTAGGCACAATAAATACGCATGCATCAGATCGTGCTCATCAACAAGCTTAAGTCTCAGAGCTGCTGGGGGCAAGACCTACTCCTCAGAAACATGCCTCCCATGCAGATGCTGCTGTTGGCCATCTTTCTGTAGACGGGTATATTTCATATCCAATCCTTCTCTGTAACCTGCTTTTTAATTATTTTTCCGCAGCTATACAGCAGAGTCTCCTATTGCCCCAGGAAAGTATATGCCCTAATGTTTCATTCTCACTCCCTACAGTAAACTTTCAGTGAGCTGATACCCTCCTGAACTTCTCCACTATTTATGTTACTGTATAGGTTAGCACTTTCCAGGCCCATTCATTTCTGCCATGAGACATAAAAGCTAGTTCTCTTCTGCACAGAGTGCAAACTTAAAGGGAGAGGAGGTTGGCCTTCCATAACATTCTTTTCCCAATAAATAAAAAATGGAGGATTTTTAGAGCACAAGCTTTACTTTTTTTACAGAGAAAAGATTGAAAGAACAGCTTTTACACCTTGGGTTTTGTTTTGTTGTAGGTTGTTTTGTTTTTGGGTTTTTTTTTCTCATTATGACAATACTGCATTTGTTGTAGAAGGCTAGGTGTTCAATAGTGAGATTTCCAAGGAATCCTAGTCCAGATTAAGCCTTTATCTGTAAATCATATAAAAACTTCACTATTGCTGATAACCTAAACTCTTTTGCGAGACAAAGTTTTAATAAAATCAAGGCACTGTACCAGAAGTGGTCTGCCCAAGTTCTCACAAACTGCTCTTCCCATCAGTTATTTCCATAAGGTTGGGAACAACGTGTTTCGTACTGCAAGATAATAAGTAACAGGAATAGGGCGATTCCAGTTACAGGGTTCCCCTACAGAGCTATATCGTTTTGCCTTTAAATAGTTTCTTCAAGGAGAAAGCTAAATCTTGGTATTAACTACCACATGTTTAAAAAGATGTTTTTTCTCAATATTGCATACAATTTTGTTATGTCTGACCTTCTTTCCACCTTGCTTAGAATGTAATGTAAGTTCACATTTCTGAAGAGAATCATCTAGGAGATATATCTCCCACAGGCTTATTTTCAGTCTTTGAACAGACTTTGTTGACTAGCACAAGTGGATCGAGTTTATCTAGCCTCTTCAATTCATTAGAGACAGAACCGTCAAACAGGGACTGACATGGGGATTGGATGACTTCTTCTCCCTCTTGTCCCCTCTGTCTTCCACTAACTCCCCAAAAAGAAAAAGAAAAAATAAATCCCCAAGCCACACAAAAAATCTTAACAGGAATTTAGTGCAGTCAGGAAAAAGCTAATAACAGGTGCTCCTGCTCCAGTTTGTTTTGACAGTAAGGCTGGGAAAGAGATTGTACCACAGATTTCTTGAAAGCACCTCTAGGGGTTCATTTGCAAAGGAACCCTCCTAACTTCTTCAGCCAAGGAAAAGGGACTCTAGATACTTGCTTCAGCATTCATTTTCAAGTAAACGGAATTATGACCCTTGCAGGGATGAGGGTAAAGGCAATGTTTTAATCAAACTGTTCGCGCTGCCAGAAGACTCAAATGACAGTTTTTATCTTGCCTTGCACCTTTTACTTCACTTTAACATCCCTGACTATTTTGGTTTATGGATTTCTGTAACTACGGCATAAACAAAGTGAGAACACAAAGTGTTGGGAAGAGAGGATGTCAGGTGAAGAACAAATGAGACAGCAGGTACTGCAGAGAATGCACTCACTTCAATCCAGACAATTTCATTCTATTAGTCCTTCCTAGTTATTCCCTACTCCAGCAAAAACCAATGACCCTCATATTAGATATATTTAAATTGTGTACCCCCTGAAAATGAAAATAAAGATAAAATGGAGTACACATTTTGCTTTGAATAAAGAGGTAAACAGGAAAAGCAAAAAATGTATTAAGGTCGTCTAGGAAGTGCAAACAAGATGGATTTCCAAAAGCCAGATGTTCCTACCTTTTGACAAAATGCTGTACTTAAACTATCATTAACCACATACGCACAGACTTTTGTCTAGACTAAGTGGAATTGTATGTGTGAGCTTTACACATAACCTATAGATATGTCTGTTTATGTAATTTCCTTCTTATATAAATAAACAAACTAGTAAAATCATAGCTGAAGTGCTCCCAATTCCAGATATCCCTCTAATAGGTCTTATAAGCCTTTACTCTATATCCACTATCCAAACTAAGAGATGACAGTTCAGTGAAGGAAAAGGTATGTTTACCTCAGGAAAGAGTGTCTTTATGACACCGATCTGCTCTGATGAATCCACTAATGTGAAATTTCTGACCCAATAGGCAGTGATTGCACAGCACTGAGACTCCTCTCATTATTCATGAAATATGTGCTGTACAGTGTCAGCTCTCTCCCTGCAGACTTGCTGCCAAGCAATTACTCATTTCCATCACTTAGCTTTTCCTCTCCCCCCTCCTTTGCCTTTTTATTTTATTATTTTTGGTGGGTGTCTATATATTCAGCATACTTCAGGAAGCAAACACACAGTACTGGAATGAAAATTATGCTTGTCTTCTTTGATTTTAAATAGAAAAGCACTTTCAAGTCCTTAAAAATTGATGTTGTTTTAAACTTTACAACAAGCAATAGGAGAAACTGGTATCTGCAGGAATAAATGGAAAGCAATCAAGAGTATTTCCACTGTTATACATATTTGCTCCCCGAGAGAAGCTGTGAAAACTATCTTCTATGACCTGATTCATTTATCTCACTGTCCTTGGAGCATCAGTAGCAGGTATAGTGAACAAACAAAAGAAAAAAGAGAGAGAGACAAAAAACAATTTTTACTAATGTGTCCACTTTGGTCTCTAAATGGGGAACATTATTTGAAATAAAGGATGACAATCTTGATTTTTTTTCTAATTTAAATCCATTTCTGCATTATGAGTTCAAAAGTTCAGTTTATAGTAGGTGTAAAAAGGGTTCTGATGAGGCAGAAAAAGAATTTTAGAGAAAATGACCACATATATAATATGTAGGTGACATATTTGTGTCAATTTGTTTCTGGGTGGTTTGTTTTGTACCAGCACAAAAACATTCAAACATTAATGACACTTGTAGAAGAAGAGCCTGCCAACAATATAAAAGACTCATTACCCCATTAATCCTCAATACAAACTATATAGCTAATTTGCCAGGAAATGTGTACTAAACTTAGTCATCTTAGATAGAAAGTTCAGGATTTTTATAGTAACTGTTGATTTTTACATGCTTTAATTTTTGATGTTCAACCTGACATTCTGTATTTTCATGAAGTGCCCAGCAGCCTACATTGAAAATCAAGATGCTGTAGTCCATTATAATATCCAGCCATGATGGATGAGAAAGGGGTCAGAAAGCCCCCGGGAAGCCTTACTGATGTTGTTCCCAGAAGCACATTGTTCCTGTAAGACAAGGAGACAGGGGATCCACATCTATTTCCCTGAAAAGCTTGTGAGAGACCTCAACTGTGAGGGCTCTAGTTTTTCATATAGCTTGGAATTGAGGCTTTTCAACGTGCTTCTAAAAGCAGAACCTTTGTGGATCCCCCACTATTTATATATTCTTTCCCCTCTCTCCCAGTAGCTCAAGTTCTATCCTCCAAGGCCTTTCTATTACTCCAAAAAGTAGAAGGAGGAGGAACATGCACACAACTTTCTTCCTGTTGCTCATTCTGGGAGTCAATCTTCAGTGAGTTTTTACTGGGGACTGAACTTTCTAACAGGGCACAGTGCCAGGCTGTTTGGTTAAGGACTCCACTGAGCAGGACTGTCATTCTCTACTACTTCTGTGCGTTCAACAAGCTAGTGTTGTGAGAGTAGAACAAGTATTTAGATGACTTGCCACCTGGGCTAGTACATCCTTCTTACAATTGCAGAATGTGTATGCATGACAAGACATATCTCAGTTGATATGTGGGGGCACAATGAAGTATAATTTTTACAAGCCCTACTGATCATACTCAGAAGACTGGGTTATGCATAGCACAAAGAAATCAAAATCATGGTTATTGATTTAGGAGTTCAGAGCTATAGCAATGCTTTGTGTTATTGCATATAAATGACACAGGGGACAGACCCAAATTGTCTCACCGTGAATGTACAGGAATATTCCCAGCATCTCTACCATCTAGTATGTGGAGATGGTGTGGAAAAATAGAATTACAATTCCATTTCATAAAACATGTTAATATACTTAGAGAAACTGTTACTGCACTATTGGATAATTCATAGAATCACAGAATCATTTAGGTTGGAAAAGACCTTTAAGATCATCAAGTCCAACTGTAACCCCAACACTGCCAAGCCCACCACTAAACCATGTCCTTAAGTGCCACTTCTACATGTCTGCTAAATACTTCCAGGGATGGTGACTCAACCGTTTCCCTGGGCAGCCTGTTCTAATGCTTAATAATAGAATTACAGACTCATTTAGGTTGGAAAACACCTTTAAGATTTGTATTCCATCATGCGTGTTACATGCAATTTGTTTCTATGCTTTCCCTCCACAATTGCTCATACTAATAAACAATTAGTAGGAACTCACACACATGTTAATTATAGCTTAAAGTATTTCCTGTTATCCCCACACCCGACTCTGAGAAAAGCTATGCCCAGGACTGACAGGACTTATTGGTTTGAGAAGATAGTTTAATTCAAGCCAGAGCACCCATCGAATCCCATACAAATAAGTTGAATACCCAGTACGAGTGAGCCTGACCTTCTGTGTTACTCTCTCAGTCACACGTATGTGCTCCAGCTAGGACTGCATTTCTAGGCAGAATATATCATAATAATATGACATATATATATAAATCATAATCATCATAATATTATAATACATATCCGCTATCAATACAGAAGGAAAATGTAGAATGTTTTGATCATGTTTCACCAAAGATCTTTATTTCTCAGCAAGATTAGTGACTATTTCTCTAGCTTTCTCCTGTACATTGAAAAAAGAGAAATATAACTTTTATGAGACAAGCAGTATTTGTTCGGCAGCCAAGAAATTCTTAAAAATCATTAAGTCTATTCTTATCTGGAACATTTGTGATTTATATATGTAACCGTGATTGGTCTTCACAGAAACAACACAAGCATCTCCCACACCTAGCCACATGAGAATACACTTCTCTCTCTTTTAAAGTCACTGTTCTACTTCCCAAATGACTTGGAAGTCTGTTTAGTGATACTGTGGATTTATTATAATCCCATACCAACATAACTGGAACACTAGTCACACATGACATCAAAGTAAAATACTAAATGGATTAGGTGCCTAGTATTATAGAAGAAATTAGCTGCTCCTCTGCCACTTAAAGTTATGGTAGGTGTAAGAAGACCAGTATATACATGTTCTAACTGGCATGTGACATTTTTTAGTGCAGGACAAAACCTATTTCTTATTCATATGAATCTCAGCAACCTTGCTACAGTTTCATTTCTTTGAGAATCTTGGATGAAAAGAAAAAATTGTACTAAGACAATTGCACACGAGCAATTTCTTTTGTAATGTTTCATTCACCCAACGGGTTTACACCTGGCCTTATTTAACTGAAGGGCCAATGATATACAAAGACACTTTCAGAAAACAGTTGAGTTCTTTGCCTTTTGGGGATTTCTAGTAGCTAGCTAGCTAAGGCTTAATTAAATCTCTCATCCTCAAAACACAGGCCCATCTCATTCCTTGGAGTCTGGATCTTTCGCTCCCTCTCTCACTGCTGCTTATATAAAACTATGAAATCTAAAATATAGAATAGAATAGAATAGAATAGAATAGAATAGAATAGAATAGAATAGAATAGAATAGAATAGAATAATTTCACTTGGAAAGGATCTACGACGATCTTCTCGTGCAACTGCCTGACCAGTTCAGGGATGAGCAAAAGTTAAAGCTTGTTATTAAGCTCTCCCGCAGCTCCCTGAGTCTTTCTTTGCTTTTCCACTCCCAGCGCCAGAAAAGCTCCGGCATTTTGCACGTTGTGAACATGCTTGAGTGGGGACCTCGGACACAGTGACCTACAGAGGCCCCTTCCAACCACAACTGTTCTCTCATCTCAGGGGCTTTCCATCTCCAGTGACAAGGGACAGGTCCTTCTCCTCTCAGAGGAGCCCTCAGAGGAGCTGACTTGGGGTGTTCTGTTGGCACCGAGGAGCTCACCACAGCTGTCTTGCTGCATTGCTGGGCTCCCCGTTGCTGGGTCTTTGTGCTTGGGGCACCAGCCTCTCACCACAGGTTCCAACCAGCCTGAGGTCAAAATGCACTCACAAGGCCACAAGAAGGCAGCAAGTGTCCTGCAGAGCAGGCTTTCCCCCTTTGAAAGGATGTCAGCCTTCCTAGCTGGGCGGCCATTGGGATGCAGCCCCCAACACCTCTGTGATGCCACAGGGCAGCGGCCATGACTGCCTGTGACCTCACTGCTCTGCAGCAGCCGCAGGCTCTGTCCCCGCTCATTCTGTCAAGAGCTCCTGTGGGTGCACACTGAAGGCGTGCAGGTTCCTGCAGGACCTTTGACTTGTTCGTTGAGCTTGGCGTTGGGGGAGAGCAGCAGCTGTGGGTGCTGAGCAAAGGCAGCTCCTTCCAGTGCTCCCCTCTCCTCTGCCTGGCAGCTGACCCTGCGAGGCCCATCGGTGCCTGTCCCGGGGCCGTGGGTGCGACGAGACTGCCAGGGATTCTGCAGCAGCGAACATCCCTGAGAGTTCCTCCACCTTCCCTGACCACCTCCTGCAGGTACCCTGTGCTAACTCAGGTGGTGTCTGGGGGAGACCATGAGGGCTTCAGGGGCTCAGGCACTCCAGCTCTTCCCCAATGGCCCCCCAGCAGCTCACCAGAGCTCACCCCAGGTGCCTCGCCCCATGTGGCCTGAGCACTGGGGAGGTGCTGAGGAGATCCAGGCAGGCTTCCACTCCTGCTCTCCATTCCTCCCACCCTGCAGCCCACCTCTGAGGGGGTGCAGAGATAGGGGCAGATCCCGGCCTGGCCCCACATGTCTCTGCCCTGCCCAAGCTCCTACCAAGCCCCAGCTGGAGCCTCCCACCCAGAGCCACACGTGTTCCCCCTGACCAAGACCCTGTGCACCAGCCTGCCTTGCCCTGGTGCCTGGACAGGAGGTTGCTCCGGCACCTCTCCACCCAGCGTGGGCAGCCTGCCTGGGGAAGGCAGGGGTGCAGAGCGGACCCTGGGGCTGGCTGGCCCACAGGGCAGCTGCTGCTGCTGCTTTCCAGCCCTCAAGGACACCCTTCAGGAGGCCCTTGTCTCCTCTCTCCCACAGCTTTCTGGGTCTTCCTTTGCTTTTCCACTCCCAGCGCCAGAAAAGCTCCAGCATTTTGCATGTTTCTCTTGGCAGGAGATGGTGTTGGGCACTGAGGAAGAGCTGGAGGAGAGCGGCTCTGCTGCAAGGGATGGCAGTATGAGCCAGATGTCACCAGCAGGGCCGGAGGAGGCAGCAGAACGCTCCCACTGCCCCATCTGCCTGGGAGACATCGAGGACGCAGCCTATGTGGCCTTCTGCCTCCACCGATTCTGCTTTGCCTGCATCAAGGAGTGGGCCCGAAGGAGAGCTGGGTGCCCGCTCTGCAGGCAGCCTTTCCACCTGCTCCTGCACTCGGTGCAAGCAGATGACATCTACGAGGAGTACGTTGTCCCCTCATCCAACTTCAGCCTGAGGGACACAGTCAGAGAGAGGGTCCGGAGCAGATCCCCACTGCGGCGCGACGGCCCCCACAGCTCAACCACTGATGATGCCCCCTCTGCTGGCAGAAGGGGGCCTGTGGGGAGCCACCGAGCGCAGAGGCAGGGAGCAGCTCCAGGGATCTCCTCCCAGCAGAATCCCACTCCCAGGGCTTCTCGACAGCGAGTACCACCGAGCGCAGGGGAGCGCCCTGCCAGCCCTGCAGCTGCAGACTACGAGCACATCGGCAGAGTGCTGTGGCAAGTTTGGCTTTTTGTCCATTTTTGCATCCAATAAACATCCAGATGCTATCCAGGGGCTGGTTTATTCCCCAAACCAAAGACCTACCCGCTGTAGGGAACGCTTTCCAACACTGTCTCAGCAGTGCCCGTAAGACAAGGGGAGAATCTCTTGGGGTGTACCATGAGTTTTTTTGACATAAGGTTAACATCTTTGATTAACTTGTTGGTTTGCTGCAAGCAGAGCAGCAACATTTGTTGGTTTGCTGCAAGAGGAGATCTTTCCCTCATGCTCTCCCACCCTCATACTTCCAAATGCCAGCACAGGGCTGTCCAAGCCCTTTGAGCAGCTGCCATGCTGTGGGTCCCAAAGGCCTGTGCATCGCCCAGTTGCCATGGACACAGGCCGTGCTGACAGCCCTAGACCGGAGGGGTCCTCCCGCTGGTGCTTCCATACCCAGACATCCCCAGTCCTTCTCCAGTCACACCAGTCAGCCTTTCCCTCTCACTTTGGTACAACAGCAGCCCAACTCCTCCAGCCCAAGACCCCATGGCTGTGCCTGGCAGGCAGGTGGGCCCTGCTCTGCTCTTCTGGGGATGCGCTGCCTTGTTAGCAACACCCATTCCAGGAGAACAAGGACCTCTTGCCAATGTGCACGCTTTGGCTTGATCTCTGTCAGGAGAGCAAAGATCCAGACCCTAAGTTTCTCAGGTTTCCAGGGGCAGCCCAGAAGCAGGCAGCCATGCAAGCACAGCGCAGTTTGGCCACAGGCAGAAGCACTGGAGGAATGGCCCTTCGGGAGCAGTGCCTGAGAGCCTGTGTGGAAGGGGAAGCCTGGAGAGGTTCTTTCCAAAAAGAAGCCACTGCCAAATCCCCAGTATATAGCTTTGGTCGATCACACCATCACCAGCAGTTGTGCACACATGCACTCAGTTGTATGATAATCATGCAACTGCTACAAGACATTATTTAATGAAGTTTATACTACTGATGTGCTATTTTAGAGGGATTTCTCTCACAAAAGGTGTGTTTGGGGGAGTGATTTCTCTCTCAGACCAGAACGCTGTAGCATGTCCTGCTTTTCCCTATTGCCCAATGGCCCACCAGCAGTACCATGGGAATGGAAGTGAGCATGGCCATTGAAGTGTAAGGAATCAGAGAAGGAAAACCAAGCAATGTCTACATGCAACACTCATTACTCTACATTCTCAAGTTGCTGCTAAGTTGCTTAGTATGAAATATGTTCAACATGAAGCTTGTTAACCTCCACTAGTCTCTGGTCTAGTGCCCATATAGAACTCCACCTATAAAGAATGTAAGTGGCTGGACTAGACACAGATCCTGTTCATGGGTGAAAAAAAATGGCATTTTGAAGACATTGTGTTGTCTGGCAGACTAAAGAGATGTAAGTCTTGGAACTGAGATCTTCCACCAAAGTCTGATTCACCCTGAGCTCACTTTGCAATAGATGCCCGCAAAGTTCTTGAGATCCTAATTCCCAAAGTCAAGCACCTGGAAGGCTGAATCACTGACAGCTAGAGAACTAAATCCCTCTGAGGATCTAAGTCATCATCTCTGGTCTACGTTCTGACTTGATATAACACAAGGCTCACTGAGAACAGTAGAAATAGTATGCGCACTTCTACAAGACCCTTCCTTTCCACTTCTCACTTGTACCTTCACTAGCAGTTGGGAAGCTGTATGATGGACCACATCAGAGGGGTGATCTGCCTGACAACAGAGACTTTTTTTCCTAGAGTTAATTTTCATCTGGAGCTGTTCCCTGACCTGATTCACTGTGTGACTGCGCTCAAGCCACGTATGAGCATCTAGAGATGCTGAGCAGAATGCAGTCACCTCTTTTGTTCGCAGCAATGAGTTACACAAGGCTAAACCGCTAACAGAATTGCAGTACTTTTTATCCCCCTCTAAGGCGGGTAAGATATTTTTGCCATTTAAGGGGTAGACAGAGAAACATCTTTGTCACTTTCAGCACAGGAAATAATACGAGGAAAAGAGTTGTTCTCATTAGAAGTTACAGGTAAATTCATTGCTGATAAAAGAACACATACAGTATTTGAATTTATCTGAACCTATGTCTTCACAGAACTGACATATATTCTCTAGTTCCTTTTTTAAAATTAATAATCACAGGAAATCAATACAAATTGCGGTTTAGTTTCATGTTTGTAAATGTATAGCATGAAAGACATCGTATGAAAATGTGTTTCATTAATGCACCCTTCATCCCATTAATTCTATAATTCAGTGATTTCATTGTTTATATTTCAGGTCTCCCTCTGCAATAACAAATTGGAACAGGCTTTTACTGTAAGGGAGAGAGACATTTCTGAAAATAAGGCTTAAAGGCCAAATACCTTTCCCTGTTCTATAGGGAAACCTCAAGTCAATGCATGTATATACAATGTTTTGCAGAACAGGTACTTGTTTGTTTTATTAGCTCAGTACTTTTTATCTACATGGTTCATATCTATTAAACTAAATTTGTATTCTGCTATGAGCAGTCAGGTGTAGTTAGATACAATGAGGAGCATTCAATCATATGCAATAAGGTAAATTACACCACATAATGCAATTTAAAAGATACTTAATAACTAAAATCAAACTTTTTCCTTTTGCTGTTTTTCTATGGACCACTACAATTTTCACATATTCAAACAGAGAGAAAAGATATTAGCCATAAACTAGGAACACTGTTAATCCACAGCCTCGTGTGCCTTAGTTTCATCTTAATCCTACTATATATACCAAAGTTAAATTTGTAAATAGCATGAAGGTAACTACAGAAATAATATTTGGTTATCTCATTACTGGCAGCGTTGGCTGTAACCCCTTCCATTTTTGCAGATGTATCAGCTAACACAGTCCTCCAAAGAGGAGAGATTTCAGACTTTCAGGGCTACTACACCCATGTTGTTCATGAGGTCTCTACAAAAAGATCAAAGGTTTGCCAATACTTTCCAATGTTTATAAAATGTTTGTATTTCTGGGGATTAAACAATCAGAAATATAAAGTACATCATAAGTATGTCATATGAATAACTCCCTAGCAGTAAATCATTGTAATTATAAATGATTTGACCTTATTGAATTTATTTCTAAGATTTCCTCTGTTACTTTCCAGAGCAGTTTGCATTGGTCTGGACTCAAAGTATCTAGCAGGCTTTTAACAATTAATTACAGTAAGCATGCTCTTGAGCCTGTGCCAGCCAGCCCAATCTCTTTGCTGAAAGAATGGAAAACTTAAATAGTTAGTATGCTGCTGGATCAATTTAAGACGGAGCCTCTTGCCTCTTGTAAGATGCAGAACTGGTGGCTGGTGGCATAGGACTAGGATGTTTGCTTTGTTTTTTTTTTTTTTTTAAATGTAAATAAAAAAAAAGAAAAATACTTTCATAGTCTCTGATGCAATAAAATTTATTTTCTGGTTTGCTGGGTGGTTTTTTGCTTGGTTGACTTTTTGCAAAACAGGTAGCTTGTTCAAACCAACCCCAAATTTTTTCTTAACCTTTTGCCATTAGTATTTTTCCCTTTCTGCAGTACTCTATAAATTTAAGTTTTATAAGAAAAATACAATTACAAGAACTTTTGTCACACAGATGAAAGTCTGCAGCAATTGTGAAACAAAGCTTTAATTAGTATATTAAGTATTTTGACATTTTGAGATCACTAGTTTGACTGTTTTGAATTTCCTAATTGTTTCCATTTCCTGAAACTGATAAAAGCTTAAAGAAAATAAAATATGTCTCAAAAAAGTGATGGCAAAGTTTGCAAAATGACTGACAAGGAGAAGTTTACCAAAGACGCTTTGCATAAAGAGTAAAGCTGCATCTTTACTCCCATAGCAAAGCTAGAGAGATTTTGCACCAGGACCAACCAAGGTTAAATAAGGCACTGTCAAGTAAGCTGAGATGGAAAGATTTCATGCAGCAACACTCACACACATTTCTCTTTTTCTTTTTCTTTTTAAACTTATATCTACATATTTACACTTGCTCAGAAAATCTGTTGGAAGCCTGTTGGCTGCTGTGTTTACATCCAGTAGATCTTTTCTGTGCTTTTGACAGATAAATAACAGGCAGAGAGTGACAGTATAATTGGAATTCTCGTATGCAAAAGGATACTGCCACTGTATCTTTGGGGTTAGCACTGGTCACAGGGGCCCATTTTTGGGCCTTGTTCCTTGAAATGTTCCTTGAAAATGCCCAGGCAAACCCAGGGAGGAAGCTTACTGTTATTCTTCCCAATTCTGAGAAGTTTAGAGCTTGAGAGCCTAAGGAAACATCCAAACAAAGCAAGTGACCTTTGATTTCTAAACTCCTTTTGGAGCCTAGCTGCCATTGGGTCCAATCTTAGTCTCAGACTTGGTCAATGGTTTGTGTCTAATGGAATTATCCATACAATGTTTATAATAATATTGATTAGCTGCATTGATTAGTAATTTTTCACAGTGTTAATTCAGCATGGTCTCAGTCACTTACTGAGGTTCTGTCGTGGGTAAAGGATCTCTCTGCCTTGGGTAAGGAAGGATCTCTCAGTCTCAGGTAAGGAATCTCTAACCTTGAGAGGCGTCCCTGCTTAAGGGGAGAGTCACCTGGTGTGCAGTCCAGCTGCAGTTCAGGGAGAGTTCCAATTGGGCCCATCCTGATGGTAATATTTATAGACTGCAGTAGTTGGCTGCCAGTCAACAGTATAGACAAGATAGATGTCTTCATTTTACCGCTGGTATCTTGTTCTGTACTGTGGTTATCTTGCAGTTTTGGATTTCCAAACCACCTTTGGAAATATTTTTCAAAGCACCTTGACTCCCTTGTATGTGAGCCAGGGACTTTCCAGCTTGCAAGTTCACCCCAAGGACATGAGGCTAGTTGCTCCTTAGTCAGCCTGAACCAAAGTATGGCTAGGAGTCAGATGTGTCTGTCACAGACCCCTGTTACACACTCATATAGCATTTATCATGATGGAAATTCAGGTTCTTGAAATAAGTGAAAAGTAAGAATACAAACCAAATTGAGGCTTTTGACCTCCTACAAAACTTGATTTCCAGCCAATTGTGCTTCCTAGTCAGTTTTCATCACTATTGTGACCTTTTAAGCCATTTAAATAGAGCATTTTTCACCCCTGCACATTAATCATTCAATTTTTATCATTTAGTTGAAAACATTATATTCAGACTTCCATGATGCAATAAAAAGCTTGGTCCTACCAGGAGTAAAAATGCTATTGTTAAACCTTTTTTCCTAGAGGATTTGATGGGGGAGGAGGCAGTATTCTTTCTCTGAAGAGAAAAAAGAGTTGAGTCTACAGTTCACTTCTACAGCTGGGTTATAGATCAATGAAAATCTAAATTGGCAGTGAAGATGTTAACAGACACGAAGTATAGATCCAGCACTACTAGAGATAAACAATTGGTATTTGCACTTGCAAATATTCATGCTGCATTCTAGATTATGTTTGCCCTATTTACTTCTTTGGCAGTAAGGCATCAAATATCCTATAACATAATCCTTCTCTCAGCACTTACCAATGAACTATGAAATAGTATTAAATAGAATTAATTAGAAGTTTTAATGAATCATGTCTGTCCTCATTTATTATACAATGTAATTTTCAAGGAGTGATTAATTATGAGCTACAGATGAGTGAATGGTTAATGTAGTTTGTTAACCTTACTAAGGAGCTACAGTACACAGTGCAAGTTAGTTCTCCTCTGTTATTAGCACACTTATGTGCTTGCCATCACTTCAAGTGAACAAGATTTTCATGACTTTGCCATTAAGATGCAGAATCTGCTAGTTGTTGACCTTCTCCCTATATTATTTTTACAGCCTCTGATAGACCAATACCTTATCCTTCTCCTTCCTTTCCTTTCAACCCTAATTTTCAAAGCAGATGGAAGCCATATGCCAAAAATCCTCACTTCCATCAAAGTGAATTTGTATGCTTAATTCCCAATACACCATTTATCCCATATAATATTTTACCTAACAGTATCTGAAATCATGAGATTCTGCTATGTTCTCAGCATGTAATATTAACATAACTATAATTTCAGCATGTGCTCTTCCTCATAAGTGGGGTTGATAACATACCAGTGTTTTAGGTATTGCTAAAGAGTTTTTTTCACAGCATCGAGGTCTTTTCTTTTTCCTGCTCTGTCCTGCAGTGAGTAGCCTGGGGGAGCAAAAGAAGTTGGGTGGGGACACAGCTGGGAGAGCCAACCTCAACAGACCAGAGGGATACCCCACGCCACATGACATTGTGCTCAGCGCTAAAAGCTCAGGGAAAGGGGAAGGAAGAGAGAAATAACCGCTTCGGGGTTATAGCATTTTTCTTGACAAGTACCTGTTATGTATACTAAAGCCCTGCTTTCCAGGAAGCAGCTAAACATCTGCCTTCCCATGGGAAGCAGTGAATGGATTCCATATTTTGCTTTGCTTGCATGCACGGCTTTGCTTCACTTATTCAACTGTCTTTATCATGACCCACAAGTTTTTCTTGCTTTTACCCTTCCTATTCTCTCCCCCATCTTGCTGGGGGTGAATGAACCAGCGACTGGGTGGAAGTTTACCTGCCAGCTGGGATCCACCCACTACAGTTTCCACTTTGACTTCTTTAAAAAGAAAACATACAGCACAGGTGACACTTCTGTGGGTATATGTTTCAGGCAACTCTTTTTTCCTTTTATTACCTAAGAGGGATAGCGGCATTTTCTAATGCCAACGCTCTCAATAACAATGTAACTTAATAAGACCCCATATTTGTCATACAAACAGAAATCAAGGAAGGTCTGCTCTACTTATCCTTTTTTTTTTTTTTTAATTTGCCATAAAAGTTTTCCTCATTATTTTGGAGTCTTAAGGAGGCCCGTACTTCTTTATATTTACCAGATGGTATTAGCAGTAAGCCTGTGAATTTGCAGAACCATTGAAAGACAGTGGTTATCGTTTTAGCTCTGCAAGTAGTCATAGACATGGATCTGGTCCTCAGTACAGTAGGTTTCCTTAGTATGCTTGATTCAGAAATGACTGCTTAGCATGTGGCTTGGAAGGACTCTTTCTATACATATCTTCTCCCCATGGTAGGATCCAACCCTCCATGTCTACTATTTGCCTACAGCAATACCCTGACCTTTCTCTAGCTCTCAGAAGTCCTCTCCCTACCACAGAGCTTAAGGTCACAGACCAGGACCAGTCCTGAGCAGGACATCTCAAGGCAGCCAAGATCCCACCAGACCCTTGGGGAACAAAGTAGTTGATGGGGTTCTTCATGTCTAGAGTTCACCCTACATTGAGTTCCAGCAAAAAATGCATGCCAGAACGGCTCGTAACCAATAAACTGTAGAAGGCAACAGAAGTTCACCCATTTTTGCAAACCACGAGGAAGAAAAAATATATTCTCTCTTCTTTAGTGCACAAGGACCTTGATGTTTCTGAAGGGGCAGAGATATTTTCCATCTCAATACACAAAACAGAAAGCTACTCTATTTGGATTGCCCCTCAATTTACATAAGTAATCCTTGATACTAAGTTTAAACAAAATCAGTGGAAAGATGAGAGTTTAAGTCCTTGCTTCAATGATAATGTGAAGTGGATCTTATACACATTCATAGTCAACTGCAAATATACTATGGATCCTGCAAGTTATTCAACAACTTAAACTTCAGAAAATCAGACATACACCTTACTAAAATGTTTCTGTTGATGTATAAATGTGTTCAATAGTGTCGTCTTTTCCACAGACATCCTAAAAGCATAGCAAGATGTTGTGATTCAGTGCTTAAATTCCTAGACTCAGAACAACAGACAGAAGAAGTCATTTTTTCCTTTAACAAAATAAATAATTGGGGTTTTATAACAGCTTATGTATGCAAAGATGTAGAGGCTGACAGGGTTAGCCACGTGTTGATATATTTTTTGCCCAGGTTGAATGATTTGAGTGGGATCTTTGTTAGATGTGAGCCCTCAAAAACTGATTAAATTATTTGCACTGAAGTCAAAAGACTTATTCATAAATAATTTCTTTGTGTTTGTGTGTGTGGTATGCATGT
The DNA here is from genome assembly GCA_008711295.1 of Anarhynchus alexandrinus. Lineage (NCBI taxonomy): Eukaryota > Metazoa > Chordata > Aves > Charadriiformes > Charadriidae > Anarhynchus > Anarhynchus alexandrinus. The sequence continues at coordinate 5,373,381 of VUYV01000029.1, forward strand.
ATTATTCTTAAAAGCAAAGGGATTCTGTCACGAAATTTATCCTAGACGCTTCCAACTTTGCCTTCTTATGCTATTAATATCAAGGTAATTTAGTCAGTGACAGTTCCTTTCATTGATTCATAATTCATATCCAAGCTAAGGGGTATCTGATCAAAAAAGTTATACATATTTCACTGTGTATTTGCTAACATAGTCAATTTAAAAAGCCACCAAAACAAAACAGTATTTCATTTCTTCTCAGCATTAGAAAGTTTAAAAAACATAGCTTCTTGAGAAATTAAGTTCTCAAAATGCTCCTGGTGATCACAGAAGGTCAATTTGAACTGAACTTTATGGCTATTTGTCACCACTTGTTGCCTGGTCATGTTTAGTGTTCCTCCTCTGGCAAGATATATCTATCTCAGGTGTTAACTTGGCAGAAGTTATTGTAAACATAGTTCTGAACTTTAGGAAAGTCCATCTGAAAATACATTTCATTAATTAAATAAACACAACACAGAATAACCTCATGGCATGAAGGAGACACATCAATCACAAAACTTAAGTCAGATGGAAACATTTCATTAGAGCAAAAGAAATATCTGTGACATGAAGCTCAATTTGTGAAGAGCTCAAACCCCAGGACTCCTGTTAAAGAAAGGCTGCTGCTGAGACACATCAAAAGATCATCTTTATTGAAGAACAATTGCATGACCTAGTTTCCTGGTCAGCAACATGCTTTTGTAGAAACTTCAGGAGCTGATAAAAAGCTCTGTAAAGTTAGCATGTGTACTTTTATCTCTACTCCAGTAGGAAGGAGGGATTTGAAAAGATTTTCTGCCATCTTACCTTACATTTAATTCTACAAGTTATGTAAACTTAGGAACAAAGGAAGAAACAAAAGTAGTATAAACTAGATGTTCATAAATATTTACTGTATTAGGTAGAAGAAGTTTAAGACCTAGTTGGTATGTATGAAAACATTTTTATGTTTGTGTAAACAGAAACAGTAGAACAGTAAAGTATAAGGAGGACAAGATTTGACTCAACTGTTAATATTCACAAAGTAGGCTTACATGATACAAAAATGGTAGACAAGATTTTTTGAAAGGCATCTAAGACATGCAGTGGCTGTACTTAAGCTATATGAAAAGAAAACAGCAGTATGGGATTTTGTCACCTGTCTGGGTTTTTTTTGGTGCTCATGCAGTTCCACCTACCCGTTCTGAGCTCCAGTCCCTGTCAGCCAGATAGTTAAATCAGCACACCTTTAGGCTACACTGCCTACTTAACTCTCGGTTCTGTCCTGCATTGCTACACATTCACTTTATCTCTCCATGCAAGCCCAACTTTCTAAGTTACATCTTCTAGACCAACAGACATACACTGTAGAGGATGGGCTCTGGAAACAGGCAGAAGACCAGAGCAGTAACTCTGGGTCAGGCTTGAAAGAGGTATCAGTAGATGATGAATTTTGCAATTGCTTGTCCCCTAACAAAGGACAGTAAATATGGAGGTGGTAGGAGAGGGAGAAGGAATAAACACTTCTTTGCTGTTCTGATTTTTTTTCCTTAGAAAGACTAGATAGGGGAGTGAAAATTTTTAAGACTAGACCATGCTTTTAACTAGATACTCAAAAGCTTTAAAATGCACTCTGTACATGAGTACACATTATGAGTCTTATCCCTACCACTCCACAGAGGATGAGATAGTATAAACACCCATCTCCACTGTTTCCTAACCCCAGAACACTAGTTCAGAAGGCTCATTTGTTTTCTTTAATTCCTCATCTGTTAGCCAAAGCAGTCTGCATGGGACATTTGTGAACGGCATGTGTGCTTGCAGTAATGTTGGTGATTCAGTCTTTCTAAGCCACAAAGCTTACATTTCTCAAGACATTACAAAAGTCATCCTGGTAGCCCCAGTTGCCTAGAACTGCTGGTTTTGGAATCTAGAATCTCCTGGATACCACTGAACAGCTTTGTATCTTTGTATCTGATACTTCTTGAATAAACTAGTGGAAAGTTAGTAAAAATAGAAAGCAAATTTAAAAAAAAAAATAACAAAATCAGAAATTAATAGGAAAAAAATCAAAATTGAAAAAAATTTCTAAAACTGTTTAATCCCCTTTTTTTGTCGAAGACACCAGTTTTGCATTCACTATAAAGCTTGTGGTGCGTGATGTCTTCTTGATATGAGCTGTTCAGGTATTCTCTTCAGGATCATTCATGTTCTTAGGCAGTGGAACCACCCAATAGCATATTTTGGTTTTCCAGATAAGATTTTTTCCACCTTGTATACAAGTAATAACATACTTCAGAGCAGGGCTCTCAGGCACTTTTGTAGGGAAAAGTATTAGATGCATTAATAGTAGAAACAGTAATAGATTTGGCAAGACTAATACCTTGGGAGCAAAGGAGTTTAGTTCATATGAAGAAAATTGTCAGGAGGGAACAACTTGATGTTAAAAGCAAGCAAGGAAAGAGGTTGATGTTTTCACACCTTACCATACTTTTTAATGTCATTTAGAATCTCATTTGTTTTATGGAGCTAATTGTAACTGAGAGATCTGTCCTAGAGTACAGTCAGACCAAAACTCACATTTATAACACATTCAGAGTTGTAAAGTACGGCTACGGTGAAAGTCCAAACAGATTTAAAAGATTTCATAAATGTCCCACTGGCACCACCAGTAATAGAGATACCACTTTCACATCATCCTCAATCTTTGCGCAAGTGGAAAGGCAAGTTTGTACCTGGCAGCCATGAAAATAACATTTGTGAAGAACACTAAAGTCAATGCTCATCAGGAGATCACACCATGTTGTCCTTCTTATCCACTCCATCCTTCATATCCACTCTGTGTCACTGGCTATGCTTCAGGGCAAGACTGAAAGGACATACAGTCTTGGTAGGTACCATAATACAGTTCACTGAGTTCAGACATACTCTTTCCAAAAGAAAGATTGCAGGAAAAGCTACAAGGGAACCGTTTCTGCCTTTACGTGATCACAGAAATGGCCAATACTTACCATCATCAAGAATTAGACTGCTGGTCTGCGACAAGCAGACAGGGTCCACAGATGTTCATCTTTCTTGTACCTGCAAGGAATGTTAGAAGCTATAGTGGAGGACAGAGTCACCACCACCACCACCACTGCTGTTTCAAGAGGCAAACAGCTATTTCTTAAAAAAAATATCAAGTTCTTCCTTAGGTAGAATATTTTTTAATAAGTTTGATTTTGTGTGATGGGACAAATATTGAGCATCCTTCTCAGCTCTAGCAACAGTTACCTAGGAATATTGCTCTGAAAAACATGCACCACATTGTAACGAGTACTAGTTCATTTCTTCCATATTGTGGTACATAGTAAAATACAGAATACATAAAAATTATTCATACTCCTTCATCAAGTGACAAAAAACAGGTTTTGTCAATCGCTTACCAGCAAAACTGTGGAACACCACTGTTGATCTTACTTATAAAATCATCCATACTTGGATGTTACCGCCTCCATCTTGGTAGCTCTACAGTTAAAATTTATAAAACAAAATATCTACAGTACCACATGTACTGCAGGCAGGGGCTGCAGACTACTGAGGATCAAGCAAAAGACAAGTCCTGCTGGAACTGCATCACTGCAAAGTCTTAGCTCTCAGCTCTTGCACACAAACTCACAACCACCAGAATGCTGCATACGTGCTTATTTTATAAGGTAGAAGGTTGCTTCAATAACTGGACACCAAAAACACTTCAAAATTAGAGAGGGAAATCAAATCAATAGTAGGTCCAGGAGGGGACTGTGTTCTATCCTTGGATCTGTTAGCAGGCATGCTGGGTGCATACAGATTAGCTGATAAATGGCTGATTCAATAGACTGGTAGCAAACACATGCTTTGCTAGAGATGACTTTTTAAGTCACCATACATCAAACAGACACTGTCAGCCTTTGAGGATAAACCAGTGATGGCTTGTTGTGCTCTTTGAACTGCCTCAGAGACCCAGAGACTGAAAAAGTGCCTGAATGTTCCCCTGAATCCACTGGGAGGATTGAAAGCTTCAAAGAAGAACACTATCACATCCAAAGGGAAATGCATTGATTGAAGGAACCAGTGTGAAATAGTCTTTAATAATTACCAGAATGCTGGAATCGACTGGTGTTTTGCTGAGCTATATTTTATCTTTATTGGATTAACTGTGACACAGTAGGTTATGTCAAAGGGAATCTGCATGAATATTAAAAGTAAATGTGGTGTGAATAATAGATAACTTACATTAGATGCAACAGCATGCAGCAATTTTTATTCACCTATGTAATTAGATTAAAACAAATCTGCTGAATAAAGTATATTGTTTTATTATAAACCAAATTCAAAAGTATCAAGAAGTCATGAAACAGGGATAATTGCTGGTCTTTAGACAATGTGTGTGGTTATACACATATACACATGACAGGGAATAATTCCAAGAAGAGTTCTAGAGAAAATGGTTTGGTTATGAATAGAAAACTGATTTAGTCTCAAACTGTTAATAAGTGTTCCACATATCTACTTAGAACTTTGGCAGCATGTATATGCTGTTTATTTAAAAAAAAAAAAAATCAATTCAGGGGAAATGTAAGGAAGAGAAATTATATAAGACAGCTGAGTTTAGTGCTAGGATAGTACATTAAATCCTTCTGGACATTTTAAATTCGTATACTCAGCATTGGGTCTTCCATTTTCTTGAATGATCAGTTGTACATTCTTTAACATAATAACTGTTTTCTTACACATGCCATAGAAATATATATTGGTTTGGAATTTTTAAGCAGAGAGTCCTATTTTTGCAAAGCTGAGCACTTGAAAATATTAATTTCACTGCTATCTAGAATCACAGCCTGGAAGGGACCTCCAGACATCATTAGACAAAGCGCTTTCTCAAAGCAGATCTAATTAGATCAGGCTGCTCAGGGTTGTGTCTTGTGGAGTTTTGAACACCTCCAAGGACAGATGGTCCACAGTCTCTCTGTCTGCCTCTTCCAGGATTTGATCATCCTCATGGAAAACAAAATAAATCTTAACATATAGAAATAAAATTTTTCCACAGTCCAACTTGTCTCTGTTGCCTTTCATCCTACCAGCATGCACCTCCAAGAAGAGTCTGGCTCCATCTTCTCTCTATCCTTACACTACGTAGTTGTAAGACAGTAATAAGATCTCCCCTTTGCCTTCTCTGTTCTGAGCTGAACATACACAGTTCTCTCAGCCTCTCCTCCTATGCTTTGTGCTTGAGCCCCCTGACCATCTTGATGGCCTCCACTGGACTTTCTCAAGTATGTCAATATTCTTCTTGTACTGAGGAGCTCAAAACTAGACACAGCATTGTTGACATAGTCTTACAAGTGCCAAACAGAGGATCAGTTCCCCGGACCTGCTGGCTGCACTTTTCTAATAGAGCTAAGGATGCAAGTGGGCTGCTTTTACTCATGTTAAACTTATTGTCCATTAGGACCCCTAGGTCCTCTTCTGTAGAGCTGTTTCCTTGCCAACTGGTCATCAGCCTGTATTGTTGCATGGGCTTATTCTGTCCCAGATGTAGGATTTCGCATTAGTTAAATTCCATGAGATGCCTACCAGCCCATCTCTCCAGCCTGTCCAGGTTTCTTTGGCTAGGGACCCCACCCTCCAGAGTACTGGCCACTGAAGTCAATTAGGTTTTGTCCACAAACTTGCTGAGAAGGCACTCCATCTTATCATCCAAGACATTAATGTAGACATTAAACAGTTATGTTTACAGTATTGATCTCTGAGGGATGACACTAGTTACTGGCTACCAACTGGACTTTATGTCACTGGTATCAACTCTTTGAGTTTAGCAGTCCAGCCAATTTTCCAATCACCTATAATTCATTTAATCAGCTTGTATCTCACCAAGTTGGTGAGAAAGCGACTGGGACACTGTCAAAAGTCTTGATAAAGGCAAAGTATACAGCACTCACTGCCTTGTTCACAGTGCCAGTCACATGACCATAGAAAGCAGTCAGGTTGGTCAGGCATTATTTGATGCCTGGTAAACCAATGGTGGCATATGACAATAGCCTTCTTGATCCTCAAGTGTTTAGAAATGAATTCTAAGAGGATTTGCTCCTTAACCTTTCCAGGTTGCCTGTAGTTGCCTGGACCCTAGCTTTTACCTTTCTTGAAGGTGGTTGCAACATTTCCCTTCTTTCGGTCATCAGGAATCTCCCTTCAGAAGGTTGCTTTACCCTTTTGAAGATGACAGAGCTTGATCACCTTTTGATGCTTCCCATCTCTTTCCATGGAGTTATATATCTCTAATTGACTTAAGTGATCCCTAACCTGCTTCACTTTGACAGGCTTTGCTAGTAGGCTTAGGGGCTGGGGAGGCAGGTGGGTAAACCTTACCAGTGAAAACTGAGACTAAAAAGGCATTGGAGCATTACAATGAGGAAAGAAGAGCCCACCTGCTTTGAAAATTCTAGCTTTTTTATGGTTACTTCTACATACATGCACACATACAGAAAAAGGCAGGACAAGGATAGAACAAGTTTTAGGGAATGTCTGCTTGGCATACTCTTAGCTCTGGGTACAATGCTTTAGGTCTTGTAGAAAGCCATCAGATAAGTCAAAGCTGTTGCAGGGTTTTATTTTATTTTTAATCCAATGACCCTTTCCCCTAAATAGTAGCAATAAAAGATGAAGTCACTCTTTACTTACCTTTAAATGTGTCAGTACATGCTGAATAAGTCCCTTTCATTTTCAGGCTTTATGGATCAAAACAAGCTACTCACCAAGTGCTGAAGAGCTAACATTACATAGCTGCTGAGGAAAATTCATTTTTGACAATGGTGCATTTAAAGTCAATGAACACAGTCCACACAGACCAAACATAGCCCATAGCTTCTTTCCAACACCATTCACATCACGTCACACTTAAAATGATTCAGAGTTTGACATTTTAGCTGTTAAAGGAGCCATGAAAGTGCAGAGTGGGCAACCATTTTTCTTACACAGATTGTAAATGAAAGAAGAAATATTCCCTATTGCCTTCAAAGCTACCACTGGGAAAAAAAGGAAAACATTTTATACCATTTCCCCTTCTTCCCAAAGAGCTGACCTATGTTTAAAAAGTTTTATTGTAAGATTTGCATTTAACATGTAATAGTGAGATTTTTAAATATTCACAGAACTCTCAAGAGAGCACAAAAAAACCAACAAGACCCAGAACTGTCTATAGCAATGCAGAAATCATACCTAAAGATTACCTATTCCAGCCCCAACTCTTAAAGGCACTTCCAAATAAGGTATCTTCTGCAGTACACAAAATACAGAACTCTCATGTGGCAACAAAAGACAATTTTAGTTTGTCAACTACTACTTTGAAGAAGTCCAAACTCTTTATTTAGCAACGTTATGAGCACAAGCATGCTTGACTGTCCTGAGAAGAAGGGCACTAGTAGGATAAATAAATAACTAGCTGCAGAACTGGTGTTGGTGACAGGGTTTTGAGTTTTATGATCATGGGACCCTGTTTGGAGATCAGTGTCTTCTTGGGAGAGCTGGAATTCACCTCACTGAGCTGGGCAAAGCTATTGTCATCAATAAGATGGCTGACCTTGTAAAGATGGTGTTAAGCGAAGAATGGTTGGGGACAGAGAGAGTAACCAGCAGTCGTGTGAGGAAGTGAACGACAGGATCACTAAACAAAGGGCATGAGGTGATGAGACAGCAAGGGATCACAAAATCAACAAAATGGGGCTTTTTCCATGTAACCAAGGAAGTGCCTGCAAGGCACCATTATGGAGAAATCCCCCAAAACCTCTCCAGACACTTAACATACTGGCGTGCCTCTCTAGAGTGGTCTATAAAGTATGTACTAATGCATGTAGTATGGGGAATAAACATGACAAATTAAAGACTGTGTGCAGTTGCAGGGCTACGATCTTTTTGGGATCATGGAGATGTGGTGAGATGGCTTCCATGACTGGAGACTTGTAATGGAGGGATACAGGCTCTTTAGGAAGGACAGGATGGGAAGACAAGAGGGAGGAGTTGCCCTTTATGTGAGAGGGCAGCTAGAGTGCATGGATCTTTACCTGGGAGTGAATGAGGAACCAGCTGAGGGCTTATGGGTTAGGATTAAAGAGAGGACAAGGAAAGGTGACATTATAGTAATTGTCTGCTATAGGTTTCCTGGCCAGGAAGAACAAATTAATCAAACCCTCTGCATACAGGTAGAAGTAGCCTCACATTCACAGGCCCTAGTATTCTTGGGGGAATTCAACCACTGGCCCACTGCTGGGGGGACAGAACAGTAGGGCAATACCAATCCAGGAGGTTCCTGGAGTGTATTGATGATAACTTCCTCCTTCAAGTGATAGAGGAGCCAACAAGGAAGTTCTGCTGGACCTCACACTCACCAACAAGGAGGGACTCGTTGGGGATGTGAAAGTCAAAGGCAGCTGTGGCTGCAGGAGCTATGAGATGGTGGAGTTCAGGATCCTGATGGCAGGGAGGAGGGTGAAAAACAAGCTCACAACCCTGCACTTCAGTAGAGCAGACTTTGATCTTTTTGGGGGTCTGCTTGGAATAATCCCCTGGGACAAGACCACAGAGGGAAAAGGGGCCCAAGAAAGCTGGTTAATATTCAAAACTCACCCTCACTAAGCTCAAGAATGGTCCATCCCAATGAATATGAAGTCAGGCAAAAATACCAGGCAGCCTGCATGGATAAACAAGGAGCTCCTGGCCAAACTCAAACACAAAAAGAAAGCATACAGAGGGTGGAATCAATGACAAGTAACCTGGGAGGAAGAGAAACCTCATCCAAGAATGAAGTTAGGAAAGCTAAAGCCCAAATGGAATTAAATTTGCCAGAATGTCAAAGACAAAAATAAGGTCTTATGTAAGTACATAGGTGACAAAAAGAAGATTAGGAAAAAGTAGAGCCATTGCTCTACAAGACAGGAAACCTGGTTACACAAGACATGGAAAAGGCTGAGGTACTGAATACTTTCTTCACCTTGGTCTTAACTGGTAAGACTGATTTTCTGGAGTTCCAGGTCCCAGAGACCTGAAGAAAACTCTGGAGCAAGGAAGACTTATCCCTGGTGGAAAAGGATCAGGTTAGAGAATACTTAAGCAGACTGGACATACGTAAGTCCATGGGACCTGATGGGCTGCGCTCACAAGTACTGAGGGAGCTGAATAGTGCCACTTTGAGGTCACTCTCAATAATCTTTGAATGATCATAGCAACTGGAAGAGGTGCCTGAAAACTGGAGGAAAGCAAATGTCACTCCTGTCTTCAAGAACAGCAAGGAGGGCCCACGGAACTACAGGCTGGTCAGCTTCACCTTAATCCCTGGGAAAGTTATGAAACAACTAATCCTGGAAACCATTTCCATGCACATGAAGGAGAAGGTGGTGATCAGTAGTAGTCCGCATGTATTCACCAAGGAGATGTCATCCTTAACCAACTTGATAACCTTCTATGATGAAATGACTGACCTGATAGATGGGTGGAGGGGAGAGCAGTAGATATTGTCTACCTTAACTTATTAATGTGTATAAATACCCGAAGGGAGGGTGCAAAAAGGATAGAGCCAGGCGCTTTCCAGTGCTGCCCAGTGATAGGACCAAAGGCAATGGGCACAGATTGAAACATGGGGAGTTCCTTCTGAACATCAGGAAATACATTTTTACTGTGATGGTGACTGAGCACTGGCACAGATTGCCCAGGGATGTTTTGGAGTCTCCATGGCTGGAGATACACAAAAGCCATCTGGAGACCATCCTGGGCAACCTGCTCTAGGTGGTCCTGTTTGAGCAGGAGTTTGGACCAGATGACCTCCAGAGGTCCCTTCCAACCTCAACCATTTGTGATTCTGTCATAACCTTTTATGATGAAATGATTGGCTTGGTAGACAAAGAGAAGGAAGCACATATTTCCTACCTAGACTTCAGCAAGTCTCATGACACTGTCTCCTATAGAATCCTCACAGAGAAGCTGATGAAGTATCAGCTGGATGAACAGACAGTGAGGTGGATTGAAAACTGGCTAAACAACCAGGCCCAGAGGCTCGTGATCAGTGGCGTGAAGTCTTGATGGAGGCCAGTAACTAGTGGAGTACCCAGAGATTAGTACTGGTTCTAGTCTCATTTAACATAGAATCATAAAATCATAGAATAATTTGGGTTGGAAGGGACCTTTAAAGGTCATCTGGTCCAACACCCTGCAATGAGCAGGGACATCTTCATAGAATCATAGAATCATAGAATGGTTTAGGTTGGAAGGGACCTTGAAGATCATCAAGTTCCAACCCCCCTGCCATACACAGAAACACCCCCCACTAGACCAGGTTGCTCAAACCCCATCCAGCCTGGCCTTAAACACCTCCAGGGATGGAGATTCCACAACTTCTCTGGGCAACCTGTTCAGGTGCCTTACCACCGTCAAAGTGAAAAATTTCTTCCTAATATCTAATCTAAATCGACCCTCCCTCCAGTTTGAAGCCATTCCCCCTCATCTTATCACTACATGCCCGAGAAAAAGTCCTTCCCCAGCTCTCCTGTAGGCCCCCTTTAGGTACTGCAAGGCCACTATAAGGTCTCCGCAGAGCCTTCTCTTCTCCAGGCTGAACAGCCCCAACTCTTTCAGCCTCTCCTCATAGGAGAGGTGCTCCAGACTTTGGATCATATTTGTGGCGCTTGTCTGGACACGCTCTAACAGCTCCATGTCCTTCTTGTGCTGAGGACTCCAAAGCTGGATGCAGTACTCCAGGTGGGGTCTCACGAGAGTGGAGTAGAGGGGCAGGATCACCTCCCTTGACCTGCCGACCACACTTCTTCTGATGCAGCCCGGCTATGGTTGGCCTTCTGGGCTGTGAGTGCACATTGCCGGCTCATGTTGAGCTTCTTGTCAATCAGCACACCCACGTCCTTATCCTCAGGGATGATCTCAATCCATTCTCTGCCGAGCCTGTATTTGTGCTTGGGATTGCCCTGACCCAGATGTAGGACCTTGCAGTTGGACTTGTTGAACCTCATGAGGCTGGCATGGGCCCACCTCTCCAGCCTGTCCAGGTCCCTCTGGAAGGCATCCCTCCCCTCCAGCGTGTCTACCTTGCCACTTAGCTTGGTATTATTGTCAAACTTGCTGAGGGTGCTCTTGATCCCATTGTCCATGTCAGCAACAAAAATGTTGAACAGCACGGGTCCCAGTACTGACCCCTGAAGAATACCACTTGCTACTGTTCTTCCCCTGGACATCAAGCCGTTGACCACAACTCTTTGTGTGCGACCATCCAGCCAGTTCTTTATCCACCGAGTGGTCCATCTGTTGAAGCCATATCTCTCCAGGTCTCCTGGTCTAGTTTCCTGATCTTCTTTAAAGAGTACCGGGTCTGGTTTATATAATTCGTTTTGTTGGTCTTTCAGCAGCGGCTTCTGGAATATTACCCAGACTTTGTTTTTTGCCTCTTCTGCCAACAGTTCACATGACTGAACAGGGCTCAGAGCTCTGTCCAATCTGACCTGGAATATTTCCAGGGATGGGGCATCTACCACCTCTCAGAGCAACCTGTGTCAGTGTTTCACCTTTTTGCTAGAGACTCTGATAGGTTGGATATAACATCTTCATTAATGATCTGGATGATAGAACAGAGTGTACCCTCAACAATTTTGCCAACGACACAAAACTGGGAAAAGTGACTGATATGCCAGACTGTCATGCTCCATCTGGAGCAGGTTGGAGAAATGGACTGACAGAAAGCTTAGCAAGTTTAACAAAGGAAAGTGCAAAGTCCCGCCCCTAGGGAGGAATAACCCCCTGCAGCAGTGTATGCTGGCAGATGGCCAGTTGGAAAACTGCTCTGCAGAGAATCATAGAATCATAGAATCATGGAATGGTTTAGGTTGGAAAGGACCTTGAAGATCATCGAGTTCCAACCCCCCTGCCATAGGCAGGGACACCTCCCACTAGACCAGGTTNGAAATGGACTAAAGCTTAGCAAGTTTAACAAAGGAAAGTGCAAAGTCCCGCCCCTAGGGAGGAATAACCCCCTGCAGCAGTGTATGCTGGCAGACGGCTAGTTGGAAAACTGCTCTGCAGAGAAGGACATGGAGGGGGTGGCAGACAAGTTGAACAAGAGCCAGCACTGTGCCTATGTGGCAGAGAATGCCAGAGATATGCTGGGCTGTGTAAGAAGCCTTGCCAGCAGGTCTAGGGAGGTGACCCATTCCCTCTCCTCAGCACTGGTGAGGCCACATCTGGAGTACTGTCTTCAGTTCAGGGCTCCCCACTACAAGAGAGACATGAAGCTTCAAGAGAGCTCAACAAAGGGCCACGCAGGTAACGAAGGGACTGAAGCATTTCCCATGGGATGAAAGACTGGGAAAGCAGGGACTATCTAGCCTGGAGAAGACTCAGGGAAAGATCTCATCAAGGTTTCCAAATGGCTGAAGGGAGGCTGTAAAGAAGACAGGCCCAGGCTCTTTCAAGTGGCGTCTAGTGACAGGGAAAGAGTCAATGGGCACAAACTGAAATAAAGGGGGTTTTCCTCAACATGAGAAGACACTCTTTTACCGTGGGGGTGACTGAGCAACAGGTTGCCCAGAGAGCTGGTGGAGTCTCCATCCTTGGAGACTCCCAAAAGCTGTCTGTACAGGGTCCTGGCAACCTGCTGCATGTGAACATGTTCGAGCAGGGGACCTTGGACGTAGTGACCTACAGAGGTCCCTTCCAACCTCAACCATTCTGTGATGTCTGTCTAAGGCTTTCTGTCTCCAGTGACAAAGGACAGGTCCTTCTGCCCTGAAAGTAACCCTTGGTCGGGGTGCTCCAGGGTATTCCAAGGAGCTCACCATGGCTCCCTTGATGCATTGCTGGGCTGCCCATTGCCAGGTCTTTGGGCTCAGGGCACCAGCTTCTCATCACAGGTTCCAACAAGCCTGAGCTTAAAACACCTGCAGCCCCCGACACCTCTGTGATGTCACAGGGCAACAGCTGTGACTGCCTGTGACCTCACTGCTCCTCAGCAGCCGCAGGCTCTGTCCCCGCTCATTTTGTCAAGAGCTCTGTGGGTGCACACATAAGGTGTGCAGGCTCCAGCAGGAACTATGGCTTGTTCTTTGAGTTTTGGCAGGGGGGGAGAGCAGCAGCTGTGGGCACTGAGCAAAGGCAGCCCCTTCCAGCACTCCTGTCTTGAACAGGGGGGCTGTATGAGATGACTGCAGAGGTCCCATCCACTTTCAAGCATCCTGTGATTCTGTGAATGGGACAACATATAAAAATCTTGATAGTTATTGAGTAGTCTTATGTACAGCTGGATCAACAATTGTAATCATCAAGTCGCAATATCTGCAAAACACAAATTTAAAAAGTAATTATTGAAGGACATTTAGTTTTTGGATTCTGAGTTCGTAGACTCTTTGAAAGGCGTTATTCTCAGATTTTACTGGGCATACATTTCCTACCGTAGAGGCTTAAGTAAGGGAAGAACAACAGAGCTACAAGGTATTTTTACAGTACTCTGAATATAAAGTTTAAACAGCCAAATCAATGTGAAAAATGCACACATTACAAAATGAGACAAACTTATATTTTTCCCATTCCAAGTGTGAAATTGTGCAAACAAAGCAAGTGAGCTAAAATAATTCCATGATTCATTAAAATCAGTAGTCAAAGTTGTCTCTCTTTACAGGTGTGAAATACTACAAATAAGATATATCTTCTTGTGTTTTCTCTGATACATTAACATGGAATTGTCCATAACTACTTATTGAGCAAAGCATCATACTTTAGATTCATTTGTAAAAAACTAATAAAATTGCCACTAGTTTCCCAATAATGCTGTTCTCATGAAGGATACAAGTTCATAAATTTAAACACTGCCAGCCCTGGAGTATTCACATAGATCTTCCTTTTAATGGTTCTCTTTGTCCTAAAAGCCGACATTTAGCTGTGTGAGTGAAAAAAGACTCAGAGTTGTAGCTGATCAGAAACACTTATTAAGGGTTTCAAGGCACATGAAGTTATTCCAAGAAGGAAAGAAGAAAAATGTTGCTAAAAGTGGCATTTTAAAGCTAAATCGGGGGCGAAAAAAAAAAGGAAAAAAGAAAGAAGTTAATAACTGGAATATTTGAATATTTTTTTTTTAATATTGCCCTTCACCTTGTAATTAAAAGTTCTACATCATCTCCAAAAGGTAAAATATATGACAGTCTTCATCACAGTTTTCACATATCCAGATTCCCATTACCTAGTTGCTGGAAATACCCGAGAACATTCCTGTATTTTAAAAAGGAAGAACAAATATTACTAGATGAAGAATTAAAGCTGCAATCACATACTGACTTTAAATCTGATCATAGAATCATAGACATACTTAAAGAATGATCTTTAATATCTTTATATTTCTCCTAAGGTCTAACTTAATTCTGGATACACAGATAAGGTCCTGTGACAAAACTGTTAGATATTTTACAAAACAAGGTCAACATTAAAAGTTAAGTCTATTCAAGTTTTTCATACGTATTACAAACCTGGTCACAGAGCAACACCCCACAGCAAATCTGTATCATAAATACAAGATATGCAAACAAGCTGCAAGAGGCATAGTAATCTTACAACAATTGCCACAGCTTTAAAACTGTTTGGCTGAAGCTTACCCTTCTTAATCAAGCAAAATACTTCATGCAATGTAGTGATGACAATAGAATGGAATAGAATAATCCCAATTGGCAGGGGTCTACAACGATCTTCTAGTCCAATTGCTTGAGTAGTTCAGGGCTGACCAAAAGTTAAAGCATTTTATTAAGGGCATTGTCCAAATGCCTCTTAAACACTGACAGGCCTTGTTCTAGTGCTCGACCACCTTCTTCGTAAAGAAATGATTGCTAATATCTACTCTGAATATCCTCTGGTGCAGCTTTGAATCATTCCTATGCGTCCTATCCCCAGATCGCAGAGAGAAGAGGTCAGCACCTCTCTCTCCTCTTCCCCCCTTGAGGAAGCTGTAGAGAGCAGTAAGGTTGCCCCTCAGCCTCCTTTTCTCCAAACTAGACATACCCAGAACCCTCAGCATCTCCTCACAGGACATGCCTTCCAGTCCTTCCACCAGCTTTGTTGCCCTCCTCTGGATGCCTTCAGGGACCTTCACATCCTTCTTAAACTGTGGGGCCCAGAATTGCACATAGTACTCAAGGTGAGGCCACACCAAGGCTAAATACAGCGGGACAATCCCCTCTTTTACGCTGTGTGTGATGCACCCCAGGATGGTGTTTGCCCTCTTGGCTGCCAGGGCACACTGCTGACTCATATGGAGCCTCCTGTCAACCAGCACCCCCAGATCCCTTTCTGCAGGGCTGATCTCCAGCCATTTGTCTCCCAATTCAGACCTGTGAGCAGCATTACTCCATCCCAGGTGCAGAAACTGGCCTTTGTTCTTGTTAAATTGCATGCCATTGATGATTGCCCAATGCAATCATCTAGATCCCTCTGCAAGGCAACTTGTCCCTCAAGAGAGTCAACAGCATCTCCCAGGTTAGTATCATCAGTAAATACTGAACAGAACTGGCCCTAGAATTGAGCCCTGAGGAATACGGTTAGTGACTGGCCACCAGCCAGATGTAGCCCCATTCACTACAACATTTTGAGTCCTGCTGCTCAGTCAGGTCTTCACGCAGTGTGCTGTGTACCTGCTCATCCCACAGCTGGACAACTTGTCCAGAAGGATGCTATGAAGGACAGCATCAAAAACCTTACTGAAATCCAGAAAAAGTACATCCACTGCCTTCCTTTCATCCACTGGGTGGGTGACCTTATCATAGAAGGACATCAAATCAGTTAACCAGGACTTTCCCTTTGTAAACCCATGTTGACTGTGCCTGATGATTCCATTATTCTTTAAATGTCTTTCAAAAGCACCCAGTATAATCTCCGTAATTTTCCCAGGTACTGAGGTTAGACTAACAGGTCTGTAGTTTCCTGAATCTTCCCTCATGCCCTTCTTGCAAATCGCAGTAACATTGGCTAGCTTCCAGGCAGCAGGACCTCCCAAGACTCCCAAGGCCTTTGACAGATGATTGAGAGGGGTCTTGCTGTAACATCCACAATCTCCTTCAGTGCTCTGGCATGAATCCCACCAGACCCCATGGATTTACAAACATTCAATTGATACAACTTATCCCTTACAATTTCAGTATCCACAAATGGAAAGTCGCTGTTTCCACATTTGTGGTCCTCCCACTCAGAGGAGTGGGCAGCCCAAAGTCTATTATTAGTATTGAAGATTGAGGCACAAAAGCATTGAATGCCTCCACTTTTTCTTCATCCCTTCTTGCCAGGTGACCATCTTTATCAAGTATTGATCCAATATTTTTCTTAGGCCTCCTCTTGCTAATGGCATACTTAAAAAAGCCTTTCTTGTTATCTGACACCACACTGGCCAGTTTCAATGCTAATTGAGCTTTGGCCTTTCATGTCTTCTCCCTGCATATATGAACGATTGGCTCTATCGTCTTCCTGCAAAGCCTGACCTCGCTTCCAAAGTTCATACAATTTCTTTTTCCTCTTGAGCTCCATGAGGAGTTCTCCGTCCAGCTGAGCTGGTCTTCTACCCCACTTGCTTGACTTACGACACAGTGGGATGGCCTTCTCCTGTGCTTTCAAAAGGTAATTCTTAAAGACTGACCAGAAGTCATGGATTCCTAAGCCCTCAAAAGCAGATTCCCAGAGGACACTGCTAACTACCTCCCTGAGCTTAAATTTTGCTCTCTTCAAATCCCGGGTAGGAACTCTACTGAACTTTTTCTCATTACACCAAAAATTTTAAACCCAACCATTTAATGATCACTGCGGCCAAGACAGCCACTTACTATTTCATCTCCCATGAGTCCCTTTCTATTCACAAACAGCAAGTCTAGGAGAGACTAGTTGGCTCACTGAGTAGTTGAGATTTTTCTGTACTTGCTTGTCACAGCAGTCTGTTATTCTCAGTTGATGTCTGGGAAGTTGAGAAACCGCCAAAAATGCTGGCGTGTGACATTTTAATATTTTGAAGATATGAACTAGCAGTTGTAACATTTCTTCATTTTAATTCTAAGGGCTAAAATTAATACAGGAGTTACATGGGTATACTGAGCAACTGAACTGGTTTTTCAGTTTATTTGCACTGGCAGAATGATGCAATGCAGCAGGAACACATGTTTTTGGCTGCCCTTTCTGCATAACCATTGCCTTCTCCTGAAGGCCCCCTTTGCCACTCACCAGTGTGATGCAGGTACAACAGACTCCAAAGAGCACCGGGTCATTTCTGGTTACATCCAGTTGCAATTATTCCCAAAGCTAATGGACAATGACACTCAACAGTGGCCAGAAAACCCAAGATCTTTCTGCCTGTGAACTGCATTTTCAGAGAAAAGGGTCAAAACAGGGCCAAGTTATTCCAGACTTGTTGGTTAGTGGACAATTGCCTATGCCACAGAAAAACTAAACAGAGACATCTAACTGACTTTGACAGTTACGCTTCAAAAGATCAAAGCAGCTGTATCAGGCTTAGGATATGGCTAATAATGTACCAAATTTCTTTTGCTTGTAGAGTGAACAGCAGTTACTGCATGTTACAGTTAACTGATGATCTGTAATTATGGAGCTTTCATAAAATTGGTTTATTGGTAAATAATGTGTCCAAAGCCCCTGTTCTGATTACACAAAAATAGTAAAGCCCATCACCTTGTTAGATTTTGTAGAGAACCATAATCGATTTTGAAGTATGCAGATAATAAAAGGAAAATGACTCTTGTTTACATGAATTTAAGATTATAGCAAAGGCCAACAACCAGTAATTCACTAGCAAGGCAGAAGCATCTATTTCTAACTCATTGTGGAGATAAGGTGGAAGGGTTCAAGGCACATATGAAGAATTAGCCATTATTTGGAATTCACTAGATTGTGCTTCTTCTATCACCCTTGCAACTTAAATAGCCACTCATACCCAGGAAAACAGTCTAGCACAGCATATTTTCCCAAAAGCTCATTATGCTACCATTTACTTCTTTCTCACTCTCTCTTTTAATCTATGTTCATTATAGAGGATATTTATGTGTAAAACACTACCTGTTTTCCAATCAACCTTCTCCTTCCTGCCTGGTCTATTCAGTGATGGCAATAACCCGGTGACATATGTATTGAATGGCAGATTATGACATCAGAATCACCTCAAGGATGAATCTCACAGAAGCAGTTAAAGTTACCTGAGCACTCAGAAACACTTGTAATGGTTATTATATAGAAAAGCTGGCCACTCACTTAGATATTTAAATGGGACCTGAGCTCTCTGGAGAACCTGGCTGTATAGGCCCATCTCTGCGAGGCACTGAATGCCCTCCTTCCCTCCCCACCACAAAAGCAGCATGGAGGAGTCTCTTTCTCAAAAACAGCATTTGCTGCTCCTCAGCTTAAGCGCCAGGTCTCTGTGCATTGTTACATGTGGGCTCATACAGCGCCTGAGCAGGATTCTCAGCAAATGCAAATTATTATAGCTTCAGTCACCCCAATGAAGATATGCCTATTTAGAACAGATGTGGATCTGATCCATTTTGTAAAATAAATAAATAAATCATAGAAATTAAATAACAAACTGAAAGGCTTTGCAAGGAAATTTCCAGCTCAAAGCAGATATATTTTTTTTTCATGTGAGTTATAAACCCTTGAAAGTAGCAGGTTTATAATGGAAATGCTGACACAACTTTAACTATAGCGTTGCAAATGGCGATGCTATAATTAAGCTTCGATCTTCTTTGGAAAAAAGGAAGAGGGAGGTTATTGTTCAATGAACTGCTCTGTCATTTGCTGCAGCGATTCTTAATTGTGTCTCATTACTGCAAGATGATCATTACTCTACTTGTCTATCTGATTTAGAGACCACTAAAAGTGTCTTGTAACAAGCAGCCGTCTCCTATGCAACAGTCCTTTGGCTCTCACCCTCATTACTCAGAATCTGTCCAATTATTTGTCATTAAAGTAATAAAAAGGACTGCAGCAGAAAATATGGGAGGTAATTGTTGGAGGCCTGCCGAGGAAAAAATGAAAACTGTTTTCAAGGCACTGGGAAAGTGACATCGTTAATTAAGTGTTAGAGAATATGCAAATCAGTCACAATCTCAAGAGACTGTAATAAAATAGAGAAAACATTATTATCATTTGAGGTAAAAGAAGGCAGAGATACCCAGTCAGTGTTAGGTTTAGTCACTTTCTAAGAATGGCAATGCCAAAAGGGTGGAAGCTCCAAATAAAATGAGGAGATGGGTGTGTTTCAGCATAAGCTGTCCTTCTAGTTTTCTGTAGCTCAGAGCTAGGGAAGAGGGCAGGGGTAGTACAGGATCCCAGACCACGATTTCCCATGAATGCTGTTTATTTAGTCACTGGATACACACACTCCATTTCCTTCACAAAACGGCAGAAACAAAATTGAACAAGCACGTGTTCATTGTTTATTTATATTATGGAGTTTGTTGTAATTTACACTCCACCTTTGTGGGTTCATGAGAGAGAGAAAAGGAAAGAAGGAGAGGGGGAGAGAGAAACAGCCGGAAAGGAAGAGGAATACAGGGAATCCTGTGCAACTAATTAAAAAGAAAAACATTGCAGGCAACTTTTCAGTTAATTATTTACAGAAAAAATTGATACAGCAGTTGTGAATTGCATATTCCTAAAGGGAAGATAACTGAAAGCAACTGTAATTTGGGTGGATTGTGAGCACACACGAAGGTGTTGCCCATCACTTCAAAACAATGAAGCCCGAAAGAATCAATCTTCCTTTACACTGAGCTTTAGAGAGGAAAAGGACATCAAAATCTGGGAGGAGAACAGTTGAAATATGAATTAATTAACTTAACTGAATTTAGCTGGACTATAAAATGTTGCTTTCCAGAGCAGAAACACATGCACAGGGAGGAGGGACCTGCACTCAGAAAGCACTCTCCGTGACTTCCTGGTGGGGATCTTGCCTGGGCTGGGGAGGGAAGGCAGAGCCGCCTTTCAAAGCATCATAGTCACACAATACATCTTGGGTAAGGACCATCAAGGAACTAATTGGCCTATGGCCACCCCATATTCAGGCATTTGCTGGGGTTTCTTAGGTCAGCTGAGACCGATCTCAAGCATGAAGTTTCCCTGTCCCTTGCATATATCTCTGCTTTTCTGCCTGCTGATACAAGTCCTGCATAACATGCTTTTTTGAGTCTGACAGGAAGGAACCACTTCTTTGGAAAGATGTATGTATGGAAGCAAGCTGGTAGACAAATTGTGGCTTTGGGCCAGCCTTGGCAAAGTAAATACTGGCAAGCAAAGTGTTGGACCTTGTGCTTTAGGAAAAGAGAAAGGCATATTTAGATTTACATAGACCAGATGTCTTCCTTTTTTACCCACTCAGGTCTGACACAGGATGATCAGGCAGAAAACACAGGATAACCTGATACTCCAGCAACAGTGGAGTCAATGAAAACTTGACCAGTGTGTAGAGAACTAGGCTGTAGCGAAGTTTCATTTCCTTTAGCTGGTAAGCAACCAAGGTAAATTATGCTAAGCAGATAAATCTAATTATTTTCAAATACTCAGAATCCATTTCAGAGTTTTTGATTAAAAATAACTTGAAGAGGTAATCATATTTCTTAGCATGATGTATCAAGTCAGACTTCCTGTGTTTGAGAGGTGCCAGGTAATGACACATGATGTCTGTGCCATTAAGTGAAACTGTTTACATGATGAGCATGTTCTCAGGAAAGAAGAAAATTGCCTGAGCAGCTGATCAGCCACTAGCCTTTCATGTTATAGGCACTTCTTTCTGAAAGGAGTTTTGAGATGATTAAATGAACATAATGCTCTTTTCAAGGAAATAAGCCTGGTGATCTCAGTGCAACTTTCTGCAAGTCACAAAATCTGTCTCCCATTGATTGCCTGCACTGAGGAAAAGATGAAGACTTGCAAGGAAAAAACCCAACCCAACATCTGACTCTTTTGGGTTTATGCAAAATATGCTACGTCCAGGGACGCTTGTCTGTTTTATATTTGGCTACTATTCATGTATTTAGGAACTGAGAAGCATTATACGACACTAGCAACAGAATGCAGAAAGTCAAGAAAAGTAGAAAGTAAGTTTCAGTGAATTCACAAAGGAGCAGCACAGGAATATGAAATAGTTATAGCTACACCTTTGACCTCAGCATTCTGCACCTGAGCTTTAAAAACATATGTTATAGGTGTTGTGAAAATACATAGCACTAGTTATTTGAGGATTGGGAGTTTAAGGACAAACAGTCTAAAGTAGATATTAACTCTCTAAGTTTTGAAGCTGTCTTCCTGGAAAGCAAAATAAAATGTATAAACACTGTATGTAATTTTAAATTGCCATTGTGGGCAGCTCTCCAGGTAATGGCAACTGGAATATTTTGTCCTGGGACAGAGAGGAAATCTCCATCCTACAATCAGGTAGGATGGTGACTGCAAACTGCATAGAGGAATATCTCTGGGATACAAAGCTAATTCCATAAAATAGCATCAAGTTGACACCAGGATGTTCTCCCTAGTAGTAGTAGCACAGGGGAATAATTTTTTTTTTTTTTTTGCTTATATTGCTGAAGTGTCAGTCTTTTCACAAATTGCAAAACTGTCCTGAATATATTTGGTTAGAATGGAAGTTCATACAGCTGATGTAACCTTACATGCCCAGTAAACTCATTTTTAAATGGTACACAATGAACAAAACCCCACTGCACACAGTCAGTATTTTCAGAGGTTCACATCTCAGTCAAATCAAAACCAGTTTTGCTGAGTGACAGCATTCACTGTTTACATCCCACACACCACTTTTGAAGTCTCAAATATTTTAGAGATGTTGAAGTAAAGACTGCAAACATAATTCAGAAACAGAGGAAGTGTTTTTTCTGTCTTTTCCTGTGTTAACAGATATTGAAATATTTTTCTGTCCTTACACCACTCTTAAATACTCACCAGGAGAGCTACACTAGAATACAGACAAGCACAAAAGCAGAACAAAATAGGAAAAGTTCCAAAGATAAGAATTAAAAAAATCTTTGTATATTTTAAAATATACAAAATATAAGCATGTGTGTCATGTTTGTAATTACTTGTAAGGAATAAGCACACTTATTTGTATAGCCAGTCTTGGCTTCTTTCTAGAAGTTGCATTGCACATTTTCTCCTTTTTCCCAGTTTTCAAACCCAACCATAGGTTATAAAAAATAAAAATAAAGATATAATCAAATTGTGAAATTGTAGTGTTGTAAACTTAATTTGATTTTTAGGACATGTTAAGCATTCTTTTTTAGGGTATGCTAAATTACAGGAGGTGGGGTTTTTTCAATTTGCCAATTCTCACAGTGTAAGGTTATGATCTCCAGTGTAAATGTAGGCCACTCCAACTTACCACTTGTCTTTCATTTGCCATTTCTCTGCCTCTCATCCTTTGCCTTTCTCCCATTTGCCTTCATTATATCCTTTTTATTATTATTATTTTAGGTATGTTGTAAAATGATGCACATTAAAGGTACCGCTCTCCATGTTCCTCCTATTTTCCCAAGATGACTTTATTCAGCATTAAGTGGACAACACACCAGTATTGCAGCCAATGTCATTTGCAGATTGATTTTTTTTCTAGTGCTTGGAAACTGAGAGGAGGCAATTTTATCAGGCCTGTGAATTCTAACAACCTGAAAATAAGACTCTCCTCAGTCTCTGTTCTAAGCTTTTCATTAGATCCAAATCCCTGGCTTCCTTCTGAAAATTAAATGCAGAAAATTGGAAATACTGATACCCCATTCTGTCTTCAACAAGTTAAAGTGCAAAGTTTGTGTATTCACTCTCCTAGCTCTATAATTTAAACTTGACTAAGCTGGGTAGAAGGTTCATTTGCTTTTTGTCAGAATACTTTTGATAACCTGGATAAAAATGAAAAATATGGAAGCAAGTCTCTATTCATCTAACACATTGCAAACATTTTTCACTACCTGTTGCCCTTTTGCTTTTTCAAATTAAGTATATAATTAGTTTGACTATATTCTTTCCTTGGAGATAGACAGGGAAATCTATGACTTGTGAAGGTGGAAAACAAAGAAATCAATAGGTGTCTGCCTCAGTGGGAACCTGAGGGGATTTGTAAGTGTGTCAGCAGGAGCTGCCAGTTGTGCTGTCTAAGGAGCTATTTATGCGGTCTCCCTTAATTTTACTGAGTTTTTCACAGATTATCTGTTGGTTCTAATTGAAGAATAAGTAAAAAATAAAATAAAACAAACTCTGCTCACTGAGAGCAGAGAGAATACACTGGGAATCTACTCAACCATTTCTCGTCAGTGAGTTTTGATTCATATTCATCTACCCAAACAAATACTCCCCACACCCACACACAGGCTCAAGGACACTTACGAATAAAGCTTATTTATACAATAGCCTAGAGATGTTAAAGTTATGAAGGGGTTGAGGAAGAAAATGGAGGAAACCTTGGGTAAAAGAAAGGCTCTGTCAAACTTTTGTCAGGTTTCACTCTTGCCACACATTGCTTCTGATTAAAATATTTTTTGCCTTTTTTTTTGCTTTCATAAGTACTGTGCATCTCAAAATAATTTGTTATACATATAGATCTTTAAGATGAAAACGTTACCTTGCAGTGAGTGTAAGTTTTTTCAGCACAACTATTTTTTCCTATAAAGTAGTAGCCTAAAGCCAGTAGAGGAAATGAACATATAATTTATTTCAGTTTCTTTCATTTACTGTAGCAGAGAACTAGCACTCCTGGGTTTTAAGCAGAGGGTCAATTATTTGCTTCTATAGGAAAACACTATTAATTAATGGTAGGCTACCTTACTTCAAATACAATTTTATAAATCTTCTGTCAACTTACATTAGAAATGAGCTCAGCTTCGACATCTGAACAGGTCCAAGCCCACAGGATACACATATCCAGAGCCAAACTTGATCTGGGCAAACATTCTGTTCCAGTTATTTGCTGTTCCCAAACATCATGAAAGGGATTCTTTATGTTATGTCTGGGAAGTGTAGCATGGGCTTGTAATCTGCACTCTTGTTTACTTCAGTTTTATTAAGTCATTTTAACATGCAAAAGAATAACTATATGAAAAAGATTAAATAATGCATTCACTTGCTATGGGAAGACACCTACACTCATCTGGAAGGGATCTTCTGGATCCTCTTTACCTGTTTATTAATAGATAGCAACCTATATGAATTTAAAAGTAACATAAGACACTGCTCAACTTTTCAGAAAAATAATAATAGAATTAAAGCGTGGTCCTGATGATGAATATCAACTGGACCACACGTCTGGATAATAACGAATTTTGTTTACAGCACATGTATAACCACCACTGATAAGAACACTCAACTGAAAAAAGAAATAAAGAATCAGATATAGCAAGGAGGAGCAGCTTGATCAATTAAAAGGCTTGCTGAGCTGGATAGGAAGTCAGCAAGATTAAATGGAACAGGCATATGAGCATTTTAAAAGCTAAGAGAACCGTGAAAACTGGGATTGTGAAACAGAGTTGAGATGAACGATAGGAAGAAGATTATCACACTCTCACAAAGAAGCACTGCAACTGGCCCTTTGCAATTATTTCCTAGCATTCCCACAGTGGGCAACGCACTATGTGTGCACAGAAACAGTCATTGCTATTAGTAGCCGTAAATAAGCACTTTAGCAAAAAAACCCTGAAAACAGAGTCATTCCCCTCTCTCCTCCGTTACTGCCCCAAAGGTATAGCTAACCTCCCACATCCTCAGTGAGACAACTGGCAAGAGCAAAACAGCAAAAAGACACGTTGTCTGGTTTTGGACCCCTCCACTGCCACCCCCTACCATTAGTTATGAGACTTAAACAGTAAGTTGCAGGCACTTAGATATTTGATGAGGTTCCTATTCTTGAGATCCCTATTCTATGAGATCTTGTTGCTCGCGCTATTTTGCAACAAAACAGGAGTCATTTAGAAATACCTAAATACTTCTTTTGCCCTGTAAAACTGAAGACAACTGTAAAGGATTGATATGTGTACTTTTATGTGTACAATGTTCTGAAAACAGGAATCTAAATAGCATAACAAGGTGTCTTCCATATATCGTGTTGGAACAACACTGATGCCCTCATGTGGGAAAAAGATATTTTAACACCTGCCAACTTGGCTGAGCATTCATGTTAGGAAACAAATGAAATCTTGCACAAGATTTGGGGACAAGATTTTGATATTAAGAACAGAATAAATTTTATTTCCATTTCAAATTGAGCAGGAATATGTTCCAAATACACCAAAAAAAAAAGGACATAGAAAGTTTTTGATGCAAAAACTCTTTCAGAATCTTGAAAAACAAACAGGTAACAAACACATAAAATATGCATCACTCCTATGAAAGCCCTTACTTCCTGTAATTTCTTATATACATGTCAGGCTCTAAATGTCCTGAATTCTATTTTACTTATCTATTTAACTAAAAACGGCTTTCAATAGTGAAAGAGTCATTAACCTCTCACTGTTTATTTCAACCCTCAGCTCTTATAAATATGATCTTTTTGAGTAGGAAACCCAAATGCTGTGTTTAGGGGGTTGGAGATTAATCAAAGAGTGAAAAATAAAATCTGCTTTTCTTTTGTTTAAATTCACTCACTTCTACATCCTGGGGTAGAATAAAATTGTAAAAAACTTGCCATTTTACTGATTGTCTGTAGCTTATTCTTCATGTCACACTGAACATGAATAAAAAACAGATATGCTGAAACTGATTATGTCTGGATTTGGGAATGTACCATTACTACATAGCTGTACTGAAATTGTATCTAGTTTTTTGAGGAATAACCTACACTTTTAGACATATTATAAAGACCCGGCAAAAAGAATTCCCCACGCACCAAAGACTTCAGAATTTGTGTATTCTTATGACCTGACCATATCAGACCCTGTGAAAAAGAAAGATATAAGGGCTACATGATTTAAACCAATACCCATTCCTTGGGTTTTATCCCCCAGATTGTCTAGATAAATGTGATTGTATTCCCTATGGAACTCCTTTATTTCTTTTTCCACAATAAAATAGATACGGCAAAAAATTATTTAAAGAACTCAGGGTTGGGGTTTTTTTCTGTTAAATGATCTGTGAACAGTCTATTTTCTGACTGTATTCATTATTTCACCATAAATACTTTATGTGAACATATCTGCCCAAGGGTCTGCTGCAAACTATTCAGTTTGGTTACTGTATTTCTTTGACTATTTTTTATTCATTATTTGTGCTGTGTGACTAAATCACATGAGTTACATGGCATTGTTTCTGCTTGCCAATTGCTCGACTGACGAAAACCTTTGTAAAACAGCAGGCAGATCATTTCAGCATGAATAGCATATTCCCAAAAAAAATGTCATTGGTTTTACATGTATATGAATATTCTTCTGAAGAATAGTAATTCCTCAACATTCATATCAATAAAAGTCTCTTCAGAGCAAGTGTTGCAGAAAAAAAAAATAGGTTAAAGAGAAACCTACATTTTGGCCAGGTCAAAATTAATCAGAATTTTAGGCCATGAGCGTATTTTTTCCCATTACTTACTCAGCTTTGGTCTCTTAGCTTAAAAAAATGCTAGGGAACTAATAAGCACTACAGTTTCTAAGTCAGAAAACAGACAAATACAACACAAGAAAAAACACAGCAATGCTGCAACCAGCACGAGTAAGCTCTTCAACTTTATACACAAGTTTTAGACTGGTCATTTAAGTTCTCATTTGTAATATGAAGGAGAAAGGACCACTGAGGTCCTTTTTAACTCCAGCCTGCATGATTTCCCATCTGAAGAGATGCTAGAGGCAGTATTGACAGTAGCTGATCCATCAACAAACTGCCTGAGCCTGGGGCGGACTGTTACCTGTAGGAATAGAAAGCAATAAAGTTTACATATTTTAAAATTTTACAGTATTTCCCACACCTTTTGATATTTAATTGCCATTTATTCAACACCATTGGAAGATGCATCTCTTCAAAGGATTATGGTAGACCCCACCTCCCAGTGCATCTCAAGAAACAGATACAAAGAAGTTGAATTCTGCTCCAATAACCAGGAGACTCAGATGCGGTCTGAAAGGCAGACTTCAAAATATCACACCTCTTGTCTCCACATTCACAGAAGGATGTATGTGAGTTTTATTTCTTTGAGGAATCATTGTCAGACAGTGAAGCAAACTATGGAGGCTAAAAAAATAATCTGCAAAGCAACAAGTATCTTAGAGCAATACCATAGGATTATCCCTCTAATGGCACTGTTATAGTTTAATTCCTATAGAGCATTTTCCATGTATCAGGTGGGTTTCCCTGTAAGGCTAAGGGTGACATGTGAACAGACAGAAACACCCTTGGAATAAAATCAACGAACCATGCTCTAGTTTTGAAGATAGGCTTTCAAATTCACACTGAAAATCTCAGAAAATTTGAGTACTCAAGGTGAGTTTTCTTTAGCACATTTTTTTCTGGATAGTTACCTGGCTTTGACTGCAGATCTCAAATATACTAGGAAAAAGACTTCCTTTCTCCTACATCATGGGGAGGTCCTTACCAGGTTAGAACAGACCCTAAGATCAAAACAGATCTGATGCACAACATTCCCACATTACTTTCTGTCAAACTAGAACCTACCGGAACCTTGTAAGCTCCTTGCTTGTAAGCAACCTGATAAATGTTAGGCTCCCTGTCTGTTAGAACTAGTGCTTTTCTTATTGACCAAATAATTTTATTATATGCCTGGATCTAACACTTTTCATATTTGCACTTTTGCTCTTTGTTGCAGGACCTGTCTACTTGTTCTATCTTTGTGCAGTGCAAATAGTTCAGTGGAATTCTGGACTTTGAATTTTGAGCAGTTCAGTATTATAAATTATACTTCAAGAATGAAAGCAAATCTTCATGTGGTTTTGCATGTAAATTACAAAATAAAAGGAGAAATTGGGCCAGGGAAGAAGGTATACTCACCAATAGCACTATATAACTATAAACAAATTAGATTTGAGTAAGAGGAAATTACAATCTTTCAGACATCTGTGAAATCAATCAGTATATTTTGGACAACTCATTTCATATTCTGTGTGGAGATCCATCCCATGCCCATAGCTATGAGGACATAGCTATGAGAAAGTTGCATGAAATATTAAATGCAAGATAATCAACATGTTAAGCATGAGATGGACTGATGAGATAGGAGCAGACTTGTGTAATAAGAATGAGATGTCCAGCTCTCGACACGCTTCAGTATTTTGGGGCAGATTGTATGAATAATGCTAATGGTGTTCCTGAGAAATAAGATCCGAAGTTGGGAAAGACAGCAAATACTGTAAATGTCAGTACAGGAGGATTATAAAACCTAGAACTGCAGTAAGATCAACAATATAAAAGTTTATAAAGATAACCAGTAAAGCAATTCATCTAGGAAAGGACAACCAAAAGCACATAAACTGGGGTACACAAGCTACTTGGTAGCATTACAGAGCTGTATGGAGCCATATAAATGGATTAAAAAGAAATTAGTATGAATATATTATTGCAAAAATGTCAAATCCTACAGTGCTGTATAATTCTAAGAACTGTGTAATAAACAAATTTTTAACTGTTTAGAGCTCAGCTAGAATATTGAATTCAACTGTGGGCATCTCATTTTTTATTGCCAAATGCTTAGGCAAAAATAAGAAATTTGGAGCATTCGAAGGAAAATAATAAACAGTGTAAACTATTTGGAAAATATGATGCAACAATGAGAACCTGAAGTCCACAGAAGCTGATAGTGGAAGATGCAGTAACTACCAGTGCATAAAGCAATGTTCTAAAATGAAGGACAACCAATTATTCTTATCAGCCAATGATGATGGAACAAACTTTATCATAAATACTCCATAAACAGCAAACATATCTGTCAGTTCTATAAGCTTCTAGGGAAGGTGTGAAGTTGCCACCCATAGAAATAAGACTGGACAAGAATTGGTCTATAAATTACTAAATCAGCTTGATCAAATGCAAATAGAGTAGACTAGACTCATCACCACAGTGAACTATTTTTTTATAGTCTTCTATTTTTTTGATAACAGTGAGCAACAAGACATTTACTCATGATCCACAAATGCATTGCTATGATTGTGAGTATGTTAGTGTTTGCACAGTCTGTGTGGAAAACTATTAGAGCAGGTAGTTTACAATCACCTGCCATTTCTTTAATACGTTGTATTTTTTCTTTTTTTTAATAAAGCTAACCTATTTTAAGTTACATAGTGACAAACATTTTTACTGCAAATGAGCTCAAAGGCAACATACCAAAGAGTAGTGGTGAGTTTGGTTTCCAAAACACATATACAAAGAAATTAATTTACTATAGTGCATTGCTAGAATTAACATCTTGTCTTTTATTATTAATAAGAACTAGTAACTACCAGTCTAAGTCCATGTGTGCTGTGCTGAAAAAGTATTTCAGAGCTCACAAAGAGCTCAACTTTCAACAGAACAGAAATATGAATCAGTTTTGGCTCAAAGATCACTTGAACTGCTATCCAATGGTTCTGCTTTGAAGTGTGCAGCATGAATAAGTTAATGCCTTTCAAAAACAAGCAAACAAAAAGCTTCCTGAGCTCTCTACGTCCTTGTTCTGAACTACTGCATCTACAAGGAGTTTTGGATCATGGATCACTTAGAAAAAGGAAGGAAAAACAAACATTACTTAGATTTTTAAGGGAGATATCCCCTGATAGTTCGCATGCCCCCCTCAGTGTTTCACTGTGGAGTCTTACTACACTTCTTCAGAAGCTCATTTAAAATCATCACCAAAAAAAACCAAAAAAAAACAGAAACAAAACAAGTAAAAAGCCCAACTATCCAAAATAATGCAAAAGTTATCCTGTGAGAGCCACACCTCTGATGTTTTCCTTTAATGGTCTAACAACTATGGAGGAGGATCTTTAAATTGCTTAGAGGTTGCTTGTCAGGAACTCCTTTTGCTGACACTCAAAATCTCCTTAAATTTGGCAGAACTAGGGAAAAAGTCCTGGTCTTCAGTAAAGACTCGGTGGAATTTAGCTCAGATTTAGTTAAAACTGATGTTTAGTATAACTGAACATATCTACTCCTTTTCAGATTCTAATACAAACTACAGATGATGCATTACTATAGCTTTTAATGTCTTCCAGGCCAGAAAGAAAGCAGAGTTTTTCTTGCTACTCCAAGCCAAGTCTGAGGTCAACACTGGAACTAAGACCAAGGAACCTCTTCTCAACCCAGTGTCTTCCAAACATGCCTTCTTCTGGCACCCTATCACCCCTGAAATGGAAATTGCCTGATCTGAACACTCAGGACACCAAAAATGGTTGTTTGACAGTAAAAATGAATGGAGTAGACAGGCATGAACAGTGTGCTGAAGATGAGAACAAAGGAAGTGAGAGAAGTTAGGGTTGGCAGTGGAAGGAACAGAGATGTCCCAAAACAGTGAGGACAGACTGAAGAATAATCTAGCCAGAAGCCACCACTGAAAGAAACAGTTTGGGAAAGTCTATAAGCTAAGAGGAAAGGGTAAGTGTGGATGGGCTTATCAGAGACACAGAGCATAAAAACAGCAACAGGAAGGTCAGGAAAAAGAAGCAAATTTGTTTTTTCCTGTAGTGCTGCATCTGTAAAGCTAAACCTAGAAACCCAAGTCAGCAACTTTTACAAGCACTAGCAGTTTCGGACGAATTCTTTAAAGGGCATTCAGGACAGCTGGACACCAAGCAGCTGGCTATCAAGCAACCACTGTGTCTAAAACTGCTTGTTTGGAAGTTTGTTCCAGATCAGCAATCCTGCTGAAGTTTATAGAACTACACCTAATTTTAATTTTAGTCAATGAACTTGTATTTACAAGCTCAAAGACAAATATGCCCAAAGCTTCAAAAAAGGAAATAAAATACAATACTTTGGTAAAAACTTATGAATTAAATGCTGTGGAAAAAATATAGACTTAGCATTTTATTTAAAATTAGCTGCTAAAAATGGGAAGAATAACTATTAATTTTGCATTCTTTTTTATGCTCTTTACAAGTGACTTGCCCCATTTACAATGTGGATCGGACACTCAGCCTGCCGGATCCTAGTTTACCTAGTTGCCAGTAACTGGACATAAAGACAGACAGATGGACACAGGGACACACACACACACACACACACACACGGTTGGCCAGGAGTGCCCTGGTCCATAGCAGACCCCCATGTGCTCTCACCCTTAGAGACACACGGGTACCCTCACACACAGAGCTGGCTGTTAAGAGACCCACTCACCCCTTGCTCCCCACTCCCTTCCCCAACTCACCAGCTGGTCCAGCTTGGTCTTCGTTGGCCATCACACACTCACCCACACACCCACAGTTGCTCCTGTCACTGGCACCATGGACACAAGGCCCTCCCACCCCTGGTCTGATCGCAGTTGCTGGCATTACACACACACGCACAGATGCTAAATAGAGTGCCTTGCCTAGGAAAAAGTTTAAAAGGAATTTAATAAGAAGATAGAACAGACTGCACTGATCAGGCAGCGCCTGAAGGGGAAGGCCAGACAAGCATATCGACCACACATGACCAGCCCTTTTTGTCCCCTTACACCACTATCTTCCCATACTTCTTCCTCCCAAAATCACCCAAGTCCCTCTCTTTTTCCACCTTCAGTTCCCCCCCTAAATATCCTATAGTAAGTCTGGTGCAATCCTGAAATTCTCTTCCCCTTCATGTCTTTAGCCCAAAAGCTGATCAAGAGGGCTGCGGATGATGACTCATCTTGGTGGGTTTCACACCTGGCTGAAGGTCTCCTGAGTCAGCTCTGGAAGGACTCGGACAGGGTGTTCATTCCTCAGGAGTCTGCAGTTTGGGTTCCCATCTGCAATTGCGTGCCCCTGTGATTCTCTGGGCCTGTGGAGATGGGCCTTTGACAGGCTGATGGCTCCTGGGATGGGCCTGGGGATAGCCAGGGCAGGGTATTATTTTGGTCTCTCAAATAATACTGACATTGTCTCTCTGTGCTCCTTTGTGGGCATGTAGAGGAGCTTTTGTCGCATAACTTAACACAGTTTATTTCAATTATAAACTGTAATTCAACAATTTGTATTAGTGTTAGCAACTAAATAGTGGTTAATATTTCCCTGGTTATATTTTCCCAAAAGAATATTTGAGTGTTTTGAAAGCTTCAAGTAGTAGTTTAAAATGAATATAAAGATATAGATGGCTTCTTTTAGGCCAATGCTTTTTTTATCAGACATTTCGTAAATTATTTATCCTTGAGAGTTGTCCAGTCTCATTAGATATAGCTATTCTTTTGAAATGCTTGACTAAAATCCAGTTATTTTTCAACCCAGTACTCTGAGTTTGTCTTGAGTAGATCACACCTGACAAACAGCTTATGCTTCAGAAGTTTTTCCAAGAGACAAATTATAGTGATACTGAAGTGTTGTTCAACAGTTGGTGCTGAACGAACACCAGATATTTCCAGATTTAAAGTTAGGCTGTTGATTGCACATGCAGCACTTCTTTTTTTAAAAGGTCTACAGATTGATTTGATGTACCAATGACAGAGCAATGCCATGTTCCAATCTAAGTAAACCTCCTTCCAAAAAAGAGCCTACATAAACTTCAATACAGTTAGTGATTTCTCAATCAGTGGGCATTTTTTTTTCCATTAGTTGATTGTAATTCTATTCTAACCCCATGATTCCTGAATAACCAAGGTCAAAACTAAAAATTAAATAGGTGAATTTTTTTCCCCTAATGAGGGAGAACAGCTTCCAGTAATGCTGATAATACTGGTTGCCTTTTTTTCCTTTTACAATACTTCACATTTTTATTATAATTATTGTAATATTTTATAATATCACATTTTATTCGGGTTTTTTCAGTGTTTGTGGTATTTACACTCATTCATTGAGGTGCTGGAGCATGTCCAGAGAAGGGCAACGAAGCTGGTGAGGGATCTGGAGCACAAGTCTTATGAGAAGCGGCTGAAGGAACTGGAGTTGTTTAGTCTGGACAAAAGGCAGCTGAGGGGAGACCTTATCGCTCTCTACAACCACCTGAAAGGAGGTTGCAGTGAGGTGGGGGTCCATCTCTTCTCTCGAGTAAAAAGTGATAGGACAAGAGGAAATGGCCTGAAGTTTCACAGGGGAGGTTTAGGATGGATATTAGGAAAAAATTCTTCACAGAAAGGGTTGTTAAGCATTGGAATAGGCTGCCCAGGGAAGTGGTGGAGTCGCCATCCCTGGAGGTATTTAAAAAATGCGTGGACATGGTGGTTAGGGACATGGTTTAGTGGTGGTTTTGGCAGTGTTAGGTTAATGGTTGGACTTGATAATCTTAAGGTTCCCTTTCAACCTAGACGGTTCTATGATTCTATGTGATCAGCATTGGCTTTTATGCTTACATCATTACTCAAAGCAGAATTGTTCATTTTAGGTTTAAACATAGCACATGAGAGAATCAAATTGAAAAGGAATATGTGGTAGAACTTTTTTGGTAAAAATATTGAAATGTACTAATGATCACAATGTATATTAGTTTATGCCAATATAATTTATTGGCCTTAACTCAACAATATTCTGCAAAAGCTGATGAGGTCTCATATGAGGTAAAGGAGTAAGAGAATGGGGGACAAA
The DNA here is from genome assembly GCA_008711295.1 of Anarhynchus alexandrinus. Taxonomy (NCBI): domain Eukaryota; kingdom Metazoa; phylum Chordata; class Aves; order Charadriiformes; family Charadriidae; genus Anarhynchus; species Anarhynchus alexandrinus. Next base: position 5,407,073 of record VUYV01000029.1, read on the forward strand.
GGGTTCTGCTCCCATCACACAATATACACAACTCATATAAATGTTCCTTAGAAGCACTGATAAAACCCTGCATCAGGTGTTCAGGAGAAAACAAAAGGCTACCTCTGAGCTACAGAGTGGAGTTTCTGGGATTTATAAAAAGGGAGATTCCATAAACCAGATAAAAGAAAAAGTAAAAGTTGAAAGGGCACAAGTACCTTCTCCCCTTTGTAGGGTTCAAAATATTTCCTTCATCTCAAAAATAAGAATTGAGTGAATGAAACAAATTTAAACCACCATAATTATAGTATGGTTTTTGGTTTTTTGTTCTATATGAGCAACAGAACTTGTATTCTGACTCAATAAACTGTACTGCATTCTTACAAAATAAAATGCCTTTACTGATACTGGCATTGCACTGGATTTCCATTCTGATCTGTTTTCATTTTCCCTCCACAGTTTTCATAAGTGAACGCTAACACCCTTTCTCATGACTCATTACGAGAAGATAATATCCTATATCCAGAGGAAATAACAGTCCTTAAATATGGAGCGATATTGCTGATGACACTGTATTTATACAGACCATCTCACACTAGCTACATCTAAAATAAAATACAGCACAGGCTTTTGTATTGTAATTTCATACAAGAACAATTGTAGAGATTTAGCAATATTTAGTACGTACTTATATATGGAGTACAACTAAAATCTTATTGACTATTAGGCCAATACCAGTACTCAGAAAACTCTGCATAGTCCCCAGGTTTTGCCATATTGAAGAAGTAAGAGCCAGGACTCTTTTCTTTCCTTGTTAAGATTTGCCTTCCCAGATTTTGGCCTTTTATTCCCCTAAAAGCCTTTACAGAATCCCGCCATAATAAAGCTAGCCTTCCTTTAAACGATACAAGTCTTCCTCCACTGTTATTTAAAGCATTCTACTCCCTATCAGTTACAGACGAAAGGTAACTGCGATTTGCTAGCTGTCTAGAATGGCTTTTATATAGGAATATTCTACAGAAGGGATGCTTTCAGCTAATACCTTATCAGCACAGTCACAGCAAAAAAATATTTGTATTCTTCAATATCATATACATCATCAGTTAGGAAACACTCCCAGATGCTTAAATAATTAACCAGTTGGATGTATGCAGCATCTGTTTGTGTTTGTATAGCTCTGTATCAGGCAGAAAACAAGGATCTCCCAGTTGCATAAAAAACTTCCAGTGAAGCACTGCAAAAGAATGATTGTAATCACAGAGCAAGGTATATTGTTCACATTATCTCCTCTACAATAAAGGCAATAAAACTTTTAATAACTAATGAAAATCGGGCTTCATTTCACCAAGACTGGAAGACTCCAATGGTAGCCTTTTAGTCTCTTTATTTTGGATTCCCAGTTTAGGCAATAACTAGTTCTCTTTAAACTCTGTTTATTCTTTACATATAATCTTTTACTGAAAGCTCATGTTATTTTTGTTTGAATTAAATATATTCCTCAACTAATTGCTCTGATATTTGAAAAAATATAGGATCTTCTTGATTCTCCTAGTAAGGAAACCAATAACCAGAAAGTTTAAGGAAAATCATGGAAAGTTTTACCTTCTAGTGCAAAAAGGTTAAATTCTACTTAATAATTTTCACTTGGGCATTCAAAACTCCAAAGCAGTGGGGGTGTGAGTTATATTAAATTCTGTCTGGCTCTCTTTATGACCAGTACATATATTACCCAAAGTTAAGATGGTTCAAAAAATACATGAAGATATAACATATACTGTCATATGTCACAAGGATTCATTATTTAGAATGCATGCATTATCTGTCAGCACTTGTATGCAGAATGTCAGCATTGGGCAGAAGGCAGGCATTTCTAAAAGCATGTGAGAAACCTTTGGTCATGCAAAAAGAACTTTTTTTCTAATGATCTTACTCCTAAGACAGTGCATCTTTGACGTGCCACGTAGAAAAGACATCACCAAGAAATACAGCCAACCAGTAGTTTTATAAAAAGGAAGTTATTGGTGAAATTATTCACTGCTGAATCTTACACTGATTTTACGCGGTGTTGTGTTACTTACTTGGTAATAGCAAAAGAAAGCCACCCCAGAGGATCTTGAAAGAATATCTTCCCACTGCTAGTACTGCCATGTATGAGTGTCCTCTATAAATTCAAGTACTTGAAGAGGTAACAAGTTGACTCAGAGTCCCCCAAATGACATCAAACCTAATATGATGTACTAAAGAGATTATTTTGAAGAGAAAATATCTTGAGCAGAGAAGGATCTCAGCTCTGAATACGTCATAACAGAACAAAGAAAGGTCATTTTTTTCTAAATGTATGTTAGAAAATTTTCCCAAAGATGAACTGCTTGTATTCTACTCTTTAAAACAGATTCAGTAATTAATTAAAAAAAAAAAAACAAAAGTACCTCCTTGTTCTTATGTCCACAAGGCAAAAGCAGAAAAGGAACAACTGTAAAAAGCTGTTGGAAAGTGCTCACCATTCCTGTTCCCATCTTTGTTCCTTAATTCTAGATGATGTCAACAAATGCATATTTGCTATGCTGTAACCACATATGCTATGGCCACATCAACTGGAAAAATGTACAATGCCTCCCAGAAGCTTGGAAGCTTCCAAAGGTATTTTTTGCTGTTGTTCTTGTTTAATTATGCAGAGATACGGAGAAGCTCAAAAGGGCCACACCACCTTAAGTAGAAAGCTGGGGTAAGATGTTCCCATGTCATCCTTGACAGTAAGTTCAATCACTCTGTGAATTCCTTTGTTTCCCTCATACAATTGGCATCATTGTGTTTTCACAACTGTTTATTAACTTTTTGTAGCAGAACTTTGTGTCCCCATTCAGAGACATCTGGAAATTCAAATAATTTTCAGCCAGCTGACCTTTAGGCTTACGTTGTGTATTTGGTCCACCAGGAACCCAAGATTTATTTCTCTTCCACAGAAATGAACATTATCAATGTATAAATGTAAAACCTCAGTACGGATTTTATATAATTTTACTGGCTGAAAAACCAATACAATATGTATAAAATGGTCAAATATTTAATTTTTACTTTAAATCACACTGCATAACAAGTGCTGTACATTAAAGGTTAAATATTCTTACCTCCTCCAGTGTGAAGATTTACATCAAAATACTCTTCTGTTTTTAGACCTACAAACCAGCATCCACACAATTGTGTGGGCAGAGCTGATTGTAACTGGCTGTGTTATTCAGTGTCTGCTTTACAGCTGATGTCAAAGGGGTCAAATTTGTGTTTCATTCTGCAGCTAATTATGTCTACACAATTCATTAGAAAACAATGAAATTGCAACCAGAAATCACTTCTCAAAAACGCATTGCTTTTGCAGGAAATAAACTTCTAGACAGTGTTTCTGCTACCTGGAATTCTCAAAGGCTCTTCTTGCCAGTTTAGCAAGAGAATTTCAGGAAATCCCCAACTCTCCTCAAATTCTCAAGACACATGAAAACCAGAAACAGCATCAAACACCACATGATCCTGAATAACTTGCCATTATAGAAACATTCAACATCTTTTTGTGTATCACTAAACAACTGACATAATTTGGGCTTTGCTCCTCTTCAATAGTGCCAAATATGCCAATAATATTTTACTGGTTCTTCTTTACTGGTAAAGACTAGGAAAGGTTAGGAGTTTGTTTTGTTTTGTTGGTTTGTGGGTTTTTTAATAATAAACTTATTTATTCATGTTCAATGATAATCTGGTACAAGGAAAAACAGATATGTTTAAAAAATACTGACAAAAGGTGTACTCCTTCTCTTAAAGTTCCATAGCAAAACATGCAGCTGATTACCTACAAGTACTTATCAGTGAAACTTGAACTGCTGTAACTTAGAACGAGGTGTTGTAATTTTTTAAAATACTTTGCTAAACAAACATTTAGGCTATGCTACCTATGATGTGAATAAGTTTACATGTTAGCTCTTTAACACTGTTAAAATCTTTTTTTCTAAGTACAAACAGACCTTTCCAAATAAGTGCTGCAATATGTGGAGGACTGTGAGCAAAAAGAATGGAAAAGGCAACTTCCTGACAGCAGAGTTAAGCATTTGGAGAGATAATCACCCTTTTGAGACCCCATCCTTCCTTCCATTATATTAGGGTGTCAAGTAATTTACGAAGTTCTTTTGAAGAGCTCAGAGCTCCATTATGAACATCATTACAATACTTCCTTCTTCTTTAAATTATTAGTTTTTTCTAAACTAAACAGTGTTACTTACTGTAGAAAATATCTTAAGACAGGCTTCAAAAGAAAGGCAAAGAACACCAAGTCACAGTGTCACAATGGTATGTCCCATTCAATTTTTCAGATTTGCTCTCTTGATGTCTTTGCCTCCTTCTATTCCTATGTCTGTGGAATCACCCCTTTAACATGGAAGTCAACACTATCTAAAGTTTTCCTGAAAGTTTTTCCATCAGAACCCAGTTTTTCTTCAGAAAGCAGGATTTTCTTTCAAATACCGAAGCCAGAACTGGTCCTTCAAACTCTGGATTTGTCTTTATAATCCATTAAATGTCTCCTTTCCTTTCGAAACTATCACAGTTTTGATTAATTTTCAGAAATTGCTGAAAGTAATTCAGAAACAACCAAGATGACTGAAATAGCCTTACTAGGCTTTTTTCTGTTGCATTGGTTGAATTCAAGGACAGTACAAATTCAGAACCAAGAAACTCATTAAGCTGCCTAACTGATGAGAAGGAATTCAGAAACAAGAAACTCATCAAGCTGCCTAAATGAAGAGGAGTACTTAGATAATCAGTAGTATTCTGAAAATGAAAAAGATAAAAAAGTTACCAGACCTCATCCCAGAAGACTTTTTTTTTTTAATCAGTTTGCAACAGGTGATGTCTGGAAGTAAAACCAAGATTTTTTTCTGGAGTAGAAGAGTATTGTGCAGAGGAACACGTAAGTATTCTTTTGAGTACTCAACCCACCTCATCTCTGTCTATTTTCTTTTATTATACTCCATCAAATGATATTTGGAGGTCATTTTACTTACCATCCACTGCCTTTACCCAAGGTAATTCAAGCAGCTGCCCTTGTTCCAGATCACCTGTTGCTGAATCACTACTAAAATTGGCTGTTAGATGTTCCTTCAAAGCTTGCCTGTCTAGAGAATCTCATTAGACCTCAGCAGCAGCTCCAGACTGACTGGCAATTGTATTCTCTTTCCACATTTGTTGCGTGGCAGTTACCAACCACAACAGGTCAGAAATACAGATTATTTAAGAAGAGATTGTTCATCTTATCTTGAAATAACAACTCAGAATACTGATCCCTACTGAGACACTGATTGGCAGTATGCACCAGTGATCACAGAAACCTGGTGGAGCACGAAAACCCATATTGCCCTTACTGCTATGCTCACTGATCTGTTTGAATCACAGCAACAAGAAATGTATCATGTTTTAGCTCCAGGAGCCCCAGCCTGCAGAAATTCTAATTCTTAACCACCTTATTTCTTGGTCACATGGTGTTTTAGTGGCTGCAGAGCTGAAACATAGCTGCTATATTGCACTCACAGAAGTTGCACTTCAATACGCATTGTGATGTTGTAAACACTTGTGATGAGCACCTGTTTAGTCATTTCACTTTCTTTCCTGAGAGCCAGCTTTGGTTCCTTCCAAAATGACCCTTGAGTCTTTGCACCAGCAATTTTGATCTTATATGACTTCCTCAAGCAGTTGCCATTCCCCGAGTGAAAAAAAAAAAGTGTCTTCTTGGAACAAGCTGATTTTTCTTCTGTAACTTCTCAGTTCCTATCATATGGAAAGTAAGCTTACTGATTTTGCCTACAGGTTTGGAGCTTTTGCAAACTTCAGTTAAATCATCTTTTGTGAACTATTCCCCTTAACAGCATTTGTTAGGATTCTTTATCTGTCTTATACACCAAACCACTTGATGCTAAGATCAGCAGCATTGCCTAGTTTCTACTTTTAATATTGTTGACTCTGGCTCAGAATGCATACACAGAGGTCTTAATTTCTCACAGCCATATGTTCTCTAGTATTGCCACCTCCATCTAGCAGATATTTTATTATTTCATGGCCTTATTTTCAGCAGAGATGAACACCTGCATCTTCCCCTAAAGCAGCCCATAATCATTAAGTGTGTATAGTATTATTTGGATGCATACCCTCTTTATTTTCTCTTAATCATATGGTGAATATTAACAGTACTTTAAATAAAGTCAGTACCTTATTTTTGCTTGCCATTCTAATCTTATGTTCCTGTATATAGCTTTGTTTTCCTTAGCTTTTAAGTTTATCAGAACTGCCTAAAATTATCTTAATTTTTAGCCTTTAAAGTATGTTTCAAGCTTGCTTTGTCCTTATTAGCCGTCAAGGATATTTTAAATGTATAAAAACAAGCATTTACACTTATTCCTAAAATGATGGTAAAAGGTATTTCTTTTTAATTTGTTACTCACAGCTTCCTTACACAGTAAGAGTAGGAACCACAACCCCAAACCCAGATATTTATTTTTTTGTGCAAGTAAGCAATAGAGAAAGCAGATTATTCAAATTTTAAAGGTGGCTTATTCAGTAACACCCAAGAAAATATACACAAATCAAAATAAATAAAATCTCAACTAAACAGCACACATTACAGGACAGCTAAAATCCACAATCACTGAACACCTTCAGGCAAAAAGTCAAAGGACAAAATTCATAACGATGTGGAAGGTTGACACAATGACAATCACGCCACTTAAACCAAACTCCAAGTCTACTTTCAAACTAGTTTTCTTCATATTAAATACACTCTATGATCCCAGGATCCAATGCTCAAAATATGTGGAAGAGTGAGCAGAAGATATCAGCACTTACAAACTCACTAAACTGGGAGCTTAATTTTACTTCTGTAATCTTTTCACAGTTCATTTTCACAAAACCAGATAATCTCCATTTTATACCACTAAAAATAATACTAAGGGAACTGATGGACCTACTTTCTGTCCAAGAATTCTGTGTTAGTAGATCGGGGTAGATAATAACATGATGGATTCAAAGGCTATTAGTTTCCCCAAAATGCCGTATTGTTTCATTATTGAATTTTACATCACGCTAATGTGTTACTAATGCAATAATTAACAAGAAACTGAACAATATGGGATCTATAGAAGTTTCATAAAAATTAGTAATATTACAGATGAAAAAACTTGTGTTCTTCTGCTATACATATGTTCCAAAATGCTAGACTACAAATTATAATTCGCTATGGTTAGTTGCAGTATGAGGCAAACTAACTAGTTCTCAGCTCATTAGTTCTTCTTTCACACAAAATTAATCAAAATTTAAAGCTGTATATGTAAGCAGCTTAGTGGTCTGATTACAGATCAGCAAAGTGTTTTCATTCTAATGTATGGGTTTGGGTTTAAATCATATGTTTAATCATCTATTAATTTGCAGATTCATAAAATCTTGCAATTAACTCAAGCTAAGAGGTATTTTTTCCATTACACTTGTGTTAAGTGCTTCCACACATATGCATGCGTATATATGTAAATTTATGTTGCCTTTCAAGAGCCAGAGCTTCATTTTTATATACTTATGCTCCCATAATCTGCTTTACAGGTTTCATGTGTCATCTCACATAAAAGTTTTACTGCGTATTTGACATTATATTTTCCAGTGAAGGGCCACAAAGATGGTTACAGGACTGGAGCACCTCACATATGAGGAAAGGCTGAGACCTGCGACTGTTCAGCCTAGAGAAGTGCAGGCTGGGGGGAATCTTATCAGTGTGTACCAATACCTGAAGGAAGAGTGTAGAGAGGATGGAGCCAGGCGCTTTCCAGTGCTGCCCAGTGATAGGACTGAAGGCAATGGGCACAGACTGAAACATGGGGAGTTCCTCCTGAACATCAGGAAACAATTTTTTCTGACTGATCACAGGCACAGATTACCCAGGGAAGCTGTGGAGTCTCCTTGGAGATATTCAAAAGCTGTCTGGACACCATTCTGGGCAACCTGTTCTAGGACGTCCTGCTTGAGTAAGTGTTTGGACCAGATGACCGCCAGAGGTCTCTTCCAACTTCAACTCAAGATACCGTCAGACTCAACTGAGAAATATGCTTGTAAATTAGCTTGTTTCACCACTAAAAGTTTGAGTTTTATTTCAAGTCTGGCTTTTTCTATTAATAACTGGGTCTCATTAAGCCATAGGACAACAGGCCAGAAAATGCTCTTTTCACAGGTGCCTTTTCTTCACACACACTATGCAGCTGTAGGATGCAGACCAAAAGGTCTGCCTGACCCTGTCTCTGACAGTGGCCCTACAACAGATGCCTGGGGAAAAGAGTAAGCATTGTGTGCTCCCCCAGACTTCAGTAGTTTGCAGCTCAACACTTTCCTGATTCTAAGGTTATTTAGTTTTGGTTTATGTTAGCTTGAGTTTTCAATGCATTTTTTTCATAAGTTCATTCAGGTGCTTTTTCAACTCACATTACCTGTCTGCATCTACATCTTATAATGAGTTCTACTCCTTAATTCTGTATACTGTAAAGACATCTTGTTTGGGTTTAGGTAGTAATTTGTTAATTTTGCCTGAAATTCTTTAGTTTTTAAATGAGAGTAGATAGCCCGCAGTCATTCCTTACTTTCCCCTTCCACTTTCTTGTATTTTCTACTGTATCTACTGTTGCTTGTGTCTCTTCCAGTCTGAAAGATCCCACTGGCCTTAATTTACAGCTGCACACACACTGCCTGTACCTTTGATGTTGCCACCTTTCTACAAAGGTGGAAACTTTTCCAGTTTGACTTCCAGCTTGGCTTCTCCCTACTGAGATGGTAGAGAAATGAGGACTACGCACGCAATTCAAGAAGCAGGCTTATTATCCGCTATGCCAGATGTTGGCATACCTGAGACTTCTTTTACAGTTTTTGGCCACTCCCATAGCTCTTCTTTAAAGCCTCTTCAAGCTTTCATTGTCCATACTGAGTTCTTGGTACCTGGTCACGATGCACTAGTCCAGCAGTAATCACCTGGGTGCCAACCAAGCACAGAAATAATGGCAAACTATTCCCGACAGTATTTCTTTGGCCACAGCACTATCCTCACATTTAGCTGATGATCCGCAATGAGTTGTGAGTCTTTCTCAGAGCTACTGCTCTCTGTCACAGGAAGCTCTGACATATAGTAGATGACTGGGCTGTATTAGTTCAGGAGGATCCTGATGCCAGAACACTAGGCATGCAAAAGCAGTCTGCAGTATTTGTTTCTCCCTGGATGATGCATGTAGCGCTGGTTACACACAGCTTACAGAGGGCTCTAGACTGTTTGGTATCAGTACTCTGACTTCTTTTTTATTGATCCTCCAGCTTTCACATCATTAGTGAACAAATCAGTAATGATTTTACGCCATAGATAAAAATGTTAAACAACTCTGGGTCCACAGAACTCAAGCCAGTGAAACATCCACTCAGTGATGCTTCCCCAGCAATCGTTTCTCGGAGAACATAGTCTACGTAATGTTTTCACCTGACTGATACATATTGATTTGGTATTGGTTTTGCTCCTTAGTCAAAATGCTCTGCAATACTAAGTTAAAATACCTTACATATCCCTAATTTTATTACATCAACACTTTCAGCAACAAAGCTTACAATGACAATTTTTTTTTCTAAGTTAGCTTAACAAGACCAATTTTCAATAAATCTATGCCTATTGGCATTAATTAACTTTTCTTAACTCTTAAAAAAAGTCACATCTATTATCCACCATTCCAATTGTCCACAATCTACACAAGACAGACAAGCTTATAATTACCTGAGTCATTCTATTTCCTCTCTTTAAATATTGGCACAGCATTAGTCTTCTTTTGGTCCCCCAGAACTGTCCCAGCATTCCACAACGCATAGACAGTACAGAAAGTTTAGCAGCTTAGAATCATTGTAAAATTCAGAAGCTAAAATACCCAACTTTAAAAAAATGCTCAAGTTTACTATCTAACATCTTTCTGAAAGCATTTGATCGTGATCTTCACGTCATGCAAATATATTTTCTGGCTTTTTCCCAAATGTATAACAGAAACACTTATTCCGCCATTTTCATGTACTAGTGCACATGAATACTGTTTTCAGCATTCCCTTTGGTACCCAAATACTCAAACACTCATTTTTATAAATTCAGCTTGTCGTTTGCATCTCCTTAGAAACAGGGAAAAGCCCCGCAGGGTCGGATGCAAGGCCCATCTTGTCCAGTAGACGTAGTGACAAAAGGAAATGTTGTTTATGGACAGCACACAAACCTGGTCTCTTTGAGGTCCATCCCCTAGTACTCCTCTGGCATCCCAGCTGCCCTATTAACAGTTTTGGATGGTGTGCTCCTGTTCCCTCCTAGGAATTAAGCTTTTTGTTTTGTTTTTTTTTTGGTTTTTTTTCTGCAGTTCAGAAACAGATGTAAAAAGCTATCAACTCTCCACTTTTTCTTTTATTATGTTTTTGGCTGTTTAGGTTTTTATTTTTAGGGATACTTTCAGCCTATATCTCTTCCAATTAAATTCATAATAAAATCACCTTATTCTTCCTGACAGTAGCTTTTTGTGTATCTCTTCAAAACCTCACCACTACTCTGATTTTTCATGGCCAGGTGATCTTGTTTCTGTTTGAAAAGGGTTCTGTAAGATTACCGTCCTTCACATTCATACTCACAGTAACAGATTTGTATTTTATTTTGAAGCATGAAGCAAATAATAATTTCTTATTAGTTGCTGGATTTTTAGATGTATGTTTTTAACTATCAATGTAAAATCTGTACAGAAAGTTCTCACAAAATCACTCGCACATAGAAAAGAAAACTTAAAGTCCTTAATTCTATTTTCTTGAATAAATTAGTGTGTGTCATCATGAGGATTTTAACACAAAAGTGTTTAGACAGAATTTCCCCTAAAGTAGTTTATTCTCTCCAGGCACTTTGGACAGTGTTCGAAATGCATAGAACTCCATTCCTGTGATTACTCTATAAAGCATGTTGATCCGCACATGTTGAAGATTGTATTGCACCATGCAATTTTCATCATTTAAAACAAAAGAGAAAGTTTTTTAATTCATAGGCATTGAAAAAAAAAAAAAAAAGAATAATGTAAAGAAAGCATAGCTGGAGTTGTAATGGGGTTGTCCAAACTGTAAGCCTAACACTGTTGTCACCAAAAAAACCTTCAAAAAGCCTGCCAAAACACCATTGAGGATGATTGTGTGATGATCAGCTGTGGTTAAAAAGCTGTGCCGTAAGGAATACATTCTAAAAGCTGCTTTGCAAGCACTTGGATATCATCCACATCAGCTCTGGTACTACCTAGCAGACACTAGCCTCTAGAAGGTAGCTTTAAATTTATGCTTCATTTTCATAGCCCAGTGGGACACATATGAGAGCAACAGAGTCTGGGATACAGAGATATCGAAGCTATTGTTCCCTTCTCCAGCCATGCAACTTGTACCATAAGTCAGGAAAGATGCTACAACAAGAATAAACATTTCAGACAAACACCAGCCAAAATTCCAATTACAGATGGAGTTTATGTGTTTCAAAAATTATGTTGGGTACTTCCTAGGGGGGCCAGTAATGTTACATACTCCAATGAGTGCATCCTTCCTTATAAGAGAATCAATTTTGTCTTGCCTGCACAGAATTCTCAGCCTTAACAGTAAAATTTGTTTTAGAAATACTCATTCAGGTACTCTTGTAACAATACTCTTCCTTGAATGTGACCTGGTAACACATATATGCAGGTAAACCCATTTCTGTTTCAGTGATTATGAAGCAATACGAAGATTTTCAGTTGTATGCACACCATCAGATAGGTGTACCTTACAGTACAGGACACATTTTTTCCTAGATTGATAGGTGTTCATTTTGGACATTATCTTCTGTGTGTTTCCTTCTGCTTGGCGTGTTCTGACAGTTGTGCTTGATTGCACTACAGATACAACAGGTTGTTTTTTTCCTCCGAAGTACAACAGTACGGCCACTCAAAATCACCTCAACAGCAAGATATTCTTGAGTTTTTTTCCACACAGTAGTTTCGAGATAGGCTAGACGAGATCACTGCAGACAGCTACCTTATCGTAACCGTAAGCCTTATCATAACTCTGTGATCCTGCCCAGTGAGTCTTTCAGAGTCTGTTTTTTCCATCTGAAAATTGCAGACAATAGCTACATGTATTTAACAGCTACATACATATATTGTTCTTACACACACTCGGGTTCCTAATAGCTTTTAAATGTCACATGTGATAGCATATACTAGTCCTGCAAGATATGGTGCTACAGAGCAAAAGAAAAAATCTGACATATTTGATTTTATAAATCAACTCACCCCAGTTCAAATTTTTACCTGAAAGAAGTTAAAGACAGTACTCTTAATTCTGTTTTTATCCACAAAAATAAAGCAATGTGGTATCAAGCTTTGGAGGATAAACACCACAAAAAACAATGGACTTTGCATGAGTGAAGTGTGGAATGGATAAAAAGCCATGGCTCCACACTTGCTAATGCTGAAAATGCCCACTACTTGCTTTCTGTCAAGTTACTCGGAGTTCACAGTAGATTTACTCCTTCACAACAGCTTCATGGCAAGTGCAGGAAACAGAAAGTACAAGTATAGTTCAAGGCTTAATCTGTTAAGCCATAAATATTTTTTTAACAAATTCAAACCAGCAGAATGAGTTTATGCTTCAGGAGTGCTTTGCATTATATGTCCAAAGTGCTTCTATTCCCGCAGTGTCATCCAAGTTGGGAAAAAAAAGCATCAAGGTTTCTGGCTCTGCCTGGAAGCTCTGGTGCTTGCCAAGGTTCATACCCTCTCTAAACTTCCCCTGGTGGCTCTCAAAGAAATTAAACTCTACCTATACCATAGGTAATATATGCACAGGTAATATATCAATTACTGCTCCCACAAAGTAAATTTCCACTCAAAGAAAAAAAAAAANAAAAAAAAAAAAAAACCCAGATCAAACGCAAGCATTAAAATAGAGATTTTTTGATGCTACCTACCTTTGCATCCACATTATGGTCACCTTGTATCACAAGATCTCGTATTAGCTCTCCTGAGGATCTTGGTAGGCATATAACCAACTTCAGATAATGTTACTAAATACAGCAAGATAGATTTAGAAAAGAGGGATAAATACTGAACAGGAACTAACCTAGAGGTAAGAGCATAGACAGTCTTGACAACGTAGGCATAGATCTTATTCTAAGGCAGATAAAGTACAATTTACTTTTTTTCCCCAGACTTTTAGGGATTTTGTTTGGATCCATACACATCTTATCTTTTGTTCCTACACCTGCCAACCCCAATATCATGACACCTTGCCACTTAAACTCTATTTTGAACAGTCAAATTAATTGTGAATTCATATGCTGTGTTCACACAGGGCTGATGATATTTGCTCAGTTGAGATAACTTAGACCTCCATTTCCAGCACATCGAAGTTCATGATACCATAGAGTTCCATGCCAAAGAGCAAAGTCTTGCTGATTGTTTTCCAATCATCTTTCAACATACTATTTGAATGTTTGTCTGTTTAAATAAGCTATTTACTTGTCCGGACACAGCCATAAGATATTTCAGTAGTAGCCACATGTCCCAAAATGATTTTAAAGGCTCTTTGCCTCACATGACTCTAATGGAATAGGAAGTTATGCTCATTTTGAAAGAGGGAAATGAAGCAATGATTAAATTAAGGTAACTCTCCAGCTGGACCTGTGCCTCCCAAGTTTCATTGTGCTGTCTGATATACCACTTCTCTGCCATAGCCTCCAGATCCACCCATGCTTTTTTCCCCCCTTGCTGTACTCCATAGCCTAAAGAAGGCTAACGATATCATAGGAAAATGAGATATGTAGCTATGTTTGTCTTCTGTGTTCAAGTTATTGAAAAATACAATAAGACCATATTTCTCAATGCCACCAGCCTATGCCAACAGTTTCTCCATGAAATATACCCATAAGCACAGCAGTATACTATGAGTCCCAAGGAAACCTAGACTTGGATGAACAGAAGGTGATAAATATATACTGAAATTTCATGAAAATTATTGATTCCATACAGCCACACATAGAAAACTACTATAAAATGTTTTGTTTGGATGGTTGTAAATTATACACGTTGCATTGAACTGAATAAAATCATGTTTGAGTGAACTTTAATAAAGTGAAATATCACTTCATACATTTGAATTAAAGCCCAGTTACTTAAATGAATCAGGCTGTCCAAATTGCAATTTTAATAATAATGAACCTTTAATTAGTGATGTTACGCTGCGGGGAAAGACTTTTGAAATGAGCATGCACATGACAGTCCTGTCTTTGATTGCCATGTTAATGAATGTTGCTTAAAATTGTCCCCTCTCATTTTTACAACTTAGAGATTTCTCAACAGTAACACCAGTGTTAAGCACTATGGAAAACATCAGTAATACACTTGTTTGTAGGCACCGTATGGCAAATATGCCAATCTGATTATAAATATGAAAAAATAAATATAATTAGACAGCAAATTTATTCTCAGGATATAACTTTTCAACATTTAAGTTTTTTTAGTTTGAAGGTCTTGGCTGGTTTTTTTTCCTTTTTTTTTTTCCTCCCATGACAGGAGAGATGTTATTTTACCAGTCCCAGTATGTGCCTTTAAAAACTTGAAAAGATCTTACACAGCTTGGAATACTTCAACTACAATGAATAGATCATGACTGTATTCAATTAAAACTGTCCCTAACTAACTCTCCAGCATCTCAAGGAAACTCAGAGAATTGAAATATTTTTATTGACCTGGAAAGGGTCTGGATAGATACTATTTTTTTTTCCTAATCTAGAAAAAGTCAGCAGGGCTTAGGCAAGATACTCACTGACCTGGAAAGACTGCTATTTCAGTCTTGTTTGCTACGGAATGATCATAAAAGACTTTTAGCAACTTTGCTTTTACTAAAAGTTGTTCTATTTTGCTGAACAATGTGGCTGTTACCCATATTGCCTTCACTTCTAAAAGCACTTTAAGGAACCATGCATTAATTAAGAAAATGTTATATTGCATGAGCAACATCTATTGGATGAACTATTTGGCACAGAATATTTCTAGTGCTTTAACATGGTTTTATTCAGTCTCTGTTACTGAAATACAATCTGTTATCTGAGACCACTTCACTAGTGCTAGCACTTTTCAAGGAATTATTTATTCTTAGCCAGAAAAGACCAGTTCAGCAAAACAAAAATTTATGGGGAACATATGACAAAGCCATTACCCAGAAAGGTTTCTTGATTTAAAAAGGTATTTCTGAATAGAATCAGCTGTAGCCAGAGATCAGGGATTTGAGATCTGTTTTTAATGCTGTAAGTGAATGACCTGATGTAAAGAACCTAAAAACATTTTGTAATATTTTACATTGATTTTTTGTGCTTTTGTTTCCCATATTTCAGTACACTGTTTGTAGAGGAAGAGATACTTGAACTTTTTTCCTGGATGAAAAGAAGACCTGAGTTCACAGATTGCTACCTGACACATCATTTATGAGGTAACCATACCAGGGCTGTTAACTGAGCATCAGTCACTGGTCAGGTTTTAAGCAGCGAACTTGCTTGCTTTTTCTTAAACTCCTGTTCTTAGAGCTGTTTTAAGTAGGTGTGCACAGTAATTCACTACAGAGCCGACAATACCTCGGCAGAAAAGAATCAAAGGACAATGACAGTTCTGCTGCTAAAAATAAAAAAAAAAGGCCTTGTGCCTTGTATGCTTTGGTTTTATAGCAAACAACCAGTATATATCTTTTATTTTAGAAAAGCTGTCTTTGCAAGCTACGTACTCTTTGCTATCAAAGCTGTTCCCTGTTTAAAATGGACTGTTGTTCAAGAACCGAATAATTCATTCTTATGGGGTAAGAGGTTTAAATAACAGCACTGTGACTTTCTTTAAGTCAGAAAAGTAAGTACAAGGGGCTTTGAGGGTTCCAAGGGAAATTATGCAGGATCATGGTCTAGAGAAAAAAATATGTCGGTCATCCTTGACCTTAAATCTATCAGTTATTCTAGATATTCTATCCCCAAAAACTACAAAAGAACCTAATTCCACCATGACATGAGCAGTATTGTTTCTACTAAAACTTGTTTAGAACAACATAAATTGAGTCAAAAATAACTGATTATGCAGAATGGTAGATAGCATCCAAGTTCTTCATGCACCCTGTAGTTCCAGCTTTCAGTTGTGAGTGCCCATATCACATCAGAAAACACAGCAAAAATAGTTTTCTCACAATCAGTTCCTGTATATTTTAAATATATAAAGACAATTAATTGCATTAATATGGAAACAACATTAATTGTCTTCAGGCAGGGGAGGTTGCTTCATGGTACAACTTCAGTATCATGGCCTATATGTTTGTCTTGATGGGTAGCAAACAGTGTCACCAGCACAAGGAAACGTGTGAGTTACCGATAAGAACAGAGTAGGAGCATCATGTAACTGGACCATAAATATCTGATGGCATTTTTGAAGCAGTAATTTTGCCTTATTTGAGGTGACAGGAGGGAGAAGAAACACAAATCAGTCTCCATGTAAATAACTTAGTTTCAAATTACAGCAGTTCCTCCTCAGACTTTTTGTCTCAGAACTGACAGATTTGCAGTCATTTTCACTCAGAAAAATGAACACACATCAGTCTCATTACTCCCCCCAGCAAGCAGCCATTACACCGATTAAATCTTTTTTGTATCATATTCTGTGATGAGAGAAAGGTGTAGCAGAATTACTCCAAAGGAAGAAAGGCACAGATAGCTGAACAATCAGATGACCGCACCTTCCAGAGAAAACCAGCATGGCCTACTCTAACGGCAATTTTTCCTGCATGGTGGAAGACGAGCCAGGTGTTCACATTTGGAGCAAGTGTCACAATCAAAGCAAGCATGATCTGAGTGAAAGGTGTTTGCAATTCTCTCTCTCCTCTTGTTTTTCCAAATGGTGTCTTATTCATTGCTTTTTCTTTGGTGAAAAGGGGCTGATATGGACATAAAACTTTGTTATAGGCCAAATCTTTGAAAATACGTCATCCCGTCCAGATATTCATATTAGCATTTCATCAAGAACAAAACAAAAGCAAAGACCTTTTCCTCTCTGCATAGGTCAAAATGTAACAAGTAAATAAATAAATAAATCACAATTCCATTTTTTCTTCATTTAAAAGATGAGACCATCAGTGATTTTTGAAGGTTCCTGAATTCCCCTACATCACACAAATGAGAATGTGCAAAAGCAATAGACAAGGAAATACATTCCCTATGGTAAGGAAATATTTTCTTTCAGATTCTCAATTTAAAAACTTGAATGACTGCTAAAATAGTTTTAATTTTCTTTTAAATTAAAAATTGAATACCCAATTAGAAATAAAGACAAGAGAAAAAGCAGGGAAGAGAAATTATCTATTAATCACACGTATTTTTATTTTCTACAAAAGACCTGGTTTGGATTGATTTCTTTAGTCAAAGGAGAGAAGTTTTTATAATAGTAGAAAAGAAAGCTAAAGTAGATATATTATAAAGCATGTGGTTAAAATAATTGAGAGTCTATACATAGTAATTGCTTGGTATCCAGCGTGATCACTGTCAAACTATTTGTGAAGAAAAGTAGGACTCCCTAGAAAGATTGCTATTCCTGAACATTTTTATGGGTGCTTTACTTTTTACCAAGGAATACAATAAAGCAGCTTATTATCAGAAGTAGTTCATGGTCTTGCTGCTTTGAAATAGTCTAAGATCATTACAATTTTCTGATTATACTGGGCCAAATCCTTGCATAAGTCATTTTAAGTGTACCTACCTCGATTTACAAGAACTATGGATTTGACCTAACCATTTTCTCTTTAAAGAGATAGATAGGTTGAAGTTAAACCAGTTCGGCTGTAGTAAGTTTTTTTATTGAACTGGTAAGTTTTAATGCAATTAGAGGGGAGATGCGTGGAGGAGGAATACGTTAAATATCAGGTTAAAAGTTGAAGAAAGAGAACATTAAAACAAAGCTTGCTTTTGAATTCAGCGAAATATTTATAGAAATTTTTTTTCCAATGTCTGATTGTATTGTTGCTAGGAAGGAAAAAAATGCATGTTTTAGAAAGGTATGTAGAAACAACTGGGAGGCAAGAGTTTGTTCATGTTTGCGATGAGAAGTACAGACACAAAAGCGAATTGGAATTGATTTTACTGTATGATAGGGAAAGTATCTGTAATGCTCCTTACACCAGTAAAGGCTGCAAAATCACACAATGCTTTGACAAGGTGTAAAGTTCAGTAACACGATTAGTTACTGGAGAAGGTGATCCTGAAAACTTTCTCGAACTATGGAATAGTTTAGATAGAAGGCACCTCTGGATGTCATTTAGTCCAACTTGGTTTGCACCCTCCTTGGAAGTAGGGACAACTTAAAGCATTTTTCTTGGGACCGGGTTTAGTTAAATTTTGGTTGTCTCCATGGATGGAGCTTCACAGTACAAATCCTGACAGCTAAACTAAAGGTTGCAAGCTGTGCGTTCAACTGATTTTTTTTCTTAATTAGCAATTTTCCTTTCTTGTTAATCACCACACTAATAGATGCAAAACTAGAAAATGCTGTAAAATAATTCAGTGACTCACATTTACCAAAAAAATAATTATTTATCGCACTGAGGACTCACTTGCGTTTTTATATACCTCTACATCTGTTGGAATCTGTTTTCAACAACTTTTAAAACAAAGCCAGGGAAACTGTAAGTTCAAGAAACAAACAACAACTACAAAGAAATCAGAAGGTCTAAATCAACATTCTGTTTTATTTTCAGTGAATTTTCCAGAAAAGTTCTATTTAATTTAAAATTTGCTTCATGTCATTAGAATCTGGACAGGTTAATTTTTATTTCTTCTTCTTCTGGGAAGAAAGCAAAAAAGGGTAAATTAATTTCTGGAGTTTTCTTTTTTTTTAATGTCCCCTCTGACTTGTTGTTTTCATGAAGTTCCCCCTCTTCCAAGAGAATCTAATAGCTTTATTTCTTGGAGATGTTGTCTGTTACAACTGACAAAATGCAAAAACAAAACAAAGGAAGACAAACATACCTATTAGTGACAAACAAATTTCATAGTCAAAGGTTACATTAAAATTTCCCAAAGTTTTGACATCTCATACACATAGTAGAAGTTGTTCATAGTATGGTATTATTCTTTTTCTGTGCAACACCACTCATGTCACATCAAGGCACCCTTTGCAGTCTGTTAAAGAGTCTCTGTGGTAGTGAGTGTCCATAGTCTCACTCAGACAGTCTTTGGGAAGTACTCAAGACAGTCATTTGCTTAATTCAACAACTCTGTCTCTTTTCTGACTTCTTGGAACTGGTGCACAGCTCAGTCACTGTTCACTTCTATATAGCAAGGCCCTCTCCAATAAATAAAAGTTCTCTCATTTATTTAACGAGTTTTAATAGAAGTATCTTAGGTATTGAGTGATCCCTTTCCCATTAACTTCGGCTCTAAAAATGCACACAAGCAACACAGCACAGACAAAAATACTGTGCATTGCTCAGTTAAAAAGAAAATGCTACCATATTATGCAATTGTTCCCCCACTGAAATAATCTTAATTTCCTTCTTTCTCCTCCATTTGATCACATTATAAAAACATTTTTCCAGCTTAGACAGATTTTTTTTTTGCTTCATTACATTAGCTTTTTCCTTTCCCTCAGTTCTGCAGTGAGCAGATCGCGTGCACACTCACACACACACACACACATACACACACACACCCCCTCCTTTCCCAGTCTCTCTGCTTTAAGCAATAATTTGCACATAATGGAACAGCCAGAGGGGGGTTTGATCAATGACCTCTGTCTCAGAGATGCTGTTCCAAGGGAAACACATCTGCCAACATAAAGTATTGGAGCAATCATAGCTCAGTGAGCGCCGTAATAAGCAACTGTTACACTGGAGCCATCAGTCATGTTCAGTTACAGACCTGAAAGGATATGGCACCTCAGGGAGCAATGTCCTTCCATAAATTTGGGCAGCAATGAAGAATGATTTGCAATCAAGTAATAAAAGGCCTAAAAAAGGTCCACCATGCATACTAACATCCAATACAGCTGACAAAGAAAATAAAAAACCTTGGCATTGTTTGCTCGTTATGTAAACTACACAGCTGTCCAAGCAATTAAGATATGATTTTGGGAATTCTCTCGTAAAAATTTGCTAACAGCGCTTCCACTTGTGAAAGTGACATTCTTCTTTATCAGTAAAGTGCATTTCATTAAGGTAATGCAATTTCATCTAGCTTAATAGTAGGAATTGCTTAACCTTATGGCAAGAGTACGTAAACAACATAAAATTAATGACACTCCGTGCATTGTGGGAATAGATTTGCATTAGTGACAGCATTGATCAAGTAATAGAGAAACTAACATGCACTTCCAATTGTTGGTACTCTAGGGATTTCTGTTCACTATCTGCAAAGTCATATTTCTGGCCTTGTGGTTGCAAAACTGTTAGAAAAGCTAAAATTCACAGTAAGCTTTGCAATTTTTCAGTACCAACACTAATGAAATAAGCATGATAAAAAGGGCATAGGTCTGAGAGGATCCATCTTCACAGACAGACTAAAAATATAAATGAAACAGAAAAGACATGCAAGGGTCTTTCAGAAATGGTGATCTACTTTAAACGTGCAACACTCCCATGATTCAAGAGGCCTTTCTCCTCCATTTCCTCAGATGAGATTTGTAAGCGCTATGGCCCCCACTTCGTGTTTTGATGCTTTTATGGATCCAGCTATAGGAATTCTGCATTATGTGCTGTACCTCTACGATTAATGGTATGGCTGTGTGACGTTACGCAATGTCCTCTAGTATGTGAGATTTTTCACATGCCAAAGTCAAGAAAAAATACTGAGGGCATCTAAAGTCACATCAGCTCCCAGCAGGATCTTCAATGTTTCGAACTCCCCTTCTCCAGTGATAAGACTTTACAAACACATACAACTGTGCAAGCATACCAGCAAAGCCTGCTGTGGGTAGCTTGACCCCTTTCCTATCAGCAGGTGCTTTTCTCTGGCCCCTCTTGATGCCCAAGATTAAGAAGTCTGTGCCGTCTTAGGTTTGGTTGCTTCCTGAAAAGCCTCTCTTAGGCCAGCAAAAACATGTACAGCCATAGGAGTAGCCCCTGTTAATGCAATTGAATCTTGATTGCTAGTATTTATATACAACACTAAAGACCTGCTTTCAGATCCTCTTTATTCCAAAGAAACTTCTAAATAAAACTCATATGAAATGGTCTCATTTTATTCATTTTAGTGTCAGGATTATGAGCAAGAAACCCGCCATAGAGATGATGGGAAGCAGGGAGGTGGGGAGTGCTTTAGCAAAGATGAGCAAGTCACCTCCGTCAAGGAACACTACTTCTGCTGGGGTTTTTATTTTGGTTTGTTTTGCCCTTTTTCAGTTTATTGCTTATTTTAAAGCTTTTAATTTTAAAGACAAGAACTAATTCTCTCTCTTTCTTCCACATGAAGGACATAAATGGAAATATTAATCGTAAACCCCCTTCACTTAAATAACTTCATGACAGAAAAAATGCCTCAGGCTGCAGAGATTCCTACTAAAACAACATACACATAGTAGACAAGATGAAGAAAAACCAGTATTGGTCTCAAATCTCCTTAAGCCATAGCAATCCAAGGTGTTATCTGATATGATAGTGGGTGGCAGTTTCACATAATATTGGGTTAGACTCTTTGTTCAAAGTGTCCTTTTCATATCAAAGTCATTCCTCAACAGGAAAAAGATTCAAAGTTATGAAAAGAAGAGCCATGCAACTAGAGGGAAAGGACGTCTTACTAACAATCAGCAGGCTCCTTCATTACACAAACCTAGAGTGGAAAATCCAAGAAAGGGCAAATTCCCCTTACTTAAGATGTGCCAGCATGTCATTCCAGATGGCAGGCCAGACACATTGCTGAATTAATGAGAGCAGGGTAAAACGAACATTATAAATCTCAAGCCTAAAAAGCCTAAATCGGTATAATTCCTAAACCAATCAACAGAACAATTTCTAGGTAGAGAACAAGCAGGTCTCTGCGTGGATGATCTCTAAACCAAGTAAGAAGGGGATTAAGAGGATGCAATATGGAAGTCCCTCAAGGCATTTTAGTCTTAACCAGTTTACTGCACATCACAGTAGGACTCCAGAATACTGTAAGTAGTTAACAGGGTTAACTTATGTCAGGGGAACTGATCCCAAGCAATGCTAAACAACTCCTGCAGGGTTTTAGAAGTCTGAGACTCAGACTTACAAAATAAGCCTTTCTACAATTATTCAAAGATTTTTTTTTTCCTTTTTTGCAAGTCAGCCTACAGCAAGTCTAGGAAAGCTAGGCAAAGATCCCATTATCTTTACTTGCTATTATCCATCATGAAGTGCTTTTTAGAGGGGAAAAATACACTTCAGAATAAATCTGGACAAGAGATTACTGCCTCTTTCACAAATTAGTCGCCCATTCTTAGAGGAACGAAATAAGCCTGACAGTAGGCATTAAAGGTAGTGCCAAACAGCTCTCCAGAAACTGTTAGTTTCTAGGGGAAGTCCTGCAGTCATTGCTCATTTCTAAATATGAAACCATTATATTGTTTTATAGTTTTTCCAGCTATAGCTCCCAGGGCTTACAAAAAGCACTGATATATCAAAGACATCACCAGGGAAAAAAACTCATGGATTTAAACAGAAGTCTATTCCCACGCACCAAGACAGAAGAAAATTTCTGAAGTTGTCTTGGAAAGGATTATTAAATCAGAGGAGGGCCACCGTGTCTAAATTCCTCTAACACTTTGATTTCATTGATCCCATTCTTCTATGATTTGGACTCAAAAAGGTCCACTATCCACCTGTGGTTCTTCAGTTTCCACCGGATTGTTTATTGCTCTGTACACAGCAAAGCATCTCTTTCTTAGAAGATGATCTATCAATACTTACCTCAGTCATGAATGGAAACCTACTAATCATTGAATGAGCAGAGTAGGTCTGAAGGAAATGGAGGTAGATTTGAATGCCTTACTTACTTCTAATTTTTTAGATTTATTTGAAGTAGATAATTGTGTCCATCATACCATGCTTTTAATGTATGCTTTTTCTGTGCCCCAGAACAGGGTTCTAATTTCTGTGCATAGTTAGAACTTATTATTTTTCCCTCCTTGTTTCCCTCTCAAACACCTGGTCTCCTTTACACAGAGTGACACTTTTTGCAGCCCTGAGGACCCTACAGCTCATATAGTACAAATCATGACATGTTCTGAACCATAGTTAGCACAGTGGCCGCAACCGAGGTACCTCTTCTCTTTTAGGTCTGACAAAATATAAACTCCTAATGAGAGAGCTTCATTCATGAGTAGAGGGCCAACATATGACCCTCTTGGACGTTCAGACACTTTTGGTAAATTGCACCATTTGTAATTAAGTCTGAGATTCTTAAAGAGTTCATGCCAACAACTATGTATTTTATGTCATAATTAAAGTGTTTCATTTAGTTGAAAGCCACCTATATCACATATAACTTGCCCTGATTAGACTCTCACTTATCTCAATTACACATCAGCCTCAGCACTAACTTCAAACTCAAGAAAGCAAATATTGGACTGCTTAATGTCCAGTAGTTTGCACCAGAACTATGAAAATGTTGCCTCACCTAATACAACATAACTATCATGAAATGGGAATAAATTAACAATGTTATTCCTCTTATTCCTCTTCCCCCTCCCTCCAGCTCTTATCATACAAATCTAACATATTCTGACTTTTTAAGTAGAAAAGCACATGAAAATCACACAGTTCACATATGCTTGCATCATCACAGAGAGACAATAATCTCAACTGTATTTTCCCCATTGATAAGATTAAGGGAATTGCAATGCAATGGAAGATGCTCAAATTTCCTGAATACTGGTTATCTGCTTTACATGACACAGTGATTGAGCAAGGTTTTATTAATTTAAAATGTTTGATAGAATAGATCCTAGACCATCTAAAGGCCTAGTCCTTCTGCTTTGTCCAGAAGAACCTATAAACTCCCTAATGTCATGCCCTAAATTTGCAGTATCTTATCTTTGGCATTCATTTCATTTAAATATAAGACCAATAAGGGCTTACACTTAAAAATACTCTAAAGATCTGTCTTTTATAATTATGATACTTGATTTAATTCAAAACAGGAAACAACTTCCACTCAATCTCATCTCCCTACTACTGGAACCACACTCCTGGTCTGCTTTAAAATATTTTATGAGAAGATATAAAAACTGTTTACACTAGCCATTTGTCATCTAGAAAAGTTATTGTTCATTCCAACTGACTTCATAACTGGATATGCATTGACAGCCAATACCTATCCCTTTGTAAGCATGCCCTGCCTATTTAATTACTATTGAGCTGCAATTAAATGCTTTCTTTCCCTTTCCCTAAACAATTGTTATTTGCTACATAATTTGGGCCAGACTCATACAAACTTGAAGGTTTCAGCAGGAAAAAAAAAAGCAAGCAATGTTTTGGCATTACTTTTTGGCTTTCAAATAGCAAGGTTGAGTGAGAAAAAAAAAGCCACAATTAATACATCAGAGAGCTTTGCCAGGCTTTCATAGCATTACAGGATTTTTCAGCTATAAAGAAACATATTGAATCTTTAGAGCACAGCCCATTCTTCACTGCTTCAGTTGTCTTCTTTTGTTTACAAGTCCCTGCCATCCTTCTCTGTGAATTGAATGCTAAACTGTCTCTGGAGAGACGTTATATTGCTTACAGAATGCCTCAGCAGATGGTGCTTCCTGTTGCAACAGAAGGCTGTGATTACACCTGAACTCTTCAAGAACTCTAACTTAAACAGAAAAACAAGATAAATGAAAGTCTTAAAGCTCTATCCTCTTCCTCCTCTGTTCTACCACATTCAGGAAAAAAAAAAACATTCTAGATTTGGAAACTGCTAACGTTTTTCCAGAATAGTTTGTCCCAACCTCCATTTCTGATATTTCGTCACTCCATACCTTATTATAGCACACCTCATTATAGTTATAAAATAGAATAAACCACCACCAGGAAGAGTCCATAAACACAAAATGAAACACCACGAAGACCATCTGGATTCAAAAGTTCAGTGTTCTACAGTAGTTTGCCACTGAATGTGAAATGGACCCTTTTACAGAAGATCTATGAAGTCTTTGCAGCAACATTCATTCTATCTATTCCCCTGATCTATTAGTTTCTGTTAAATGTAAGAAACCCTTAGAACTAATTTTAAGACTATATTGTTTAAAACCGAGACCCATAACAGTATCATAAGCAGTTGAATATGTATTTATATTCTCTATAGTTAGCAGATAAATAATTATCATTGAAAGGCAGCCATCTGGAATAAAGAATTCCTGTAAATTACTTTCTTTTGTCTTTATACCGCAAACACAGCTCTGCACTGTTTCTACAGACAGCCTACAGAGCCCATATGGACAAGGCAGGACAGAAAGGGGTCAGTATTACTCTCTGCATGTATTAGTCCTACAAATGCATGTCTTTTATGTGGCAGAGAAAGGACATTGTCAGTTGCATGGCTGCATTGGGATCTGCCTGCCACTGCCATTGCTGTTTTGAGGTTTTATGGTTTGAGAGCTTTCAGCCATCACCTAGGTTCAAATAAAAAAACCATGCTCAATTTATTTGTAGAGTTCCAGGTGGCCAGAGACCTCCTGAGACCTTGTAAAACAGAGACAGATGAAAATAGGTCCAGGTCCTTCTCTTAAAGGAGTTTAGTTGCTTCCCTCACTAAGTGATTATTTCATTTCTACCAAAGTTCATGCAATAGAAATAAAATAGCCACATTTTTCAGAACGGGTATAGGGTGCTGCTGCTACGTGTATCTGCCCCCATCCTAGAGGCTGTTCACTGCGGATGAAAAGGCTGCCTTCATCCATAAACGGTTCTGCATCACAGGTGGCCTTCCCAGATTGAACTAAATAGGAAATTGAACTTGTGTTTGGGTTCAGCAACTTTTGTCAACCTCTCACATTTAATGCAGAAGATTCATTAGTTTCATGGCAAACATTAACAGAATTAAGTCACTGCTGTTTTCAGTGAGATTTTAGTAGTCTTTCTATACAAAACTGTTTATAAAATCTACTACTTTAAAAAAAATCTCTTCAGGTTTGAAACCTGAAGAGCTTATTAATTTCTCACAACCGTTTTGTGTAGGCATGTTTTCCCCAAGAAGTAGTTCATGATAGATCTGAATAGCAGCAGGCAATTATCAAGTTCATTTCTTGAAATGGAGGAAAAAACCCTTACATTATCAGGAAAAATTTCCCTTCATGCCTTCCCTTGCATTCTCAGAATACCTCTACACAATCTAACAGAGAAGCATGTGAAGGTAGCCAAGTAATGTGTTACTGCAACAGTTCACACCAGCTTAGAATCATAGAATCGTTATGGCTAGAAAAGAGCTTTAATATCATGAAGTTTAATCACTACCTAACTCTACCAGGCCCACTTCTAAACCATGTCCCTGAGCACCTTATCTAGACGGCTTTTAAATGCATCCAAGGATGGCGATTCAACCACTTCCCTGGGCAGCCTGCTCCAGACTTTGATAACCCTTTCAATGTAGAAGTTTTTCCTAATATCTAACTCAAACATCCCCTGGCGCAGCTTGACGCCATTTCGTCTTGTCCTATTGGTTGTAACTTGTGAGAAGAGATGGACCCCCACTTCTCTACAACCTCCTTTCAAGTACTTGTAGAGAGCAATAAGGTCTCCCCTCGGCCTCCTTTTCTTCAGATTAAACAATCCCAACTCCCTCAGATGCTCCTTGTAAGACTTGTGCTTGAGCTTTGTTGCCCTTCTCTGGACCCTCTCCAGTGCCTTGATGTCCTTCTTACACTGCCATGCCCAAAATCGAACACAGTACTCAAGGTGCAGCCTCACCAGTGCCAAGTACAGTGGGACAGCCACTTCTCTAGCCCTGCTGACTACACTATTCCTGATGCAGCCCAGGATGTCATTGGCCTTCTTGGCTACCTGGGCACACTGCTGGCTCATGTTCAGCTGGCTGTCAATCAACACTCCCAGGTCCTTTTCTGCTGGGCAGCTTTTCTGCCACTCCTCCCCAAGCCTGTAGTGCTGCAGGAGTTGTTGTGGCCCAAGTTTAGGACCCAGCACTTGGCTTTATTGAAGCTCGTACATTGGCCTCGGCCCATTGATCCAGCCTGTCCAGGTCAGAGGGATAGGCCAGAAGAGCCGTCCTACCCTGAAGCAGATCAACACTCCCACCTAACTTGGTGTCATCTGCAAACTTACTGAGGATGCTCTCGATCCCCTCATCAAGGTCATTAATAAAGATATTAAACAGGAGTGGCCCCAACACAGCCCTGTGGAACACCACTTGTGACCAGTCACCAACTGGATTTAACTCATTCACCACCACTCTCTGGGCCTGGCCATCCAGACAGTGTTTGATCCAGCAGTGCGTATGCCTGTCCAAGCCTTGGGTAGCCAGTCTTTTTCATGAGAATGCTGTGGGGAACAGTATCAAAGGCTTTACCGGTCTAGGTAAATAACATCCACAGCCTTTCCCTCGTCTACCAAGCAGGTCACCTTGTAATAGAAGGAGATTAGGTTCATTAAGCAGGACCTGCCCTTCATGAACACATGTTGACTGGGCCTGATTGTCTGGTTGTCCTGTAAATAGTGTGTAATGGCAGTCAAGATGATCTGCTCCATAAGCTTCCCTGGCACCGAGGTCAGACTGATAGGTCTGTAATTCCCCGGGTCCTCCTTCTGGCCCTTCTTGTAGATGGGCGTCATATCTGCTAATCTCCAGTCCATTGGGACCTCCTCAGTTAGCCAGGAAAACCAAGCTTACCAATCCCTAGCCAGGCAAACTCACATGGGATCTGTCTCTGTTCTTCTGCTTTCACACTATGCCTATCTCCTAGTCTCTGCATACATGTTCCCTCACGTTCCTCTCTGTGGGTGCCATCTCTCCCCATCAGCCAAGCTCAGCTGTGGTCCAGCACAGCCCGAGGGAGAAAGGTGTTCTCAGACCCTTCTGTTCAGTGTCACATTTCTTACTAACTCAAGTATTTGGCTGGTGGATCCTTTCTTATGACTTACAAATAAAAAGAATTCATGTGTACTGAATGCATTTAATAATTAGGATAGCACTCAGTCATTACGTAACATGAGCCTACTGGGCAATCTAAAAAGAGGCCTCTAAAGAAGATGTGGGGGAATAATTAAAACTCAGTTCAAATAACATTTTATTTTAAAAGTAATACTAATTCTGATTGTAGTTAGCTATATTAACTTCTTGTAGGTGTCAGTGTTGATATAGACCTGCCTAGCTATATGAGTACTTAAGCATGATGGACAAATGCAGGGACTGGACAGGGCTAGCATTTTTGTTGGAACACAGAAATGAGAAATTAACTCACAATGATTAGGTCATGTGTGGGAGTGATGCACATTTAAACACATGAGAACAGATGGCAACATTTTCACCCGCGCTAATTTTACTGAGGTCAAAATCTGGTGGTCATCTTGGACTCCTTCACTTCTTTTTCGTTTTTCCTGTGCATCTGTAACAGTGGCAAATCTTGTCACCTCTCAGCTACGATGTTTTAAAAACCTCTTCACCAGTCATCCTTCCACTCTGGTAGAATCAAAAAAAAAAACCAACTTCAGTTCAGTTTCTTCTGTCATCAACATATTGCACAGTTCTGGAAACGTCCTACCTCATGCAATTTATGTCTTTCTATACTTCCTTCATTCCCCCTCAGTCTTGATGTCTGCTCATATGCTGATACCAGTTATACAATTTCATCTTTCTCATATTTGCCTACTGTTTTCCTACAGTTGCTGATCTGTTGATGCCAGTTAAGTAATTTCATCTCTCATATACGCCTACAGTTTTCCTCTCTTGTGTGTCTCCTCAGAATAAAAACTCTGTCCTTAAGCTATCAGTTCAGGTAAACTTTTAAAATCTTCTATTTAAAAAAAAAACAACCAAACAACCACCAAACAAACAAAAAAACCCAAACATACAAAAAAACCCACCCCAAAACCTACCTCTCATGTAATGGGAGAAAAAGAACAAATAGATAGAAAAACTAACAACTGCTTAGTCACTGTCACCTATGTCTTTACCCTTCTTGTTTGCTGATGAATATAGGTGGCTCACTGACTGCAGAAAGCAGAAGTGGTACCTTTTTTAAATGGGAAAGGTAAGTCTCAAACTCAGGCATATTAAAAAAGTCCCTACACTCTCAGCCACCCCTCCAAATACAGGGTAGGTTCTTTTTGCACAGTTAAAGTTGTTGCAAATTGGGCAGGACAGCTTCAGCAAGCCAAAAGTCTACATCTAGGACAATTTTATTTTTTCACCCTGGTGACACTGTATTGTCACAACTTACTTGTCTTGAATATCAGACAAGCCCATTTCCTTCTTTCCCCTAAAACTAGTTCAAAAATATCCTCAATTATTTAAAGTCCACTGAGCATTTTCCACACATATTTCTTAGAACTATGAAAAATAATAATTCCTGTGGCTCTCCCCAGCTTTTGGGCAGAAGTCTGAGCTCCTCCCCCACCCCCACCCCAATAGCAATACAAGTTCCACTGTCACCATCACCTTTTTTTCCGAACTGAAATTTTTATTACTTTTTTTTAAGACAGAGCTTTCTGTTTCTCACAAAATCAGCTTAAATCTTTCCAGGTTCACATAAAAAACTTAATGTTTGCCAAATTTACAAACTAGTACTTATTGGAATCTCTGAAGGGCAATAATCCCCTGTGTATTTTTGTGAGGTGCTTATCAATCAGTGAGTCACCCCAGATACTCCCAAAAACATTTCCAAACTTACCAGGTACAATTTTTCACAGTTTTTTGTTTGGAATGGGCATTAAGTGGACAATAATGGAAGGGCACTGGACTAAGCAGCTGCTGAAGGAGCAGTCCTTTGTGGTGACTTATGGAAAGAGCAATAGGTTCAAGCAATAAACCTCACCTGCTGAGTACATGCAAAGGTGGATCCAGTGTTAGCATTCTTCCTAAAGAAGTTTAGGAGGTTTAGGACTTTTTAGAGGTAGGCAAAAAGGTTTTCACAAATGATGCATTCCAACAGTATTAGAAGTAACATATTTCACTGAATCCTTAAAATTCGGGACATCAGATGGTGTGTTCATCCTGTTCCTCATCTGAGGAGTAATTATGTGACACCCATTAGAGGACCAGCTAACGATCTTCAAGACCTTTGTGTCTTCATCCTCACACCTACCTTCTCATGCACGTTGACACAGTAGATACACTTCTCAGATGGGGTAGTGAAGGATAAAAAGGCAGAAGGACTGTATTTTCAAAGGAATTACATATATAAATATTACTGAGAAAATGGTTAAAAGGATCTTACATAAAATTGTCAGAAGGTCAATGGTAAAATACAAAACTGAATCCAAGGCTTATTAATTATATTAATTTGCAATTATTAGGTCACATGTCAACTTGGGGAGTGACACACATTTGAACACATGAGAACAGATGGCAGCCTTTCCACCCACACTAATTATACAGGCCTTAGTTCCAAATCTCCTTTCCAATGAAAAGTTGTTTCTTACCTTTGATTTTACTGGGACACTGTGCATTATCATCAGTAAGAGGTGAGTCAACCTTTAATATCAGACACGTCAAAGGAGTTGTGTTTCCCTACACTGCAAATATCCCCAGGTTTTCAGAGTCAAAGTTTTGTGTTGTGTGTACTTCAGCATGAACACTAACCAAAATGAAGATGATAACATGAAAAAAATAAGTCTAAAATGTCCCTTTTTACTCCATTCAGGAGATTTCTGAAGAGTTTCTGGTATCAGCCAGTTTCAGGAAGGTCCACTGCCACTATCTGAATGAAATCATGTATTCCGCTTCTCTCCAGGATGTCACCAAACTTGAGTTATTCAAGATGCTTTTCAAATTTCATAATATGTTTACTAGGATACATCAATGATGCTTAAAGAAAAAAGACTAACGTAAGAAAAATTCATACTGTTACCAGTTCAAGCTGATTTAAACCTACCAAATCTTACTCATAAAATAGAGTTTATGGCTGAAGTTTTACAAGAACAATTATAACACGAAATACTAAGATTTTGCACTTTTTCCCCTCCGATTAGTGCTTAAGTTGAGAAAATAATATGCAATGCACACTAACAAGAAAAAAATGTGGTCTGCAATAGGATGCATATACTAATAGTAGAAAGTTTGTTGGGATTGCAATGATTTATAAATTGAATTTGGTTTTAAAGTGCTTCTTCCCAAGATACTGCAACTTCAGCAGGAAAACATACACACAACAGTGACCCATGTTCTCAAAAAGTGTGTGTACTTTAAGCATCTTTAAGACAGTTGCTATCTTCTCAGCTGACTTTATTACTACTTTGAAGAAACAAACTCATCTAGCAGAGTCCAATGCTGGAACAAAGAAGCAGAGGTCTTAGGGCAGTTATCAGGTTGAGAAATGACAGGCTTGCTAAATCATTGTTATTCTGTCTACGTAACATGAAATTTAAGCATTGAGATATAGGAGATCTAGAGGAAGGATGAGATTTGAAAACATCTGACTGGTCTTCCATTCTGAGTCACTGTGTAAAGCTGTGCAGTATATTTATTTGCAACTGTTTCAGGAGCAGCATAACAACTGTCAGTCAGGTCTTCAAAAGAAAAGGAATTTATGACCATAAACAAAGCTCTACTTATGCAAATACCAAAGTTAATTTTAAAAACAGTATACGCATACAGTACATAAATAAGCACTAAGTACACTAAGCAGCAAGATTTCTGGAACTGATAATTGTTCTCTGTATTTCGCCTTTAAAGCCAAGGTAAGTTATGGAGGACATTGTGTGCTTCAAGTTACAAAGAAATTTGCAGACAATTGTCCTTAGTAGTTATAAAGCCTTCCTTTAGTGATACATATTTTAAAACTTCGTAAAAGTTTTCACAAGCTTCATTGTACAGCTCCTTCTCCACTTCCCCAAAACTTTCAGCCAAGAATTATGGATCAGACACAATGACCAACCAACTCTCGCTGTATTTGGAATCAGGTCAGAGCATTGTAGCACTATGTAAATAGCATGTTAGTTGCACGGCTAAGACACTAAAATGCTGTAAAAAGGATCTTTAGCAATTTGGCTGTTTAGATGGGAATTTGTTACAACACTAGCTAGAAACAGTTCTCATTTAATAACAGCTTTTAGGTTGTTAAGCTACAAAGTATTAAGCTGCATCTGTAGTGTTTACAGTTCAAACGCTGGGGTTTGCAATGAATGTACTCCAGGCTTATTGTGGATATCAGTATGTACTCAAATTTTGCATGCTTTTCTGTCATACAGGGAGGTTAGTATTTAACTCAAGAATGATAAAAATTCTATATGGATTTAACAAGGATGAAACAAAGTCTCTATTGATATGTAATAGAATTCTTCGTGATTTTATAATAACTTACAAGATTTAGTAGAGAATAATAGTGTCTCTGTAGATTTTCAACCATCATATAGAATTTAGTCATGTATGAATTTTGACAGTGAATAAATCAGACTTAAGTGTGTGTCTGAATTACACCTATGGATCACAGCAAAGTGAAGAATGTACATAAATGTACATCAGTCAGATCGTGGGCATAATCATTGCCAAACCTAGCAAAAGGTCATTTTGCTTTTTGAAAATAAGAAATTACTCTAGCTAAGCTTCTTTGAGTTACCACTTTTTAATATGGAGCAATTTCAAATTGGAATCTTGATCCATATTTTGTAATATGAACTTACACCTTTTGGAAAACTGCATGAATGCTGGAATGAAACCATGTTAGCTAATAACTTTATACTTTAAAAGTACGTAACTTTTTTTTCCCATGATGAATGAGGGCAGTTTTATTCATGTTCACCAATTAGCAACTGACCTGAGAACAAGTTATTTTGCTTGGCCAGTTAACAATTAGCATTCAGTAATCTCCTAAAATGTTACTTTTCCTAGCTGCCCATCAATATACTTGCATTTGAGCAAGGATGTCAGGTGGCATCTCAACTAAAGGTAAAGTCACATTCTTTTAAAAGGGTTGTGCTAGATGTTGTCCTTTTGGTGATACCCTTCAGGTTTCTTTTGCATTGTCAGAAATGATATTTTCTTAAGTATTTGACAGATGTAGGTACTTTTTTTTTTTTCAAATAAAAAAAAAATCAAGTATCTTCAGACATGTCAACACTACTTGTACAGAGAAAAAAGCTGTCCAGAAATTCATGCCCCACCCTTCCCCCACAGCCCAGTCCAGGGGACCAAAAGTGTAGAAGGACACTGCAGTAATTTTTACGTTCCTGGATTAATATCATGGTTCTACTTTCTCCTTCATGGGATTGTTACCAATATGTAAAGAGCTTCCCCCCACCGCACCCNTCAAATAAAAAAAAAATCAAGTATCTTCAGACATGTCAACACTACTTGTACAGAGAAAAAAGCTGTCCAGAAATTCATGCCCCACCCTTCCCCCACAGCCCAGTCCAGGGGACCAAAAGTGTAGAAGGACACTGCAGTAATTTTTACGTTCCTGGATTAATATCATGGTTCTACTTTCTCCTTCATGGGATTGTTACCAATATGTAAAGAGCTTCCCCCCACCGCACCCACCCCACCCCACCCCACAAATGCAGCACTAAGCATCACAGGAACTCTTTGGGAAAGAAGCACTGATCCTCTTCAGATACATTATTCATTTCTTATCTCACGTTTGTGCGTGCGTTGAGAATCAGTGCAGTTTGCTGATACCCAAGAAAAACAGAACGTTGCAAAGTTCAACCACACGGAGCTTTTAAAAGCTCTCTCCTCTCTATCAGCTCTGAGACTGACACCTAGTGCCCAGGCCGAGGATACCGCTCGGCTACTAGTCAAAACACCTGTCCAAATTAACATTACATTGATTTCCAATAAAATGAACTGATTCAACAGGGCTGAAAGACTCCTACTCCTTTTAGCCCCCAATTTGCATACATATTCTAATTCTCATTCGAGTCTATTAAAAGAGTAGCAAGCTTATGGACCATGTTTTCAGCACTGTTCATCCCTTAACAGTTAGAGTTGCTGGATCATTAATATCAATAATGAGCTAGAACTGCAATTAGCGTCTAAATGAAATATGCCACATATTACTGATTTATTATTATGTTTGTCAGTAAAAATATACTATGGCACGGCAGGGTAAGCACAGAAATTATATCATTCCAAACACTTCAAAACTGCTAGTTTTTCCTAAAAGGTATCTGAGAACAATATTCAGAAACACTGCCATTTTATTGCCAGACAAGTTGTGTGAAAGACACAGTACAAAAAAAAACAGGAAAATCCAGCCTTTTTTTTTTTTTTTTAATTGCAAACTTTTAAATGCTGTCATTTAANAACAATTGTTTGCTTGGTTGCTCATCTGGCCCCCTTACCTTCTTCCTCGGATGTTTCTCCTTTCACCAGCTTTAAATTCCATATCTTCATACTCCTCCGGGACTAAATTTCAGACACTTTCTGTCACTAAACTGGCCCAAACGAAAACAGCCAGGCTGCTTAACTACTCCATTCTTCTTTCTGTTGTGCTTATTTTCCAAAATCTCTGGCAGAGCAAGGTCCTAAAGCCAGGTTTGATCCTCATACATCATTCATGCATTTCCTAATGAAGTCATTGAAATACTGATCTCACAGAGATATGTTGCTTGTAGTGCATAAAAAGTCTTTGTAATCCCAGCTCACATAGATACCCTTTCTACCACTCAAACTTCTCAAATATTTCACTGCACCAGGAATAATCAAGGTGATCTCATTATTTTTTTTTAAAAAGAGCATGCCACGGGTTACTTCAACATGAGTTTCAACTAATCCTCTCTTCTCTGAATTCATCTCTTGTCCTACTTGTTTTAGGATATAAACAGCTCACTTCAGTCTTACATAGTGGTAGGCATTTTATTATTTTCTTATGAACTTACGTATGTATAAATGTGTAAAACATCCTGAAGCCCTAGTATTATATGTGGACTATCAATAGCAAAAAACCCTCCTAACATTTCATGTTAGTTTAGTTTTCATTTATTGTAAAACTTTCAAAGTATGCCCATTGATTAGAATGTGATGTTACAGCAATAGGAAAGATCACTTTGCTTAAATCTTTTGTTAGCAAAGAAAGACCATCATTTTGGATGATAATCAGTGAAATACAAAGTAGCCAAATTGTGAAAAACTCCCTCTAGTTACTAATTGCAAATCAGCAGTTGTTTATATAAAAGTTCATATCAGATATTAAACCAGCATGATTCCTAGTGCTCAGCTATGTGGAAGAAATTGACGCTGCAGACTGCCTGCTACTCAGTTAGATTCCTTCCAGTATTTCTTCAGCAGTTTTCAAAAGTTCTCTGAGAAAATGCCTGCAGCAGCTTGTGAACTCTCTCAGCCACACAAGACGACACAAACTTGCCTGTTCTAATAAAAGTGACACTCAAAATATGAACAGTGAACAAAAAGGCCATAAAAACCACTATGTGGAAGAGACACACATTTGGAGTTACAATTTATTTGCAGAGTCTCCCTGTGACCAGTTTCCCAAATGAAGTTTTACACCATATAGTCACAATTTCACAAGATGTTTGAAAGTCACCATAGCCCACCAAGAAGGAAACCAAACATTCCTAAATCCTACGTTCTATTTAAAAAAAATGCAAACCCACAACCCAAATTAAAAACAAAACAAAACAAAAACACCAAACAAACAAAAACAAAACAAACAAAACAAACAAAAAAACCAAAAACAAAACAAAAAAAAACCAAACAAACAAAAACCCCACCACAATAAAAAGAAACAAAGCACAAACTTAGATCTGTGGTGTATCTCACGCTTCCTTACAGGGGTTCTACCAAGGAATCCCATTTTGGAATGAGAGAATGAACTTGTCATACAGTAAAATCACTGCAGGAAGAACAAGGACATTCTCACCATCACTATCAGCCAGGCAGGGCATTCAAAGCTGTCTGGCATCCACTTACCCACTTCTTCTCAATACAATCCCTTGAAGAGCCTCCCCTATCCTGAATTCCTCCTTCATGCCCATGAAGGAACTAGAGGGGCAGAAAGCTGCTTGCTGTGGAGTAGAAACATTAAGTAAGGCTGTGAGGAAGTCTTGGAAGCAAGCAAGAGGCAAGAGTTATTGAAGTAATGTAACAGAATTACTCTACAATCCTGATGACACAGGTTTTGAGCGCTGTCTTTGCAAAAAGAAACACTTAGTTGTCAATCTGACTTGTTTTTTCAGGTGAAAGCTTTTATTTTAAAACAAATGGCAGAGCCAAAGAAAGCATTTGCCAGGCCCCTGCCGTAAGTTGGAAATTCTCAACTTGTAATAAACATAAGGTGGGAGGGGAAATATATCCTCGTGCTTCTTAACAATTGGCTTAAAGGAGTCTATCAGAAAAGCGAGTGACCAGGGGGACCTAGCTGAATGGTCGCACATGTTTAGCACCTTCAGTTCCAAGTATCCAGCGTGCCATGAGGCCCTCATTCCAAGAAACCACAGCTTTTCACAATAAAAAAAAAAAAGAGAGCCATTCTGGGAAGATTTAAGTTTGACTCTACAAGTTGTAAAAGCAAAGGCTAGAAATTATATGTCACATATTCTCACAGTTTAACAAAAGGATTTCTGAATGTTTATGATGACTACTGGGAAAAAATTTTGGATATTATAAAGCAGGAAACTCACATTATTACCTCATTTCTCACAAGTAGGGTGCCAGCACTCAACTTCTCACTCTGCCATTACCACTTGTGCCACTGTAGAGCTCATTCCCAAATCCAGTTTCACCTCTGAAGGAGTATTTTAAGCAGGGGAGTACTAGCACCTTAAGACATCAAAACCGTAGAATGCAACGTGGGTACCACCTCATAAAAAGGACAATTTTGTG
The DNA here is from genome assembly GCA_008711295.1 of Anarhynchus alexandrinus. NCBI lineage: Eukaryota > Metazoa > Chordata > Aves > Charadriiformes > Charadriidae > Anarhynchus > Anarhynchus alexandrinus. The sequence continues at coordinate 5,444,097 of VUYV01000029.1, forward strand.
TCGTTATTGTCTTGAAGCATAAGCTTTTATCACTGAGGCTACACTCATTGATCTGACATTAGACACCCTTAAAAAAGTTTTGTGCATCAGTCTTATTGTAGTTGGGCTGAAAAAACTCTAGGGTTTGTATTCTGTAAGTCAAGTCCCTCTGTGCATAAAGTGTGGAGTACAGTCTGCATGCCTGTAATAACTCCAACTTTATAGACCTACTTTCTGTATAGGCTTATGGCTCCTCACATTCTTCAGCTGTCCCTTCTTTATCTTCTTTTAGATAAGGCATGCTATGGGAAGAAATATTGGTCAGTCATTTTTGACATGAAAGGCAAAGGGCAGACCTGGCATTTTGTCATTTACCTCTAGACATGTCCTTGTTAAAAAGGTCAAATTTTCTATAAAAAATACTATAGTGTCACTTTGTTGCCATCAGATAATTCATGCTCAAAGACCTTCTTTTGTCTTATGCTTTGTATTTGCTGTTTAACATTCAGCATCAACATCAGACACCACCCCTCATCATCATCAACATCAGAGACGCTAGTTCAGCAATAGCAACAGAAAGTCACTGAAGGCTTGGAGGCTCAGTTCAAATAAGCATTCAAAAGTTCAACTGTTTATCAAAATCATTTCCATTTCTAGAGCAGACTGGAAATCATATAAAAATAAACTGTGTGGTGAGCTTAGGCCATGACATGCAGAGGACCCTGAAAAGGAGAAAAGGAGATATGAATACATTAAGCAAATATCCACAGCCAAGAAGGCTTTTTTTGTTTTTTTTATAATTGGCAATTTCTAATCAGTAGTGCCTGTCTTAAAAAGAAAAATATTGACGTTTAGAGGCAAAACTGAGAACAGAAGTAGTAAGGGCAGACAGAACTCAAAGCCCAAACTGATGCATCACTTAGAAGAACACTGAAACCCAGTTTAGCAGCTATCAGTCTGCAGGGTCATTCTCACACATCTCCCTCTCACCTGTCCTGTTAGAGGAGTACTGAAGTAAGAATAGACTTCTATCAGCTCCCTGCAGTTCAACCCTGACTCCCTTCCCAATTTACTATGCCAGTCAGCCATTTCCCATTCCTTCTGGTCTAAGGAGTCTGCATTTTGAGGAGGAAACATAACATAAGTTAATTTGAAGGATGGATGGCCAAGAAACAAAAAGGGGTGCAAATTATACTAGCCAATGGGAGAGAGTTAACGTGCAGTCCCTTAGCATGCTCACTCATAGACAGCCTGCTATGAAGACAAGCATAAAAATGAGGAAACTCTGCATATAAATCTGGAGCTTATTAAAAAGGAAAACACACGCTGTCCTTGCCAATATCTTTACCTGTTGGTAACTATGGAGTCAAAAAGCATGTTTTCCCACCTCAAAATAAGGTAACTAACAACAGTTGTAATGGAAACTTCCGAGCAACCTTCCCAGAATTTCAGTCTGAAAAGTGTCCGAAATGTTTGCTTAATTTTTCAATTATTACAACACTGATTAATGTACAAGGACAAAGGCTTGGACAGGAAATCACCACATTGGACTAAAGATGAAAATCAGAGGATAGTGAGGTGTGGAGAAGTGTTCATGTATTTGAAGGTGTTTAAGTGAAACGTGCAGGTTTTTATTTGTGAATCCTAACGGACTGACAATGCAAAAGTTGTTGGTTTTGGGTTTGCACAGCAGCGCTAACACAATATTCATAATGCGCAATCTCATTGCATTAGCCAGCTAGTGAGTGTCACTGCTTCTGAAAGGGAAAAGTCTGGTTGTACGAAATCATTCTGAATCAGAGCTAGCAAAAGAGTGGCCTTTTCCTCCCCCTTCTTCAAGGAGCTGCCAAGCATGTCAGATCATTCATGTTAAATTATGCTGGATGGCATTGAGATGTGCACTACTGTCATCTAACAGCTGAGCTGCAGCTGTCAAATCCTTTGCACTGCGAGACTCCTGTAGCAATCCAACAGTGGTCCAAAACAGGGGAATGGGCCTTTATCTGCTAATTTACGGCTAGTTAGAACCTGACAAAATAAACAACGTGCATGACAATCAGAGAAGAAAAAACAATCTTATCAACTCTAACACTTTCTGCTGACCTGCAGATAAACCGGTTCATTAAAATCCCATGGCAAAATTCAGTTCTGGCACAAAGTGCAATAATCTTGTTGATTTAGTCAGCAGCTTATTTGACTATATATTTTAAACCCTCACAGCAGGCAAAGAGAGAAATTAACTGAAATATGAAAAGAATATTCATACAAGCAATATGTTTGTGTGCATATCTATACCTTGAATTGTGCTATGGCTTTAACAATTTCACTAAAATTAAATTAGAATTACCAACTGAGGCTCACTAATAATTAAGTTTGTGCCTTTTACATATTTATTGCCCTTACTGACCGCTCTATTTACTTAGTAAACAATCTTTCTTCAGCTTTCCTGCGGTTCAGTCCGTGCTAGGAAAATACTAATCTCTCCCAGGTTTTAGCTTTCTCAGTTCCCCTGCATCATGGTTTGACCTGCAGGCAAATGAAGCCGTTCAAATATTTGCTTATCTTGTCATCTGTTCTCATCAGACCTTGCAATTCCTGTCATGCCCCACATGTCAGTTTAAAGCATAACGTCATTAATACCTCCAGTGCACTAATGGATGCTTCACACATGAACGCATTAATGAAATGTGTTATTGTTTTCCCTCACAGGACATTAACAATCTCGCTCACGCTGAGCCCCTGAAGCCCTGCAGTGCTGCTGAAAACCACTAGCTATCAAATGAACCCTCAGTTACGCCTCAGTAACTTTAAGTTCAAGTTTATCACTGAAGTGTCACTCATGTGAGGAGAAGATACAAGCCTCTAAGGTCTTTTGGGCCCAGCTTCAATTACCATAAAGAGTAACAGGAGGCAATGGCTGCAAGGGAAAAATACACCATCGTATAAATGAAACCCTGTCAAGATAAAATAAGAAAGATCTGGGTGTCAATGTAGTCATTTGTTTCTTGTTTCTCCCCTTTGTCTGTGGACTGATGGCTTGGATAATGAAGACAGGATTGGTTTTCTAGAGGATAGAAACGCAAATAGTCTAGTTTCCTGATACGGACATTAAATATAAGAGGCAATAAAGATTCCTTACACAAACCATATTTAAAATCGCTTTTCTGTATCTTTAAGACTTATTTCCAGAGGAGTTGTGAGATGGCCACAGCAAGTTATGCAGCTTTTACATACAGGTTAGCTAAATAAGGATGCTTGTCTTCTGTTAGGCTATGATTTCAAGAGCACTCTGGCAGCAGAAATAGGGTTTTTCACATCACAAATAATGTCACTACCTTTTCTATAGGTCAAAGGAGAATACATATCAAGCTTTTCCCTGCATTCATATCCACTATAGGAATCAGCCTCTGAGCCCACATTTTAAGTTTTTATTTCACAAAGCCAATGGACTAAGTTGTCCACTGTATAGTTAGCCTTTACATTCAGAGTGGCTTATAACTTTGCGTTTTCCACAGGGTGTAATACATATTACAGTATAAAGTGCTGAACAGGAAAAATACAACAAAATGGTGGAATTTCACCTAGTGTTTCAGGTATGAAATCAGGAAGTTCTCTTATACTACAGTCATCCTTTGGCTTTCACTTTATTCTCAAGCAGTGGCTCTCCTGTATGGCGGCTACAGGCACAGCTAGCAGTGAGCCAATGCTGGGAACAGGCACTAGAGATCCCCAGCTGCAGAGGAAACCAGTCAGCAAGTCCTGCAAAGGCCATTCGTGGCTTATTGTAGGAGCTGTGAGAGTCCAGGGAACCGCTAGCATGTCCCTCCTGTGAACTACCCTGAAAGCCCCATTTTTCCTCATCAGTCCAAGACATGGTATGAATCTCAGGGCTCTCAAGCATAGGAAGGTTCTGATGAGCAGCCTGCAAGGTCAGGAAGGTCAGCCACCCCTATTCCAGTTTATTGCCTATTAACCTCTGAAGACGAGTCCCTGAATGCCTTCATGATGATACAGCGTTAATTCCCATATACTTTCTACATATTGTGCCAAATAAACTCCACAGAAATAAAACATAAATGGGGACAATGAGTCCTATAACTGAAATTGACAAACTAGCCCAAGAAATCAGGAACTTCCAGTGCCACAAATGCACAGCTGTCTTCTCTAGGATAAAGTGAATTGCCCTGAAATGTTTCACTCTGCCCAGGGTATCCAGGAATAGTTGCTGTTTCTTGTTTCTAAAATTTAGGCAAGTGAAACATTATTTCAGAATTTCTAGTATTTACGATGCAGAACCATATCTGAGACTCATCCCCTTGTTCACACAGTCAGTCTTCTTGTGCAAAACATTTTGTTTTCTTCAGCATATATTTCCATAAAGAGAGAGTGGTAAAATCAGTGTCAGCACATGAGAGCTTTTTCCTCTCTGTGGATTTATTAGCGTACCATGTCCTCCTCCTCAGGATCTCGCAAATCAGTGATGGACCACAGTGCCTCTGGCTCAGATATCACAGACTGTATGCAACATCCTGATCTTTTCTTTTTATCGCCATTAGCTAATCAATATGTCCCATAAACCTATGACCACCTAATGCTATTACATGTGTTACTGAACTTCATTTCTGAACATTTCCAACCAAGCATTTTTCATTACCGACCCATTTCTTCCTCTTAATTTGCTAATGGGAAGGCTTATGCAGGAGTGAAGAATTTTTATCCTATTTGCTGCTGAACAAGCTAAAATAGGGCATGCACCACAGCCAGCAAGGATTTCTTAATGAGTTCCCCCTCCTTTTTAAAATGTGTATGCACATATACACAGAAGAGAGGTGTGTTCTAGCACCAGAATTGTTGATTGTTCACTAACGGAAAGGATGAATTGCCTGCTATTTGGAAATGCCAAACAGCCTAGTGTGAAGTACATGGTCACACGCTTCCCACATGTCTATGAGTACGCTCAGGTCGAACAACTCAACCGTTTCTTTGGCAACATGCGCAGTGGTAAATTAAAGTGCCAGGGAATGATCCTAGACACTGAAATTCAGTCATTTCTAGTACTAAGTTCTCATAATGGCCCCTATTGCTTCCAGGCACAGCTCTGGGGTTGGGAAAGGCTTCTTGCCCATGCTAATTGCCAGTTTAGGGGCAAACTTTGCATTTTAGACATCAGCAGTTTAAAAGAATTCAGACACAGGCTGCTCCCTCCCAGGTGGTTGCAGTATCAGAAAGGTTCTAACATCATTTAGCCTACTAGGGTAGATTATAGCCTTTAGTATCACTCGTGTGTGTATATATGTAATGATATGCATACACACACATACATGTTTCCACATCAAGTTGTTAGTGGTTTCCTGTTTAATCACTGGGCATTTGTGTACAGGACAATAAATACGTGAAGCGTTAAGGTACTTTCAAATACTATTGTGCTACTTGGCATACAAAATGGAGGAGAAAGTACCTACCTATGTCTACATTAACAAGTAATTCAATGCATTTAGAATGGATCTGTACATCTAAAGAACAGGTGCTGAGGCCCCTTCATCTATACATCTACACAGCATGCAACAGAAGGGGGTGCTACTTCAGTTTAGTGTGCAACCCAGGACTGGGCTTTCCCAACACACATGTAGTTTAAAGCTATCTCATTCTCTAATGTATATGGAATCAAACTTCTTGAAAAGCTGAGCACTGACAAATTATTTTTCTTAATCTGTTTTACTACTGTGAATTCTTTCTATCTCCTCTTGCCCAGAGAAAGAGTCCCGAGAACAGCAACAAAACCTGACCAATCAGTAATGATAAAGCTCTTCCAGAGGCAGACGCCTCAGTTTATGGACATGGATTTCAAAAGCAGTTTAAAAAAAATAAATATTCAAGTGTCTTAAAAAATTGAAAATTAACTCCAGCTTTGGTTAGAAAGTGACTTGATCGCAGTTGCTGGAGTATTAATTAGTTTGTCTTTATACAGATTTTCTTAGTGCCACTTTGATTGAAATGACATCTAGTGCAAGGTATAAAATTTGGACAACGCTATCTGGCATATGTGGAACTAAACCTAAAATTTGTTTAATTAACAGCTATCTTTTCTCTTTCTTTAGTATTTTTTTCCACAATCTGGGAGCAGTTGCTGCTTTTACTCCTTCCTTTCCCATCAAATCATGCACAAAGCATTTCTTCAGGCTGAGGAGATGCTCTACCCACTTGGCACTGCCTACCTGAAGCTATTTGTTCGCTGTATCTTTAACCAGAGTAGCATCTAGACAATATTTTCATTGGAAAAATGCCTAGATATGCTACATTAATTCAGGAAACTACCTTTTGTCAATGAGCATTACGGATTATTACCCAAGAATTTTATATTTTTTTAATATCTCTCTCTCTCTCTCTCTGCAGAAAAGTAATCAACTTTCTATTAAAAGTGCCCAAGGGCCAGATTTTTAGAGGTGTTCAGGTGTCTAAAGATTCAGTGCCAGCTGGGCCTGTACATTGTTTTGAAACCCTCCCCCCGATATCTTAAGGTCGAATTTTTAAATGTTTGCAGATGCCTAAAGTTCTTCATAGCTATAAGTAATGGGAGAAGACAGGGGGAGGGAAACCTAGCCGATAGGGAGAAAAAAAACTTTTGCTACAGAGCAAAGCGATGCCAACTCTTACTGGTCATGCCTGCATTTCTTCTAGTGAGCAGTCCTCAGAGCAGCTGTGATCACAGCGTGCCTCCTGTCTATGCGGCAGCCTGCTCTGAAGTGACTCCCTGTACACTGCACCACCAAACAGGCACACACAGCTTCATGCACTTTATAGGATGCCCTCTGGCTACACTCCAGGCCATGTTTGCAGGCTTATTTTCTGTATGGGCAGCAAGTTCAGTCTTAATGTCACAATGTAAACAGTTGCCAGCAACAGAGAGAAAACCTACATGTGCATTAAGTGGTGGTGGCAAGATACCTCAGAATTTGGCTTGTATTTACCTGATATAATAAGATGCAGTGAGTTGCAAGACTTAATTTTCACTGAGTAATTCTGCTGGGAAAGATAGGGATGGAAATAGAAAGTAGTACAGCTAGCAAATGGTGACAGCAAGGGAGGACAGCAGATGGAGACCTCAGGGTAACCATGTGCAGCAAATAGTGTTACTCTTCCTATGAACCTCTAAGCAAGACCCATGCTGTCATAGTATCCTGTACTCTGCTGCTTCTCTCCCATCCCTAATCCAGGTTACACTGCCGAAAATGTGCCAAGGTGACAGGACTTCTGGAACAAAGCACAGAAACCCAACAGAAAGCAAGTCACAGATCTAGCTTATGGTTTTATCCCAAAGAGTGAGGCCATTGAAGTTTTTAACCATTGGAAGTAGATGAGGCCAAGTGCAAGGCCAAGTGCAAGGTCCTACATATGGGTCAGGGCAATCACAACCGCAAATAGAAGCTTGGTGGGGAATGGCTGGAGAGCAGCACTGAGGAGAAGGGCCTGGGTGTGTTGATTGACAAGAAGCTCAACATGAGCCAGCAATGTGCACTCACAGCCCAGAAGGCCAACCGTATCCTGGGCTGCATCAGAAGAAATGTGGCCAGCAGGTCAAGGGAGGTGATCCTGCCCCTCTACTATACTCTGGTGAGACCCCACCTGGAGTACTGCATCCAGCTTTGGAGTCCTCAGCACATGAAGGACATGGAGCTGTTAGAGCGGGTCCAGATGAGCGCCACAAAGATGATCCGAGGGCTGGAGCCCCTCTTCTATGAGGAAAGGCTGAGAGAGTTGGGGCAGTTCAGCCTGGAGAAGAGAAGGCTCTGCGGAGACCTTATAGTGGCCTGCCAGTACCTAAAGGGGGCCTACAGGAGAGCTGGGGAAGGACTTTTTACTAGGGCATGTAGTGATAGGACGAGGGGGAATGGCTTCAAACTGGAAGAGGGCAGGTTTAGATTAAACATTAGGAAGAAATTTTTGTCTTTGAGGGTGGTAAGGCGCTGGAACAGGTTGCCCAGAAAAGTTGTTGAGGCCCCATCCCTGAAGGTGTTTAAGGCCAGGCTGGACATGGCCTTGGGCAACCTGGTCTAGTGGGAGGTGTCCCTGCCTATGGCAGAGGGGTTGGAACTTGATGATTTTCAAGGTCCCTTCCAACCTAAACCATTCTATGATTCTATGATTCTATGATTTTTCTTTTGAAACTGGACTATGCATATCATTTCAGAATATTAATGCATTTTCATTACATCTCCAATTTCAACTCTCCAAAATACATAGGGATATTAAATAAATATATTGCTAAGAACACAGGCTAAGTCTACCCTTTACAGTGTTAGTACACTTTGCTTTACATCTCTGGTGTCTCTACAAGCAGCATTTGTGGATGACATCAAATACTGCATAGGCAAGGATGGTACAGCTGATGCACATGAAAACACAGCTTACTATTTTCAAGGACAACAATCAAATTTACACAGTACTTCTAACTAAGGAAGTTACTTGAAACGTTTCAGGAATAAGTATCAACTGTAGATATTATCTAAAGAGCTTTGTGTTTTCTGAATGTTGATAGATATTTCACAGGAAGTTCCCTATCCAATCTAAAATCATTAATGCAAGAAAACAGAATTAATAATTTAGTTGCCAAAATACATTAAAAACCTTCATAGATGTGAACTCACTGATAAATCAGACATAAATTCTACACTAGTTCTCTGATACAATTAGAAATTTAAAGTACTTTGCACTACTGAAACTAACTTCAGAAAATAACTTTCAAGAGTGGTTTGATCTGTCCAGAACTGTATCAATGAAATCTTTTTGTGAACAAAACTCATTTATTTGATTGAGCTGTTGTATTCATCTTTCACTTTCTGCAACTGATTGTACTGAATTAGATTCTGAACCTAAAACAAGGGTTAATAAAACAAAACAAGTCTTGTTCTTGTACTAATAATTTCACTAGAGTCATCTGCTTCAGAAGTCCCAGAGTCATGCAGTCAGGATCAGGAATCATACCACATTACCTGGGGAAGCAAACAGTACCATAACCAATAATTTCATACACTGTATTTCTAAATACTGTAATTGCATAGCTTCAGATTTTGAAAAGCACTGTCAGAAAGTTATGACTGAACAAATAAAATATTCCCCAGTTAAGACCAGTGTCTTTTGATTGGAAAAATTCTTGCATTTAGATTTTGCATAGATTCTGGAACAGCCACAGTTCACATTTTTCGGACTATGATAATATGCTGCTGCATAGAGGTCTGAGAACACAACCATTATTCAGATAGGTGCAATCTCAGTCAATATAAATCACCACCTTTGCTCGTGATAGTGGAGAATAATGAATAAATAGCATCACCTGAACCTTAACAAAATACATCCTGTATTTGCTCCTCCACGGATTGCACATCATTAACAGGTGTTGAATCAAAGACCAGCTGACCTTATTTTTGCATCATGATGCTAATATTTAATCATATCACCAAACCTAAAATTCATTTAGAAAGACTGGAACACTGAATGTTTATAATCTAAGATATCAGCAGTAACATTTTAAGGGACTCAAGAAAACAAGAAAATCTGTAACATCCACGTCTATCCTTATTTGGAAGTGAATTTGTTTAAATAGTCACAGTGATCTTCCAAAAAAAAAAGGAACAACGCAAGATAAATATTTAAGATTACATTCATTGGTTCCTCATGTGCACTTAAGGTGTTAGAGGTACTCTGTTATAAAATACGTCTGCATTATTGAAGGGAAGATTAAATTGCAAGAACATGGTAGCACATAGAAAGACTTAAATTAGATTACTTAACATCCACTGTGTTTATATATAGAAAAATAAATGCCTTAGTCTCAGTGCAGCTACCTAGGCTTCTGGAAAATCTCAATTTTGTTAGCCTGTCTCCTCCTAACTCTACTTCAGTTTAAGTAGGCTAAAGCATTGCTCTTCCTTTGGCCTCTGAGGCAAAATAGGCAGTTCATTATACCTTTGTGAAGATGAAACCTTTCAGCCAGACACAATAGGCATCAATTCTGACCAATCCCACACATGCCCTGAACTTGAAAAAATCCCTTCCCTAAATACCCCATTTATCTGTGTCTTGAATTTAAACTAAACAGTTCGGTGCACTTTGTAGGACTTGCATACAACACACAGAAAAAGAGTCTTTATAGGACACAGAATCATGTTAAAGAAAAAGAAAAATCAGAAAAAACAGGAGAGGTAATATGTCCAAAACAATGGCTGATTTTCCCAGATGTATCATTCGGTCTGATGTATTACTTCTGCCTACAGTCTCCTGTCAAAAAATAGGACAACTTGTATACATTAAGTCATCTAATTTCATGCAAGACTTTGGAAACTAAGTGTGGGGAATTCTCAAGGCCCCTCTTGATGACATGATCTGGATAGTAACAGCTGACATGATATGTGAGTGTGAAGAGCGTATATAAATGGCCTACCCAAAACTGTCACAAAGCATTTGCCAAAAACCTGATAAAAGAATGAGGCATTTAACAAAGACAAAGCTTGCATGAAACTACCATCAGCCAGACCAAACACTAACCACAAGATTACCAAAAGACATTTGAGAAAGAGGAATCAGCTTGAAGAGAACTGTTTTTTTTAAATTGTGATTGAGGGGAAAGACCTTGGTAACAGAGCAGCAGTCAAAGTGGGATTTACACAGACACACGTCCCCTCACTGGTGTTTTGGCTTCTACCTAGACCTGATGAAGCAGCCTCCCTGTCAGAGATGTAGCCTGCACCACTCGGTGAGGTGATGGTGCAGCAAGAAGGGCCCCACACCTCCAGTAGGCCTGTGTGACCTTGTAGCGGGGTTCTCACCAGCATATGGTCAGCAAGTTGTGGAGGGTCACATGCATGCAGACGGAGCTAGAGCACCTGCACCTATCCCAGAAGGGGTGGGGAAATAGGGGAACCTGCCCAGCCAGGAGCGGGGATGAGCTTGTGATCCACAGTGCCTGTGACGATGGGATTAGGACTTTGGAGAATTGCTATTTTTGAGGATTAAAGAAGCATGTTTAGAAATCTGTAGGTGCTTATGACCATTTCGTAAGTGTCTAGTGTTGTGTTTTCTGTTGTATTGCTGATACTGACCTTGAATGTGTAGTTCACAGATTACCAGACAATTACATGTTGTTAATAAATCAATAAACAATTATCATCTGATTTAAACAACATGAGCTAAGCAGTTTTTTACCCAGTGACACTAACTATGGCAGTATTTATTGCCCTTAGCTGGTACCTGTGACTGTTCCCTCCCGGAAGGTCAAAAAGGTTAAAGACAGTAGAGAGCTTCTTGGATTCCTTTTGAAATGAGGATGTTTCTCTCTCCCACTCTTCTTCTGCTCTAGGCCAGTTAACCCTGAAATAGAAGTGGTCCCACAGCTAAACAAGTGCTAGTCCTTTGCCAAAGCCCATGCTTCGTACCTCCCTCCTTCACAAATTGTTCTAAAAATCGAGATTTTTAGGAACTCTACACCACTACCCAACCAGCCAAGCTATTGCCTGTTTTATTGGCACCTATTTTCTCCTTCCATTTAAGCCGCTCTCCTACAAAGAACCTGAGTGAAACCTGTCCGTTCAGACACTGCCCATGGGCTTGACAGAGCTACAAACCAGTGATATTATGACACTGAGGATTCTATAGTCACTGTCCCAAATAGCAACTTCACTTAATTATGCAACATAAGCCAGAATTCAGGCACGGTGCATCTTTCTTAAAAACACCATAGAATATAAATAGGCTAATTAGCCCCCAAGTTATTCAATCCTGAACTTATACAGTAAAACCAAAATGTTTTATGTTAATTAGAAATTTCTTTATAAATACAAAGCCCAAAACAGTCCTTCCTTACACTTAATTTAATAAGAATATTGCTTATCACTAAGTCTATCAGAGCAGCACAGCCCTGTGGGTAATTGCCTTATCTGTTTACTAAAATTGCATCCATCAGTTCCTTTCAGTCTGTTTCCCCCAGTTAAGCAGGGTTCAGGCGGAAAAACATCTTATCTGTATTTTACCCCATCAATTCTGGGGCAAAGATTCTGCTATAATCATCTTTTCTGGTTTCCATGTATGTCATATCCCACCTCATTCATCACTTAACTTTAGATCAGCATTATTCAGTCTATTACCTTCTCGCATAATTTTCACAGAAAGTTTTATAATTAAGAGATTCTTAATTATAGCTTAATCATAATTTTCTTCAGGTAGAACAATTAAAAACCAATTATGATGCACATTGGACAGAATTCCAGGGCCCAGGAAATAAAATGGTAGAACACTACCTTTCCTTTTTTATTGAAAGAGCAACAAGAACAGCCTTGATTATTCACACTAGGAATTGTATGAGGAATATCCATTCCTCACACTTTGTTATTAAAAAATGGACGCATTTAGACCATGCCAAGAATTCTCTAACAACATGCCTACCACCTGTATAGTAAGCTTTTCTTTTTAGGCTAAGAATTTCTGAGTACATACATTCAGAAACAGCAAAAGTTTTAAATTTTAACACAAATCTGGACATGGTGATAAATAATACCAGAATTTGGAAGAGGAATACTTATTTTCATGGAAATGACAATGTGAAGCACAAAACAAGCTAGTAGCAAGCATTTAAGACAACACAGTTGGTGACCCAGGACAACTGGTCCTTAATATAAAGGCCTCAGGTAAAAGTAAGTTGCTCATTCAGCTCAGTAGACAAAATATCCAGGAGAATCATCGGTATCGGTACAGTAAAAGAACGTCAACAACTGGCAGTTCTACAGCTGAAATAAAAGAAGGATAACATTTTACTTCAGAAGATGTGGGTTAGCTTCCCATTGCAATCTAAGGAAAGACCTCAAAGGTGTTTTGTTGTTTGATAGCACAATTAAAAGCTTCTGTTACAGAAATCTCCATGAGGAGCAATAATATTTCAGTTCTGATGATGTAGCAGAGCTATAAAGCACCACCTTTCACTTTAAAAAAACTCTTAGTTATATCTAACCAATAAACAAAAATACCGATGTTTTTTAAAAATGTAAAAGGGTAGGTACCTTATCTTTATAGACTTCAAGTCTACAGGTTCATTAAAGTAAAGTAACTCCCACAAAGTAATGAGACATATGAAAGAAAATAAAACAGAAAAAAAAAATCAACTCTGCCCACACTGCTGGGGAAGAAAGGAAAAACCCCAAAGACAAAAAGATCAGTCAATTATCATTTCTCATCACCAATGTAAACAATATTTTATAGACCAACACCTTGCAAAGCAGATGAAAGATAATGGATCCAACTTAATCTAGATTAGGTAAATACAGATAGATAGGAATTGCAAAACTCTTTGAACTCACGACCAAAGTTAAGCAATCAACTTGCATAGTCTTTGAGAATTCAGTGCCAATATACCTATGTGGAACAGCCTCAGAAAACTGAAAGCAACACAAGTTCCCTACATGCAGTGTATAACAAAAAGAGAGTGTCAGAGATGTTTACATAAACATCCAGTACAACCCTTAGTTTTCCCCATACTAATGCAATGAATGAGTGCAGTGTCATTTACTCGTACGTTGCCTGTTACCTTAAGTACAAACTCTTGTTTTAGACAGCACTGCTGCAACTGTGCACATGTTGGGAATGGGGAGAATACCAAGTACGCACCACGCACAGATTCATCTTTCCGGTATAAGCTAATTGAAGTGAAGATAAACAGCAACCAGAATACTTCTAGTCTTGGAAACAACACAGCTTCTATAAGAAATGAAGTCATTGGAGAATGAAAAACACCTGTTCAGTTTTAACAGTATTCATAACATTATAGTGATTCTCATGTAGATTTAAAGCACTAATAAAAGCTTGCAAGTTGTGACAGCCGTCAATCATAATAAAGGAATTCTTGTCCTAAAGGACACTAAACTGTCCCTACAGAAAAGGCGAAAAAGCCCATTGCTATGCTTTGTAGGTCCCCAAGAAATCCAGATGGAGGGCATGTGTACCTGCATTTTAGCTCCATCCCTTCTGCAGGAGGCACAGCACAAGCACTGCCCTTCCCTGGAGCCAGCCACAAAATCCCAAGGGAAAACATGATCTTCCCATGTCCCATCACTTGGGCCTGCAATAGATGACTTACTGAATTTTAATACAAATTACTTTTATTTCTCACTAATATTCTAGGTAATTAAAAGTCATACGTATTATGCAAATCATAAGCTTTATAATACTTTTATTAATATTTCTACAATCTGAAGTTGAAAAGTTGAAGGGGGAATTAACTGTATGTATTTATTTACATTGCTGAAACTATCATCATCTATTTGTTTATTTAGTACTAATTTTTATATATTAAAACCTCTCAATGAATCAGCAGTGCTAAATCTAATACCCACTGAAAATGTTTCAAATAAATTTATGGTCAGTTTGCTAGAATCTGATGCACAGTCAAATGCAGTAAATTAAATGTTCTATAGGTTTACGGTTTATGCTCAGTGAGGAGTGTGCATTAAAACATATACTGAAGAATCACATGATGCTTAGAGATAACCACCAAATGAAAGTATGAAAAGACAGTGAAGCTGTATCACCTAAAGAGGAAAATTAGAGGATGGTAAAAAATAACAGTAATGAGTGGAGGGGCGAATGGTGGAGCAGATGGGGAGGACAGCAAGGTGTTGAAAAATTAATTAATGATTGAAGCATCTTGAAGAGGAGAACTACTTTATAATCGGTAAGTGCCATCATTAATCAATGTAAGTTTATTTTCTTTTTTCAAACAGTCTGTTATACTGAAAGATTCCCCTACAAGTTGTGGAAGTATGTAATACTTTCAGCATTTATTTGAGCAGTGGGCCTTGTCAGTTTACTGACTATTAGGGACATGAAGTTCAATTGCAGAAGCTCTGTAATAGCTCTTATGTTCAATCAAGAAGGCCACACCAAAGCCATTATGAAAAAGAAGGCAGTCTAGGGAGAGATGAATGGATTTTGTGCACACTTGTGCCTACATGCACACAAAAATCCTATACAAAGGAGTCTCCAAGTGTACCAATACAAGTCTAAATGCTGGATCAAATAGAAGAAAAGTAATTACTGGTCTTTGTTGTTGTGTTAAATACAAAAAGACATAGAGGCTATGGAGGGGCAGCAGTCAAGGTTTTGACCATGCAAGTGTTTGTACATATAATTTACAATCTGACAAGGAGGATGGTGCTGCAAACAATCCTTGTTTCCCAAATTATGATCACAGATCATTTGCTGATCTGTTAAGACCTGACTGGTTATATATTCTGTTATTTTCCTGTAGTTGTCATCAGCTATCACCACATCACACATTCTCTGAAAGACTACTTTTCTCTGTAATGAGAGAAATGACAGTAATGAGAGAGACAGTAATGAGCTGGTCTCAATTAAATGTGGATCTATGCAATAGAGGCTACAGTCTAACATTATTTAGCACACCAAAGATATAGTTCATAGTTGTAAGTAAATCAGTGCTTTGACATGCCATCAGTTTTTCAACAAGCAAAAATTACTATTTTCAAACACTACTTAATTCCCTCTTTCACATTTGCAGGAGATAATCCATCAACATGGAATTTCTGCTCCAGTGACTGCCCCAGCATGTGTTCTGCTGCCACTGATAGCAACGCTGCCCTATTTCCTAAAACATGAATCAGAAGATTTACCTCATGCCCAGAAGGTGTCACAGGACCTTTCCTCTTTCATTCGTTTATTTATTTATTGGGTTTTGTCTTTTAGTACAAATCTGAACTGCTGAATACTGACACCATTGTCTGTGTGAGTTTAAGGTGTGATATGCCAGGCCTTAGTTATCAGATATTTGTAAATCCAGGTCAACAGACATGCTTACACTTGATCCAAAAAGCTAAATCCCCTCTCTTCAACCAACAGATTTGAGAAAAAAAAGCCACAAAGAAGGATTATCTTGGCAAAAGTACATAAAGGTTATTCTTTTAGCTGCTGTAGTAGAACACAACTACTTAAAAGCCCTGCCAGTTAGCAACCTCCTTTCAAACACAAAAACAAACACAAAACCCTGAAAATACCAACTCAGACCCACAACTTTCATACCTTAGTAGAAAAGAATTGCACACATCAGCCTGAGCTTTGTCTGCCAAAGAACTTGGACGCCAGACACATTTCAACCTGTGCCACAAACTAATCTTTTCTTCTTGATGAAAATTGACCCAAAAAAAGGCAGAAAAACTAAACAAAATTTGATGGCAAGTCAGTAATTATATAATTGTTTGGCTAGACCCTTGTATATCTATTTTGGGGGAAAAAAATAAGGATAGTCAGTAGAATCAGACACTGGGATTAAATAGCATTGAGACATTAAATGACATTCTTCCCAGGAAAAAAATTGTTTGCCATCATATGCATCATATCCTTTTCTGGTCTGAAGGATACTCTGTATGTATCAGTTGTAATGTAAGCATACTTCAATAGTGGCCAAGGTCCTTACCACATGTACAGTAAATTGAAGAATTATTTACTCAGAACCAAAACAAGTGGAAAAGAAAAATAAACTGATTGAACTTTCATTGACTCCTCATCCCCATCTGTACCTTCCTTAGTACTGTACCTAGCTTAGTTTTAAATGTGTTAGTTATCTTGTTCAGTGATGGTCCATTTTAATCTGTAGGATAGAAAAGGAGGTCTAGTTTTAATCAGATATTCCATAAAATTATACTACTCTGACTGTAGTGTTCTCAACAGTTCTGTTCAAATTCATATTCCACAATCATAATAAGACCCATTTGCAAACATAAGCAATTTCTCTTTGACGGTGTTTTTACACTTTGATTAATTGCAAATTAATGCATTTCAAGTGAAAATTGCAGTCTTCACATAAGCATACACTATCCATTTATAAGTTTGAGTGATTCCTCACATACTATAGATCCTCACACACTAATCATATAAATTGATACTCAAGTATCAATTTAAGTTTTAACTCAATTTGGCTTTCTCCTAAGAAGATATCAAAACCAAACGACATGACTGAATCAAAACATAAGGGAGACTGGGAAGGACCGTTTCACTATCAAGAACAGAAAAAACCTCTGCTGGATCACATGATAGGCCCCTGCTGTCTCAAATAGTATCTAGTAGTTAGTTTCTTCCCAGTTTCCTTTTCTTTAGTCCCTGCTGCTCAGGGAGAACTCTAGGGTTTTGAAAGGGAGAGGTGACATCCATATCCAGGGAGAAGAATGTTTTATTCAGTGTATCTTGTAACAGATGAGTAGGTGGGGGGGGATTGAACCCAGACAGTAGTGAAGCACCCAGACAGCTGCTTGCTCACTCACCTCTACCATATGATGGGGAGAAAAGAGGAGAAAGGTGAGAAGACCATAAAAGTCCATTGAGTTTGTTCAGCCCACAGCTTGGGTTCCGTCTGTTACAGCGGTTGCTCAGAACAGAAGACATGGCTTGTTGTGTTGTCAAGAAGCAAAGCCAGCTCAGGCTTAGTCACCACCACACTTGCCCAGTTTCTTGTGAGGTTCCTCCTCCATTTGTTTGCGTGGTTCCTGCTATAGCACTTCCTAAAACATACAACTCAAACCACAGGTTACAACAGCTTAAAAGTACATCCATTAAAATCTCCACCGCTTGTCCCTTTGGATCAGGCAATAGAGTTACTACTGCAACAACATCCACCCATTGCACCTGTATCAGCGTGGCAATCAGTCACAAGTGGTGTTTCCCAGGGCTCGGT
Source organism: Anarhynchus alexandrinus (assembly GCA_008711295.1). Taxonomy (NCBI): domain Eukaryota; kingdom Metazoa; phylum Chordata; class Aves; order Charadriiformes; family Charadriidae; genus Anarhynchus; species Anarhynchus alexandrinus. Next base: position 5,461,801 of record VUYV01000029.1, read on the forward strand.
ATTGGGGCCTGTTCTGTTCAATAACTTTGCCAATGACCTGGACAAGGGCATTGAGTGCACCCTCAATAAGTTTGTACACAACACCAGGTTAGGCAGAAGTGTTGATCTGCTTGAGGGTAGGAGGGCTCTACAGAGGCATCTGGACAGGTTGGATCAACGGGCCGAGGCCAATGGTATGACATTCAACAAGGCCAAGTGCCGGGTCTTGCACTTGGGTCACAAAATCCCCATGCAGCACTACAGGCTTAGGGAAGAGTGGCTGGAAGGACTGCCCAGTGGAAAAGGACCTGGGGGCATTGGTCAACTGCCACCTGAATATGAGCCAGCAGTGTGCCCAGGTGGCCAAGAAAGCCAATAGCATCCTGGTTTGTATCAGAAATAGTGTGGCCAGCAGGACTAGGGAAGTGACCATAGAATCATAGAATCATAGAATGGTTTCCCGTGCAGTTGGCACTGGTGAGGCCGCACCTCAAATACTCTTTTCCATTTTGGGCCCCTCACTACAAGACAGACATTGAGATTCTGGAGCGTGTCCAGAGAAAGGCAATGAAGCTGGTGACGGGTCTAGAGCACAAGTCTTACAAGGAGCGGCTGAGGGAACTGGGGTTATTTAGTTTGGACAAAAGGCAGCTGAGGGGAGACCTTATCGCTCTCAACAACAACTTGAAAGGAGGTTGTAGCAAGATGGGTGTCTGTCTCTTCTCCCAAGTGACAGGTGATGGGACAAGAGGAAATTACCTCAAGTTGTGCTAGGGGAGGTTTAGATTGGATATTAGGAAAAATTTCTTCACAGAAAGGGTTATCAAACATTGGAACAGGCTGCCCAGGGAAGTGGTAGAATTGCCATCCCTGGAGGTACTTAAAAGACAGGTAGACGTGGTGCTTAGGGACATGGTTTAGTGGTGGTTTTGTTAGTGTTAGGTTGATGGTTGGACTCAATGATCTTAAAGGTCCATTCCAACCCGATTCTATGATTCTAAGCACAGAAGCCTGCTAATTAACAACTAAGCAGTTATTACAGCTATAAATTCAGTCTAGCAAACTACAATCAAATCTGACTTTATGTTGAACCCCTTAAGCCCCACATTTTGCAACAAAAATGTCTGTTGTGGGTTGACGTGCACTGATAGTCAAAGACCTACACAGATACTCAGTCACTCCTCTATCCCTTGGGAAGGGAGAAAACAGAAGGGAGGCAAGAAAGCTCGTGGGTCGAGACAGACAGTTTAATGGATGAAGAAAATCTGCATGTGCAAGAAACACAAAAGCGGAATTTATTCACTACATCCCATGGGCCAGCAGATGTTTAGCCACTTCCTGTAAAGAAGGGCCTTAGCATGCATAATGGTTACTTGGGAAGACACAAACCATAACCACATATGTTCCTACTCCCTCCTCCTTTCTTTCAGCTTTTATTGCTGACCATGATACTATATGGCATACTTTGATCATTTTGGGTCAGCTGTCCAGTCAGTGTCCCCTCCCAGCTACTTGCCCATCCCCAGCCAAGCTGCTGAGGGATAAAGGAAGTGAGGAGAGTGAGAAAAAGAGAAGGCCTTGATGCTGGACAAGCACTACTCGGCAACAGCCAAAACATTGATGTGTTGTCAACACTGTTTCAGTTACAAATTCAAAATAAACCACCTTCTATTAAAAAAACTTAACTCCATCACAGATAGACAGAGTACACTAGGGAAGAAAAGACTGATGAATTAAGGATAGTGATACTTCTCTGGTGAACTTTCTTAACTTTCAGTAGTCTGCAGCTTAAGGACTTCTTGAGGCGGTGGCATTAAGCATTTGATTGGATAGCTTATGCCATTACTCAATTTTTATCTAGAATTTAGAAAATTCACCAAATAAAAACCCAGTAATCTCTTTTGAATATATGTAGAGTACTGGCATACGCATTCTGTATGACAGACAATGTTACTGCAACTTCAATTCACAAGTGAAAAACATGTTTCATCGCTACTGGAATGGTTCTGTCCATGGAATTGCACATGAAAATAAGATTTTGTGCCACAGAGTGCATGCCCAGAAAAAAAAAAAAAAAAAACGAACAAAAAAAAATATTGTTTGCACTGCACAGTCTGCATTCATGCCACTAGGTCAGGTCACTGAAGTAGGTTACCATGACCCAGGTTATCAGACCTTATCAGACCACTGGAAATCTTGGAGGGATGGTCAGGATCCTCATATTCTGCACAAAAGAGTTCAAGGAGGACTCAAATAAATAAAAAAATAAACCCCACAAAACTGGCCAAACATTCCGATTTTCCCAAATACCTGGCAATCAGAACCACTGCTTTTAGGTCTTTTCTGGCCAACATGCTTGCATCTCCCCACTAAATACTTGCATGACTAGATATTTCTTTTCCCTTTGATCTTTTATCATATTCTGGGAAGCTCATCCTTTCTGCATTGATTTCTTCTACTCTTTCTCACTGTTGTATCTGTCCTCACACATCCTATCAGTTTAGCAAATCTTGTGTACTCTGCCTCTTGCACACTCAGCATGAAAGCAACCTACTCATATCATCAGTGCCTACATGACTTTAGGTACCCCTCAAAAAAATCAATACACAGATCAATCCTCCCCCCCATCACATTATAAGATCTGTATCCACAGCAATTTGAATGGAAAAGTTCACAGAAAACTATCAAATATTTCCGTATAAGCCATTTTATATATTCCATGTTGGATATGGATACAGTAACAGATCACACAAGAGTACGATTTGACATATTTTTCGCTATTTATAGAAGCAATGATTTTGAAATATATTCTTCTTCTCTCCCTCTACAACAACTTCCACTTCAATTCTACTGACATTTACTTTCATTTGTGTTGCAAGAAAAATGAAGGTCGCATTACGCTTGTTATAATTCTATCCCTTGCTTATAACTTCAACAAATTTTACTAGTTAAGAGTGAAATTTTCATGCTTCTCTCTGCTTAAGGCTATATTAAATTTATTTAAATGTATCAGCAGAAACAGCTCAACCGTTTTGCAGAAAGAGGTCAATGGAAAAAAAAGAGAATTGGTGAAACTACCTATTTAAGTCAGATGGTTTGTTTAACACTACTAGCCACTTCATGACTTGCATTCTGCAGGGGATAAGCAAACAATCAAAAAGTTACAGTTGCTATCTTGACAAAAATATGCAGATTTGAAAAAGCATTTGGAAAACAGTGAAATCTTATTTTGTCCAAGCTTTTATCGAGATTTGTATCTTAATTCTTTGAAAGGTCAATCTTTCCTTGACAATCCTAAACCACTTCAACCAGGCTCCTTGGCAATCTGTTACTTATTGACGTGGGAGTCTTATGAAAAATACACTTTTATTTACCAAGGATAACACATTTTGCAATATCTTCTGGTACAACCAAAACAGAACTAAATCTTCTACCACACAGAGCTATACAATCTAGGATGAGCAGACCAAGTCTACGCTTGGCTGTTCTATCTTCTATGACAGTTTTCCCAGAAATGTTATATTCTTATGCCAGAGTCAAGGGTCAATCACAGGAACTTCAGGCATCCGCCTGCCCTTGGTTTCCAGCTTACACATACTAGTGATTCAATTAACACCGTATCTCTAGTTACTTATGTTAAGAACACAAGCAATAAAATCTAAGAATATCTGCTTGCGTAAGACAAATCCAAGGCTGAGATGAGAACAATGAGTATTACATGGGCTTTGTCCCTTTTGGGTTCCCTTGATCCCCTGAAACAAAGGAAGAGTAATTATTAGCCAAATCATTCGAACTACAAAACCCAGACCACTGCTCTGGTAGTCTAAATGGCTTACAATATATACTTGCACTCTGACAAGACTTAACCAATTTTTTTAATTTTTTTTTTTCCAGACAGGTGGTGTTCACCACTGAGGAGAGGTTTCTATTCAGAATAATTTATTTTAGCTAATTCATTTTAGATCTCACACTCTTCCATTTTACTTTTTTCGTATTTCCAGTAGATAGTACAGACAAGCTCCACAACCCACATTCTTCTCCCTCCTCACTGCTGGGGATTCAGCTGTCTCTCACTGAAGGTAATCATACTGTAATTAAGAAACCCTTAGCTTGAGCAGCTGTTTGATGAGCTTGGTTGTTGTGGTCTCAGCCTCAACAACACCTGACTTACCCAGACAACAGCTTGGTCAATGACTACCGCAAGTGCACAGCCTAGTGTTTTCTCAGAATAAACTTGAGTGTTACAATACAGACAGTGGTCACGCTCTATCCTGCACTCAGCAGGATAGTTTCATACTGAATTTGAAAAGGGTGAGGCGAAAAAATTTGAAAAAAATGATCAGATAAAAATAAATTATATATGGCTTTTAGACATACAACATTTCAGTTAAAGCTGTCTTGCAGCAACTTTCAAAGGGCTAGAATATCTTTACCTTGTTACACACGCTTAAAAAGAAAATCTGTAAGACCAAATGAGGAAAAATCATTTGCCTCTGAAGTTAAGTGACAAAACAGGAAGTTCTTTTTTCCAAGTGTTTCAAGTTCTTGCTCTGAGGTCAGAGGTGGTTTACCTTTTCATGGTAAATAGGCAACAGGTTCATATCCATAGCTCAAGTAGATTCTGCATGCACTTCTTGTGGAGAAGTTCCTGAACCACAAACAGAAGAGTCCTTGAAACTGTGGTCCCAAGACAACCACTAAAAAAGGAATACCGAGCATCTGATGTCAACATTTCCTGCTACTTGAAACAGGATGAAGCAAATCTTCAATCTAGATTTCCAGCCATTTTTGGCAGACAGCTGCATCTTATATGATGGACTCTGGAGAGTACTCTGGAGACAGTATAATAACCTTGATTTGTTATTGTTCTCCTGATAGCCTTTCTTACTGATAGTTATTTCCTTGCTAGGGAGAAACCCTCCTAGACACTACTAGTCTCTTACTTGCTAATTTTTGAGGGGATAAACTAAGAGAATATAACAAGCCTGTAGACATTATTTAATAGATCCTACTGACTATAGCAGTCACAAATAGTCCATGAGAAGTCAGTTGCCCAAAAACCTATCACATCCCTCCTTCCTTACATGCAATTAGTTGCTTTCAAACTTGGATTGAATTCCAGATTTGGGGTTTAAGCTCTTAGGCTTATATGTATGGAACTCATTTGAAAGGTAACCCGTGTCCTTTGCCATACTTGTAGAATTACTAATACCAGAGTCTGAGCTGGAACTTCAGTGACATATGAGAAGGCACAGCTGCTAAGACTTTTAACTTCAAAAATTTACTTTCCTACTGGTTCCAAAACAACCCTTATCTGTCTCTGGGGCACGTTGAAAGTAACTGCTGAACTGGAGCCGCAAGAAAGTGGCTGGAGATGCATATGACTACTGAGTTAGTTGAGATGTGAAGACTAACCTTCTACATCTACCACTCCTGCATTAACTTTTAGATGACTGAATTTCACTTATCTGCTAGGACAGCAATTCAACTCAGTGAGATTAATTATTTTTAAGTACTGCTAATATAATGGTTAAGCCTGCTCTTGTAGGCTAATCTAGATCAGCATCACATGTGCCCTGTAATGATTGTTCCACTATTGTCTTGTAAAGACTTTGTTAGGTTCACATAGATATTTGCCTACCTGAAAAAACTTTCATGATCAGTCCCTAAAATGCAATGCTAATTAGCAGTTTTTATTTACACATGGAATTAAGATCTCTTCATTTACAAAAACTATATTTGCCAATAATTCACATTTCAGTTCTACTACAAAACACAACAACATTTACATTAATCATAAACAAGTTGTTCAGTCATATATTTCAGTATATATGTTGAAACCTAATTAGCCTCTTAAGTCAGCCTGATGATGTCTTTTTAAACGGCTGCTTTTCTTATTTGCTATAAGTAAGCTTTTAAACACAAAATATACTAAACAGTATTTCATCTGAATCCTATCAAACAAAGTTATTGAAGCATGAGGTCTATATAACCAGTGAAGCAGAAGACTATGCTATTACATGGATAAATGCTCCAGAGTTACTGAAGCAACACAAAAACAATCATAGAAACATGGCTTTTGAAACCTCATAAGCAACCTCACTTTGGAAAAAAGTTTGTGTCTGTGTGTATGTATCTATATATATACACGCACACACATATACATATACAGACACACACATAAATATAAGCCATTTGACATCAAAACTCTAGAACAGATACATGTGGCTTTGATTAAAAAAACCTTTATTATTTCATAGAATCATAGAACTTCAGAATTGTCTAGGTTGGAAGGACCGTTAATATCATTGTGTCCAACCGTTAACCAAGCATTGCCAAGTCCACCACTAAACCATGTCCCTAAGCACCACGTCTACCCGTCTTTTAAATACCTCCAGGGATGGTGATCCAACCACTTCCCTGGGCAGCCTGTTCCAATGTTTGATAACCCTTTCTGTGAAGAAATTTTTCCTAATATCCAATCTAAACCTCCCCTAGCACAACTTGAGGGCATTTCCTCTTGTCCTATCGCTTGTTACCTCGGAGAAGAGGTGGACCCCCACCTCACTACGACCTCCTTTCAAATTGTTGTTGAGAGCGATAAGGTCTCCCCTCAACTGCCTTTTCTCCAGACTAAACAACCCCAGTTCCCTCAGCCACTCCTTGTAAAACTTGTGCTCTAGACCCTTCACCAGCTTCCTTGCCCTTCTCTGGAAGTGCCTTTCCAACTCACCTCCTCCCAAAAACAACAGAAAACAAGCTGGAAATCAAAGCTACCTATCTGTGAGACTTAAAAAAAAAAAAAAAAGAAGCACATCCTCATATCTTATGGCTTATTGTTCTTTTTCACATGTTCAGACAAAGGAGAAATAACAATTCCCAGCCCATTTTGTCTCTGGAAACACCATGACCTCACAGTAGCTTCAGCACCCACCACCTTACAAGCTCCTCCAGGGCTCCAAGGGATCTCTGCTCAGGCTCTAATACAGCTCATGTTCAGCCACCATTTGGGATTAGACCCTACTTCCTGGCCTACCTTTTAGACAGCCAAATTTATCCATATATGTAAGGCATCAGGGCATTTGCTCCCCAGGGTGACTGGAGAGGGCTTTTGGTATATAGACCCGTATGCCCCAGCTCGCAGCCTCTCAGCAGCCACTGCCACCAACAAGACCATCAGGGAGGCAGATGATGCCAGGGCTGGGGCTATTCCAGACCGTGGATGTGACTGATCTTGAAATCTTCTGTTTTTAAAAAAAAGAAGAGGAAAGAAAAAAAGCTTCTATAAACTAGTGTGAGTTTATATAAAGCTGTGTCCCATGGAGGGCTGCACCCCACTCCCCCCACGGCATGTGGGAGCACGAGGCAGCACAGACACCCAGAGTGGGGCCAGGCTGCGCGCCGCAGAGAGGGGCCGGCTGAGCACGAAATCTCACTCTTCTTTATGCAATTCGCCCGGCGATGCGGAAGAGCACGCTTCGCAGCACGCAGCCCCGACATCATCTCAAAAATCGGTGCTGTTACAGGCTGCCCATATAAATCGCACTCTCCCAAGGCCTCCATTTACCTGCTTCGTGCTTTCTGCCCCCATCTCTCCCCAGCCCTCTAAGCGCATTCCCCTTCACAAACGTTAATTTCTTCACCACCTTCACTGCAGCCTTGCTAGCCTGTGGCAGGGCAATGGTTGCTCTCTCTCCTCCCACGCACAGGGCTTCCACACAGAGTATGGGATGGGTTTGGCTCAAAAATTACACCCTGGGGCATATCCCCAACACCAGACATCAACACCCACCACCTCACCACGCCACTCGCCCGAGGGGAGGCCATTTTACACCACCACCTCAGGGGCAGAGGCGCCGGTCCTGTTGCTCCGCCCTCATACCCCCACTCAGCAGCCACACTGCTATGGGGGGAAACCTTCAGGTCAACCCCCAGGGGCCAGGGTCCCGCTTCACCCTCACTCACCAGCTCCCAGGGCGCCCCAGCCTCCTTGGACATCCCCCACCAGCACCAGCCGGCGCCCTGCAGGTGTAAGACCGCACAGGAGCCCAGCAGCAGCTGGCTGGGGCAGATCCCCTTTTCCTTGTGTTTGTGCAGCACCTGGAAATTTTTAATTCGAGCCTGCCGTGATCCTGGGGGGGACAACGAACTCTCCACAGCCGCAGGCAGCTTGCCCAGGCCTCAGTGCCGGGGCAGCGATGGCGGGCAGCCCTCACCTCAGCCTTCACCGTGAAGGCAAAGGCAACGGCAGTGCCAGGACAGCGTCTTTGATCCAGGGCAGGAGGCTCGCCGCTTAATGATCAGGTTTTTTTCCACATTTGCAAGTGTTTTCCACGGCACACAGTAAGGCTAGCGTGGAGCTCATTTGTTTCCAACTGCAAACATTTGTTCATTACCCTGGGCTGATCATCAGAACAAATATTTGCTGCATTGATGAAATGGGGCAGTGAATAAATACCTTGGGACTATCCAGTCTTAACATTTACAGTTGTTTTAGTTAACTTGAGTTAATTGGCAATTAATGCATGCCACTACGCAACCAAAAATTCTAATCAGGGTAGTCCCAAAGTGAAGGCCTTCTATTTCTTATATTTTAATTATTTACTTACTCAAAATTAACAAATTCATATTATCAAGATACACGTGTAAAGTGACTCTTAAAAGAAGTAATCTCTTCAGCTGACGAGACACTCCAGGACACAGAACGTGGCACACACTCCTCATTCCATGCAACATTGTCAGTCAGAGGAGCCAAGAGTGGGGTTGGTTTTTTCCTCCATTCAAAGACCATAATGAAATGCTTTTCATTACAGAAAACTACCCTAAGCAATTTGTTTTCATAATAATAATAACCTAAAAGACAAATTAAAGTAATCAAAGAATGAACCTAATCAAAGCATTTTTGCAAGACAGCAGTTGGCACCCACAGCCACAAACACGACTGCTACACCACTAACTGCGACGTGAGAACAGCCCAACCAGGGTACGGCAAACAAAAAGTCCTACGGGAGGGTGTGTGTCGGGGGTGTGTGTGTAGGATTTTTGAACGTGAAGCTTAGCCTCCGGGTCATTTTCACAAGCAAGTAATAAACCACTCAGAAGGGTTGTTTTACTGAAAACAGTACTGAATTTAACTAACTAACGTGGTACGAATGATTTGCTACACTAACCTACTTTTTGACTGTATTTACAATGGGGGGGGGGGNAATAGAGTCTTATATTGGACATTGCTGCCCTCTAGTGACCACACAGAACAAACAGTTGGAAGAGAGAGTATTTGATGCAAAAGGTTTCTTTGCGCTCAAGATAAAAGTGGTCAGTTGGGTATCGCTGAACTATGATAGAGTTTTATGAGAGTGAAATCTTAGTCAATCTTAGCCTTAAAATATCATTTGAATAAAAAAAAAGTACTTGAATGTCAATAAATAAGTAAACATTTCTGCAAATGGAATGTGTAGTGCAATAAATGATCACAGATTACAATCAGCAATACCTTTGTGTTGCCTTAAAATAGTGCATGCCAAGTAATTCAGAAAAGTTACAGCTGCAAACAAGAAATCTATATTACATGACAACTAGTTCAATGATTTGATCTACTTTATCTAGGAATGTTTGATGTATGTGACAGTGTTTACACTACTGGGGATTTTCACAATAAGCAGTGTCAGACATTCCAACAAAAAACAGCGTAAATTATAAATGTGCATCATTGCCTTCATTCCATAAATTGCCCATCATTTCAGTAGAAGTAAATGAGTACTATAAGGTTTATTAAAAATTCAAAGTTATTTTATACAAAATCTGTATTTTATGATAGACAACTTGTTTGATAGCCCTTAATACTCTCGTTCTAAATTTCCAATATTTTGTGACCATGTTTTTCTGTTTCGCTTATAGATGTTAACTCTGATGGGACCTTGCCCATATTACAAACAACGCTAAAAATCATACCCTTTGATGCAGTTTCTTGATGCAAAATCTTAAACCTGTTTGTTTCATCAGCATAAATACCAGTTAACTGGACTAGATTATAACAAACTGAAACATCATAGCAAACCACTTCAGTGAAAACCCTGGTTTTCATCTTTATATGCAGCAAGCTGGTGGAGAATGTCTGAATCCTACAGACAAACCTCCAGTTAGACTTCACAGTAATTTGTGACAATATGATGAAATTACTGCTGCCAGCAACATAATCACAAAACTAGTGTAGGTTTATCTGTGGGAAAGGGGTTTGGGAAGGGTTAATGCACCCTTCATGTTTCCTAGTATAATCGTTCTTGAGAAACAACCGTTGTTTTTCAAAAGTAGGTTCTGGAGTACGAGATGGTCACTTTATTAAATTACTGCTGATTTCTCAAATTTAACTTCCTTAAACTGGCATTGCATCCCACCAAAGAAAGCTATTGCCACTCAAGTACAGTTACAAATTAGGAAAAGGAATAGTTTGTTGAAAAAATCCTAGTTACAGTATCATTGTCTGTATTAAGGCATTACCTAGGCCTATGTTTGGCGCTATCAGGACATCAAAAGTCAGTCTCTGACCCAATGAGATTATAAACTAACTAGATGGTGCCTTTATGTAACCCAGACTATTTCCTTTTCCAAGTTCTCAGGCTTTATCTAAACAGCATGCACCACAGATGCTCCTTGGAGGCTCTAGGGAAGCTTCTTCTGGACCTCACTTCCATTTCCTTTCTGCTAAAAACCAAGATGAATGTGGAAAGCCGGGAGGAAAGGAAACAAACATGTTGTGAATGGGGAACACGATCAGAGAACGTACCCACGCCTAAAAGATCAAAGTCAGTCCTGAGTCCATAATGTTTTTTCGATAATGCAAACTTGTCTTCTGTAGCTAGCTTCAGTAAAATTCTCTTTTGAATGAGATTATTACCAAAAAAAAAAAAAAAACTTGTCCATGCCACCTGTACAGTCTTTCAGATTGCCAACACCTTTTAGTTTCTCATGCACTTTTGCTCTGACTAGCAGAACACATTCCAGCTTTTGGTTAACCCAGGGCTACAATGCTCCAGATGAATGCAGCAAAACTATTTCTTCTGTCGTTAGCAACCTTTTATGCCTGTAATGAGCCTGGCAGAATGGAGGGCGCTAAATACTAAACAGCTATCTAACTAATAACCAACTCCTGGGGGACACACATGCACTCTTTTAAATTCCCACACTGCAGGGTTTTCACCTGAAGTGTTTTCCTACTCCATCCATAAGCTCTTATCAGAAAGGAATCAGTGATAAAAACAGCTACACACACTTTCCTATCTGAAATCAGACCAATGCCAACCACTGTCAGAGAAAGTGTCTGCTACCTGGGGTCTTCTTTAGTAAGCTGGCAAAGAAACTATCAGAGGATTATCTGAGAAAGCTGTCCCTGAGGCAGAGCAGAGGCAGGCCCAGGAGTGTCAGAAGACGGAGTCCTTGCACTGGGATCACAGTGAAGCAGAAGAGATGGAAGTTTGCAAAGGAATAGCTATGGGTGAAAGAAAAGTAAAAAAGGCATGAATAATTTTAAGTAGATGAATGAGAGAGATGCAGAAAAGCACGGAAGGAGGATAGTGAGAGTATGGGATGGACAGACAGGCAGAGACACAGGACACAGTTAAAAATAAAAAGAGTAAAATAGGAACTAGAAAACTTCAGGCCTTGGGACCAGAACGGTAAGCCTTTCTCGGTGTGCTGTGCAGGTCAACTTTTGGCCTTCAGATATTTGGTTACATTTTTTGGGTATGTGACTTTCCTTCAAGAAGAAAATATTTTAAATGTCTTGATACATAAAGTACTCAGTTGCCTAAATCCTAAATTTCAAATTTGAGATAAAAGTAAGAAAAAGATCGGATTTAATAAAATTTGGTAACTTAACAAAATGTTTACAGAACTTGTCTTTAAAAAATAAGACCCAAGTTAAACCTGCTTATAACTCTCTCATTCAATTTTATATAGTCACTTACGTGCTTCGCTGGTTGGGATTTTAAAGGTCCCCATCTAGCTTCAAATGTATTCTTTGGAAGTATTATTTTACCACTTTTATTCAACAAAACCCTATCAGTAGCTAATCACCAAAGGTATTTCACACTCCACATCACCTATTTGTTCCATTCACCGAAAGTGTCATATTCTGGTTTTAACTCACTTAAAAGCTTGATTCGACATCATGCTCTCTGGGAAAGCCACTACACACAGGCTGCGTGACTCCTATCCTCCCTAGTACTTCATTAGTTGTAAATACACTTAAAAAAAAAAAAAGAGACAAGTCTTTCTTTAACAGCCAGAAAAAACTATCTCTCCGTTACACACACGAAATGATCCGTGTATGTTCCCCATTTAAGAAGGACAGATTTTATGCCCATCACAGCACTTCACTGCTCCAATTATTCACGTTCCTCTTCAAAAAGCACAGCTATTCTGTGAGAACCGTAGTGCTCAAATGGTCCATGAAGTCTTTAGGAACACCACTATTTATTCCTTGGAACCACCTTGCAACCTAAATCATCCATGCAAATCTTGAAAGAGGATCATTCTGAGGCACTTCTATACTCAAATGTTGATGCACATTCCCAAGTAATTACAGAATAGAATGCAAAAAATATTATGCTACCTTTGCCCAGGGAAGTGGTGGAGTTGCCATCCCTGGAGGTAGTTAAAAGACAGATAGACGTGGTGCTTAGGGACACGGTTTAGTGGTGGTCTCGGCAGTGTTAGGTTGATGGTTGGACTTGATAATCTTAAAGGTCTTTTCCAACTTAAATGATTCTATGTACAAGCTAGTCCAAAGCACTTTGCAATAAAACACTAAAAATACACTGTGGGTTTCAAAAGCAAAGGTAGTTGCCAGTACGTGCTTAGCAAGACACAACCTTGGATTCAGAGCAGACTTACACTAAGAGGAAAAGATGACAAGGACACTGATGTCATTGTTACCTTTTACAAAAAAACACTATAGGAAAGCTCCTGTGATCTAGGTTTTCAATTTTTTAAGGGAAAGACAGTAATCATTGTTTCACACACAGATATGCATGCATAATAAATATGTAGATACAACCATGCATGTATATAAAAGGAAAAAAGATTATATACTCTACTCTGCATGTGTTTGTATATACAGGCATATTTATATATATACCTCCCTAGACCTGATTTTCCAGAATTGAAATATTGCTGTGCAAAGAGGAGTTACCAGTCACTGCTTAGCCTGACACTATCACACCAGTTTGGTCACTTCAGATGACTTGAAAATAAATGTGGAAGAAGTGTATGTATTTTTGTGTATTTGCTGAAATCTCTTAGAGTGGAATTTATTTCATCTATACAGCTTTGTTCAGATTTCCACCAGTTTGACCAAGGATAATGGTTAAGAATGGGAAGAGTTACAGAGTTGGCAAGGGTTGCGTGTGGTTCAGGGAGGACGCTTGTGACCCACAACTCTGGTTAAAGGCAAGTTTAGTTAGAGTTTACAGCTCTGATAGTGCCAGAACAACGTCTTCAGTTTGGGGTAAAACAAAGACTAGCAGAAGTATTTTAGAAAATACTAACTGCTTCACAAACTGTTACTAGAATTCACAGTTTGGGCTTTAGATTGGATTTATCTAAAACATTTCACCAAATTGATAACTTCCATTTTTATTTGCATCACTTACATGCACAGTTTAAACACAGCACCGTCTGCTCTGGTTTAGTTTGACATCTTTCACACAGTTAATCTGCTCCATTATTTTATCTTAGTATGTGCATATATAGAGAGAGAGGTTAAGGGAGTTTGTTTAGTGGAATCAATCCAAATCTCAGGCACTTTGACTTATTCAATTGATAAAGGGAACTTTTCTCATAAATTTACTGCTAAAAGCCTGAAGATTTTCTCTGACAACTCCAATAACAGTTACCTCTGTAAAGATATGTTTGTGACATGAACAGAAGAACCACAAAAGGAAGTGCTCTACAGGACTGGATACAAACTAAAGCGGAAGGCTACTTTCAGAAAAAAATAAAAAGCCATGTGGCAGTCAGTAATCTGTTCTAAATATAGTAGCTTTGGCCTTTTTTCCGTTTTCCTATATCTTAAATGTTTCCATTGCTCTTTCATTCTGGTGCAAACACTAACATTTTTCCTCATGGAAATTCACAGTTGGAGCTCGGGAGCAGAAAAAACAAGTAATCCATAACGAGGATTTTCTCCATTCTTTTAAGGATTCTGTCCTCCTTCGATTTTTTTTCCTATTTTTAAATAAGATCCCCAAAAAGACCTTTTGCAAAAGGAAAACAATAATAAGTTCTTAGCAAAGTCAATGATTATTTGCACAAAGTAACAGAAAAGTGTAAATAGAAAAATACCATGTGAGTATTCTTAGTTGCACTAAGAAGGTCAATTTTCATTGCTACACATCTCATTTTCCTTGGGTTACAACGCTAGCTTATGAATGAGAATTCCCCACTGACTATAACATCAGTAAGAAGATAGAGCCCCTTAATGTAGGACTATAAAAATTGTTTCTGATTATATGCTGGTAATGTTAGGTATTAAATATGGCTAAAGGTTTTGGTTTCAACAACAATTTTTAATTTGTGCAAATTATAAAGAAGGCAAAACTACTTTTTAATTCTTACTACTTTTATGGCCATGGGAAGAATAGGTTATAGAAATAAGGGAGGAAAATACCTAAAGAGGAAAATTAGTAGGAAAATTAAATTTGATGTCTTACTTACTAGCTTTGTGTTCTAAAAGAAGGGAATTCAGGCTTTGAAAAGAGCATTTTGGTAGTGACACACACCTCACCCCCACCCCATCCTTCCAGGGCTTATTGCTCTGTGGCAGAAAGGAGCACAAATTCACGCTCTAGCTCCAGATCCAATCACTAGTGAAGCTGCACATGAGCTTAGAAGAATAGGACTTGCTGTCACACTATGCCCGCTGTCACACTATGCCCACTCTCCCAAGCCACACTTTTTCTGTTGCTCTAAATCCTATTAAATTGGAGGTTGATATGCGTGAGAAGATAATGCCTTTATGGACTTCAAGGTAGCTACAAAAAACAGCTCAACCAGCTAAAATTCCTTGAGAAACGGCAAGGAGAAGGTCAAAGTTTCACTCAAGCCTAGAAGCAAAAAAGATGCACAGTGTACTGCTAGCCAATGTCACTCTAAACTCATCTCAAGGAGCTCAAGGTGTCAAAACTTTGCAAGGGCAGATGTCAGTAGAACTCAGGAAAGCAGCAGATGTTGTGAAGCCTAGGAACATCTGCCACAGCAGTTCTGCCAGGAAATCTAAGGACTAACTTGTAAGAAGATACCAAACAACAAAGTCCTTTTAAATTCATATTGGATCGACATGGATGGCTGGACTCAAAGCGCTGCTGTGAATGGAGTTAAATCCAGTTGGCAAGCAGTCACAAGTGGTGTTCCACCAATGATCTGGACAAGGGGATTAAGTGACCCCTCACTAAGTTTGTACACAACACCGGGTTAGGCAGAAGTGTTGATCTGCTTGCGGGTAGGAGGGCTCTACAGAGGGATCTGGACAGGTTGGAGCAATGGGCCGAGGCCAATGGTATGACATTCAACAAGGCCAAGTGCCGGGTCTTGCACTTGGGTCACAAAATCCCCATGCAGCACTACAGGCTTAGGGAAGAGTGGCTGGAAAGCTGCCCAGTGGAAAAGGACCTGTGGGTGTTGGTCAACTGCCACCTGAATATGAGCTAGCAGTGTGCCCAGGTGGCCAAAAAGGCCAATAGCACCCTGGCTTCTATCAGAAATAGCATGGGCAGTAGGGCTAGGGAAGCGACTGTCCCGTGCAGTTGGCACTGGTGAGGCCGCACCTCAAATACTCTTTTCCATTTTGGGCCCCTCACTACAAGACAGACACTGAGATTCTGGAGCGTGTCCAGAGTAGGGCAACAAAGCTGGTGAAGGGTCTAGAGCACAAGTCTTACAAGGAGCAGCTGAGGGAACTGGGGTTGTTTAGTCTGGACAAAAGGAAGCTGAGGGGAGACCTTATCACTCTCTACAACTCCCCGAAAGGAGGTTGTAGCAAGATGGGTGTCAGTCTCTTCTCCCAAGTAACAGGTGAAGACACAAGAGGAAATGGCTTCAGGTTGTGCCGGGGGAAGGTTTAGATTGGATATTAGAAAAAATTTCTTCACAGAAAGGGTTATCAAACATTGGAACAGATTGTACAGCGGTGGTGCTTAGAGACACGGACTAGTGGTAGACTTAGTAGTGTTAGGTTAACAGCTGGACTCAGTGATCTTAAGGGTCTTTTCCAACCTAAATTATTCAGTGATTCTATGACAACATTTAAAGTTGCCAATTTTACCTGAAGCAGCTTTTAACTTGGGTTTTGGAGTAGATTTTTCTTTGACATAAGGAACCCTAAGTATCTTCTGCTTGAGGTCTAGACCCCTATATATAGCATATTTGCAACAGGATTATTATTTTTGGCTACTTTTTTCTTTTCTTTCTTACCTTAACGATACCACATATTAGTGGTTAGAGATAGAGTGGCTAAAGTATTTCTGTAAACAGATACAGCAGCATAATTTCAAGACTTACTTGGAACTCACAGCGAGGGACATCTCTAGCTCAGATGTAAGTTGGTGACTGTTCATGGAGACTAAGAAGTTGGAGGCAGCCAATTCTGTTGGCCACAGAAATTGGTGAACCCTAATGACATTAAGCTGACAGGTGACAGATGCTATGCCGGACTGCTGCTCATGGGCACTGACAAAAAGAAAATACACTGAAGAAAAATGGATATTGAAGCATATTTTATTATACAGCACAGTGTAATACAGAAAATGGATTTATTTTTAAACATACATATGTACAAAATTACAGTGAATGCAGTGATCTGTAGTTTTGAAGAGGAACAAACTGCATGAACAACACAGTTTTTTACCTGTAAACAGTATAAATTAAAGTTTCAAAAGTTTTCACAATTTAGAGCCTTATTTATATAATATACAGATTTCTATTAAAAGTTGGCACATTCAATTGGCACCAAATTTCTTCCTCACCCTAGTATGAAAATACACTTCTATTTTAAATACTTCAGTTTATATTCAGTGGGAAACCTTCACAGCTTGGGTTTATTTGTTACTCAGCCACCTAATGACTAATTTCCTATAAACCCAGCTATCTATAGCCATAACGCAAAAGAGCAGAAATTGTAGAAAAACGACAAATTGAGTAACACATTTGAACCTACATTCCACGTATCTGAGTTGAAGTTTATTTTACCATAAGAAGAGTTTTCTCATAAAACAAGATAGGTGGAAAAAAAAAATGAATAATGAAGAATATTGATGTTACCCATCCTAAGGATACCAATAAGAAAGGATAAGGCCTGACAGTAATACAGTGGGAGAGAAATACTAAAATAACTGATGCTGTAAAAAGATTCTCCAATCCACAAGCAGCCTGGACAGGGTCAGAGGGATAGCATCACATGCTATAACAAATCTGGCAGGGGTATCGGTAAAGGGCATTGGAACTGCACGTGAGATATGGGTCCATTTTTTGTAATTACCTAATAGAAACATCTTGGAAGTAGGTTTCCTTGTAACATAATAAAGTGCCTTGACTATATGAATAAATATCTCCCTTTGGTTTATAAATTAGGAATCTTTCACTGAAGTCTTTATCCCCAAAAAGTTACCTGGCATTGTTGCACAGCAGCGGATTGTGGAAAAAAGGAAACCTCTTTAAAAGAATCTATATATGAACAGATTGCCTGCACTAGCACAGAACCTATTAGCTTAACTGGGGATCTGGACGGGTGCAGATCTACGTGATGCTCCTTGCAGGAGTCACCCATACATATCTTCCTTGGAATAGATTTTAGCAGGCTATACTGATTTAAAGCTGTAATTTATTTTTCCTAAAACAATAGAGGATTTTATAGTCAATACAAAAATAGTTACACAGAACAATACTTAAATCACGTTAGGCCATAACTGTACTTCTAAGAACAACTAAAAGAAGCTGCAGCTTGTCTTATTAAGCCACTAATATATGCTAAACAGGCACAAAGTGGTTACAAGAACTTGTATGATTAAAACATTTTCAGAGTGCCTCACAGAAATTATTGCCTCAGAAATGTGTACTATGCCACAATTAAAAAGGGTCAAAAACAATACAGGATAAAATAATACTTCCGTGTCCACTGAATAAAAATAATTTATATACAGATCATGAGGAAAAACACGAAAAGCCTTTCCTTTTCAAATAAATACACGTACTAAGGGAACACATCCACTAACTAAAAAAATAACTTTGTGCAATTAAATGTGTAGTTCTTCTGTACTAAACAAAACCATAAAAATATTCTAAGTACAATAGTGCAACCATGTCAGAGCATAAAGCTGATGTTTGCCATTTTACATTTTAGGTAGAATGCAAGGCAACCTTTCAAAGCAAAACAACAGAAACTTTATATAACCATTATTTCTGTGTATAAATACATGCTTTAATTTCTGAATTTAAATAGTTTTTTTCCAAGTTCTTTTGCTTTAACATGAATTCTACGTAACATGAATTCTACATGGTATTACATGAACATTCACTTGATGGAACTGATCATCATAGGATTTCTAAAACCAGTTCCAACTGAGCTATAGCGATATCCCCATTTGTTAGTGCTTTTTTAGTAACTTGAGACATTGACCATAAAACTACTCCAAGGCAAAACTTTGTTAACAGTTTCCAACCCTGAATCTTATTTAAAAAATATATAAAAAAAAAACACTGTTTCAAATTAAAGTTGCTTTACATGACACACAAAAATGCAGAGCTTAAAAAAAGGGATTCAGTTTATATAATTTGGCCAACTAACACAAGAGATTTTGGTCATTAAAATAAACGGAAAAAAAGTACCCAGAATATCAATGGTCCAATACTGCAGAGAGAAAAACTAGGTGTGAAGGCAGTTCCCTGAACTCACATCCCTCAACCGGGCTCTCTACAGGCACGGACATTCACATGTCACTCTCTGTATATTAAGAATCTTACAGATGAAAGCAATTACTGCACATGCACGCACGCTGCTAACTCTGGGATGTGAAACCCACATTTGCAAGAGGTTACTCACAATGTTGTTATACTGGTGAAGACCAAAGGGGATCTAATAGCCTACAGATACTGAAAGAGGAGTTACCAAGATCACCGCCAAATTATTCTTGGTAGCAGGAGATGATATAACGAGGGGAAATGGCTACAGATTTGCAGCCACTTGAGAAACTGAGGTCGGATGTAGAGAGAAATTTTTATCCAGAAGGGGAGTGCAAGCACAGGAACAGGTTGCCCATAACAGGGGTGATGTCTCCTGTCTTTGGGGATTTTCACAGCCTGGCTAACCAAACCCACAGCTAACCTGATCTAGGGCTGGAAACATTCCATCTCTTCTTTGGTGCTTAGGAGGTTGAACAAAACCACTTCCAGAAATCCTCCTTGCAAACAACTTTATGTGATTCTCTGTATCCAACCAAAATGTTTTGCTCATGCAGGTGTGTCAACAAGGTTTAGGCAAACATATTTCACCACATTTACTGCAGGCCAAGAACACAGGGCTGGTCCAACACTGGTTCAGGAGTTCAGGCATAGAATACTGAGCCTCAGTCTAAACCCTACAAGTTAACAGGAGTTAGTAACGCTGAAAGAGCAGTATTTTGGAATGTAAGTAACAGCTGATAATCAGACCTTCTCATCCTGAGAAAATGCAAATGCCTACATTTTCTAAGCTTGCACTTCAGAAATCAAGTGCTCTACCTCTCCTCCTTACTGCTGCAGGAAGAACTATCTGCAAGTATAACCCACATTAATTCTACTTCTGTTTCACCCCTTTTACACACAAAGAACACAGAAGAGGCCCTCATCAATGGGCTCAGTTAAGTGTGGTTTTCTCCTCAGAGAAGCTAATTACAGCTGTAATTTTCTTGTTTAAATAACACAGGGTTAATAGTAAACAACACATATGTGACCAGGCATATTCCTGGTACAGCTGCATCTCCTTCATTCTCTGCCACCTGCTCCAGGTAAGTCTCTGGACTACAGTGAGGCTTCTTGTGCTGCTGGGTGAGATGCTACAACCCTAAAGTCTCCTGCATGGAAAGTAGTGTGTGAAGATTCCCTTGGTACTTTAAAGAGCACACCAAACACTTTTTCTCTTCTAGGGCTGAAGGACAATACAGTGAAGTAAAATGTCTTATATCTTCTGGCATTAGATTTATCTGTCTTGTTTAGAGCAAGCTTTCAGATTGTTACTTGAAGATTAGCTGCTCTGATCTAGAGGTTTGAAAGGACACCTAAAAACACTGTTCTTCCACTTTAAAACTGCAGGTTTTTTTAAAGTGGTGAACCATCCTGTTTGTGAGAACTCCATGTTTCTGATAACACTGCACAGGCTATACAGTGTTCAAATATAGTTCTGATAAAATACAGCAACAGCTGCTAGTGATATGGGTTTCAAATCAGTCCATAAAACTTTATCCAAGGTTGATTTACTGAGCTAGGTTTCAGCCTGGAGATGTTTTATTAATATACACAGAAAAGACTGAAACGGTTTTTGCTGGCTCTGAAAGGGCCCTATCCCATTGCCATCAAATTTAGGGAAATCGGAGAAGAAATGGATCATGATGGTTAACTGTTGAAATACCTACAATTTTTACTACACTATAAGACTGTTGGGAACTCTTATAAGCAATAATAACCCAGTCTTTAGAGATGCTGACTACTAAAGCTACTACCTCCTGGTGAATATCTCAGAATTTTCCTAAAAATCAGGCAAAGGAATTCTCATTAAGGTAAGTGGTTGCTGTTTATGTTAGGGACTTCTTTTAATGAACAGTTTATACAGATGCTTGTGCATGTGCAGCAATTCTTTCACCTGCAGGTTTAAAACTTAAAAAATGCATAAAGAATATCCATTAAAACAGACTCCTCTGTACTACTGAAATCCCTCAACTACTGTCTGAATGGAAGACATTTGAAAAACAAGGGAAAAATTGTAATCCATACCCCTCTGTAATACTAATGATGATATAGTCAAAACAAACAGGCAGGCTTTGGATCATCAATTCATCTCAGTAATCCTGCATATCACAGGTATTATACTCTCTCTGGAATTCTGAACAGTAATGGTCCGTGTAAATGTTCCTTTCACTTCTGAGCTATGTAGGATCAGATGTAAAGTCTACTTCTCAGTTCTGAATCAAACCCCAACTCCCAAAATTAAATAAATTCTAACTCACCAACTTGTGAGATTACACCAGAACCCCATGCACCTGCCACTGTCTTCGACAGAGACCATTCTCCTTCATGCCCTGAACTTAAGGTTTACCTGAGTCTAGGCAACCTTTTAGTGGTTTGGTGTTTTCTTGGGAAATATTTCAACATATAACTTAAGGCCTTCAAAAAACTAGATAAGCAGACATGAGCAAAAAGAGATTAAATTAATTGAGGCTGTAATTTTTTCTTTTCCTATGAGTGATATATGACATTATCATGATCTCTATGCAAGAAATACTGAGCCCATAAAGAAACAAGCAAGTAAAAAGATAAAATATATTACAACATTGTATGCAGTAACTACTGTAGCATTGATTCTGAGCTCACTTCATTGACTTGTACTACTTAAGGAAAGTGAAACCAGAGCCTATGAGGCAAAGCAAGGGCACAAATATGAATGAGTAGAAAGTAGAGTCTGGATCTTTAACGTAATGTGAAATTTCTGAATACACAAATGTACAAATCCACAATAAAAAGAATACATTATGGAAATCCTTCATTTTTTTTTTTTTTAAATACAAGTTATTTATGTCAGGAAAGGTATCTGTCACTTAAATATTGCAGCAGTTCTTCATGAGTGCCGATTTTTTGACAGGTGTCCCAGCCAGGCTGGTTACTGACCTTGTATCATCGCGATTATCGCTTCGTTTTCGCACTTCCCTGTAAAAACGAACAAACAAAAAAAAATGCACTCAATTAATATATTCGTGTTCACTGTTCCGTTTCTCCCAGTGTATCTTCAGAGCTCACCATTATGTATTGTGTGGTTAAAACTATGGTTTTTAGTGCAGAGAATCAACATGTCTCAAGTTTCCGACTCGGGAATCATAACAGTATTTTTATACAAATCACAGTTAGTGATAGAAATATAATAATTTCTGATATGTAATAACTCCACAATGTTCGGTTTTCTCTTGCCTTTCTTTTGATCGCTTTAATTTGTTTGCTTCAGTATATTACCATAGAAACAGAATATATTCATAGCTGAAAGTATAAAACTAAATAACTGCAATTTGAAGTATAAATTTACCCTCAGAAGAAAAATGCACATTGTTGGATGTTTTATTATAAATGCAGACTTAAAAGTTGTGGATGTACGAGAGATTATTGATCTGTATTCTTACTATGGGCTCCCTAGAATGTCAAAATCCAACCCTAAAATTTCTTGCATATATATATATGAGGAGGACTGAAATTATTATATATTAGTAGAACATATTCATGAAGTTCCTCTCAGAACACTGTATTATTCAACCTAACAGTAATGAAATGTTCATTTAGAAACTTTTATTTCAAAGTGAAATGCTTCTTTCAAAGAATACAAATTACTAAGACTCGAGTAAAGAGATTGCAGCCAACCATTCCAGACCAATGTTCTGGTTAACGTCTGGACCATTTGAGGATAAATCAACCTTGCGAAGAAAAATACCAATTTTTTTTTTTTTTTTGAGATTCTGAAAAGTGGCTCCAACTGCCAAAACATTTTTTTATTCATAAAACAGTTAAACAAAGTTACCATGTTTAAACATTAGAGATAATTTTCCAGCTGTGATTAATGTTATATAACTGTGCTATGTATGTTCTCTAATTTCATTATCCACTGCTGCCTTCGTGGCCTGGTTCTCGGAAATGAGACATTTAACAAATCAGCAATTAAGTTCACATTGACACTGACAAATAAATGCCTACGTTCTTGCTGGATCTCCGACAGATGCATTTTCCTGGAAATACGGGTGCTCTTGAAAGTCCCATGTGAAGAAGCAATGATCCTCTCTAGAAAGCCAGTATTTTGTATTCAAGCCATGCTAATCACTAATCTTTTAACAATGAATAATCAAATACTGAACAAATGTCAAAAAAGTCTGATTATTGCACTAGGCTGCTGCAAAATTCACATGAATATGGTTTATAATTCTGGCCTTGAGCTCTGTGTATTAAACTGAAAAATCAGAGGCTGAGGATTCATTACATACCATCAGCCCTTCAAAATTATATTGTAACCAACAATGGTTTGGAAAGGTAGTAGAAGTGTAATGTTTGGCTCACACATTATCACAGAAATACCAGGTTGCTAAACGGATATAATCACAATTTCTATCTTTTAAATAATTTAGATAAAAGGACATCAGAGAAAATATGTAGGATTAGAATGGTCAGTAATAAAACTGAACATATATTAATATATGTGAAAGAATTAAGAATTAATTATACATAGAATTATATGCATTTGAAATTATTTTAAGAAAATTAAGAAAGTAAATCCATGTATCATTAAAAAATGTAATTCATTCACCAAACAGGGTTTAAAATTGAGCTCCATAACTGAGCTCTAATTTAAATATTAAGTCAAGTTTGTAACATTTGCAAGCAAAAATGTTACTTCATTGAACTGAGAATAAATCCTGTCTTTCATTTATCTATAAAGATTTAACCTGGTATTCTTTTTTAAATTTTGTTTGTTGAATTTGATGGTGGTACAATTTTAAATGTACATGTGTGTCTTTCTATGTATATTCACATATAACGTCCTTTTTATAAAATATACTTAGATGTGTTTATTCAAAAATAGAAATATGGCTACTTACCGAGCAAGATGAAGAACTGCTTCTACAATATTAGATCCGTCTTTAGCACTTGTTTCACAGAATAACGCATTGTACGTCTGTGAGTAAAAATGAAATGTTAAGCCAACTAATCTGAAATGGTTCCCACGTGAATACGTATATTCAATTACAAATGGTTTCCTCAATAACACAAAGATGACACACATTTCAATGAACAGGATTTCTTCTGGTACTCTTCATTCTCCAATATATTCACTTTAGTATTGTGAAAAAAACAGTAATCGCTTTTTAATTGTACCTTTTTTATATTCAGTATATTCTGAATTAACAAAACTGAATTAAAAAAAAACACATCACAGTCTTAATGTTTAATCTTCCTGTCCACAAGACTACAAAATATGATAGGTTACTGAATCCAGCTTGTTAGGTACACATAAAATACAGCATCTAGTATTCTAGGTTAACCAGAAACATCATTCCATAAGTAACAGACATGATATCTGCCCCAGTGTAATCAATGAAATGTGCAAGCGCTCAGCAACCCAAGACTCTAAGGATTCCACAATTTTTCTGCAAAATATGAGATACATGCATCCCTTATCCCTCACATAAATATGTGCAAAAAACTTGTCCATACTTGTATTTATACCACAGAGTTCCTTTTTTCTTTCTGCAGACGTGGCAGAAATACAAGATAGTCTCTTGAAGATGAAAATATTCCACTCAAAAGCTGGACAGACACACGCCAGGTGAAAAGCCTCATATGCTCACTAGCGTGCTTCATATTTGCACTGGCAATTTCTCTTTGGCAGCACAAAAAATAATCAGTCTCCTAGCCCATCCACTTTTCACCATAAAGACTGAGAAGACTATCCCAGCCAACAATGAAGTTCAGCTCAGTGCACACTGAGATGTGATTTAGCCCAGCAAACATCATCAAAATAGGATAGTTTTCATGAAAAATATTCATGAATCCTAATTACTAGATTTGAACAAATGACCAGAAAATTACTTTTGCTTACTAGTTTCTCACATGGTTTCAGATAAAAGTTCTTAAGACCATTTTATACTAAAGAGGTATACTTGGACCTTACCATAGCCAGCTTTTCTCCATAGTTTATAGGCACACATTTTTGCCCTTGTTCCGTAACAGCTTGACGGAGATCTGCTTTGTTTCCCACCATCATAATTGGAATATTCTCATGAGTTGCATCCTGTAAAGAGGATTTCATTCCCTTATTGCTAGAACACTCAGAATACAAAAAGTAACTAGCATCATCATAACATACTGATTTCCTTCCCACAAAAAAATGTCTTGCATACTGCCACAACAAATGACAAATTATGAAAGTCATGCTGAGACCTTCTCATAAGCTAGTCAATACTTAAGTGGCCACCTTAAACAGCCTGCAAAAATGCGCTTCCATTCCCATAAGCCTTGTTTCCCAACAAGGAACTTCATGTGTTAAATTCATCTAATGGAAACGGTTACTGTATCCAAATGCTATATGACAAAATTACTACGGAGAACCAACTCCTATACCATGATTAAATGAAATGGCTTTTAGAGAAATACTGAAAATTTCACTTCAACTACAGGTAATTTACAGAATCTAACATACTGGTTTAAAATGCAAAGACTCCAAGGAATACTCAAGCCATCCACAAGTGGGTACCTGAGATGGGGTCTCATGTTCATTTCAAAAGGAATGAAATAGTAAGAGTGTGATTACATGATACGCTTTTATACAAAAAGATGTATCAGTTTTAACACTAACTGAAAATACATCAGGACACATTTAGGACTTCCATGTAGCTTTTACTTCTATGAGAGACTGCAGTCTGGCTAACTCCAATATAAAAATATTCAAATTTTATAAGTGATAAGGTTAACAATGCAGTGAAACTGCAACAGTTCGCAAGTTGTATATACTTAAGGATCTTACCTCAATCATATCCACCCATTCTCGCACATTAAGAAAGCTTTTTTCACATGTCACATCGTACAGCAGTAAGACACCATCTGCTCTTCTGAAGTATGATTTAGCAATACTTCGGAATCTTTCAGGAAAAAAAGATTTGCATCAGGCCACATTATCAAAAATAATTCAATTTAGCATCATTACTAACACAGCATTACTTTATTGCACTATTGAGTAAGACTCTCTCCACATTACAAGATGAGTTTTCTCATAGCTTCTTTCATAAGAAATTCTTGAAAACTGCTGATGCAGGTCTATAAATGCTCCCTAAGGATCCATAGGATTTTGTCCTAAACAGCAATCAACATTTTTTGTATCAAAACAATCTACAGTGTATCTATTTCAAATCATCTGCTTTGCACTGGACTTTTGATTAGGTGGCAAGGCTTTTTCACTTACATGTAACTTCGTAAATTGAGTGGGTTACTCTGCTACATTTGAAAAAAATATGAAACCAATAAACTTATTCCAGGAATGAATTCATTAGTTCCAGTCATCTTTGCTATTAACATAACACAATCTACTTGAGAATCAAGTAGAGCAACTAGGTACTTGCATTATATATAAAAATATTCTTCACAAATTTATTATGTGGGAGGCAAATGATTGGGCCTCTGACTACCTACTTCACATAATCACTCATTCAGGCAAAAGTAAACACATACAGCCCAATACAAATCTTGGTCAATGAACAAATTACACTGTCTTCCAAGTGTTAGATTAACCTCTTAATAAGCCCCCAAAGCTGTCAGTAAAGAAGTAATGGCTCTCAAGTAAGGATGTAATAGGATTTAGTGGAAACTCTAGGTAATAATTTGAAGAACCTTGGATATACATTCAGTAATTTAAAGTCTTTGGGAAGAAGTTTTCATACACTGAACACAACACAAATCAGGATCAGGACTTTCAACAAAAGAAGAAGGGAGAAGGGCAAAGGGAAGAGAATCTCTAAATAAAGCCTCCTCAGAAATACAGGTCTGTAAGGACAAAGAAAGCTAACGACTAAAAATGGAAGGAACAATGTACATCTACTCCATCTTTTTGTATTGCAAGAGAGGGACATACAGATTGAATTAATTAATGCTGTGATGAACCTCAACTATTTCCCTCTGCAGAGAGAAAAGACTACCTCAAGCAACACCAAAGCTCACAAACTCCACTTGTCTTGAGGTCTCAGCAGAGCAAAATCACATCTGTTTATAGACATTTACATATGGCCATACTGACTTACTATAGGACCATACAATATTTAGTGGCTTTTTTTTTCCCCACTTAGATGAAAAGAAGCAAATACCTTTCAGAAACAAAACAACTGAAATTACGTAAGTGCAGAGAATCACTAACCTCTCCTGCCCAGCTGTGTCCCACAGTTGTAGCACTGTGGGTTCTCCATCAACAATTAGTCTTTTCATTTGAAAATCCACACCTGAAAAGAATGTGTATAGTCTAATAAAAAACATCAATAACCTCAAAAAATCCACATAAAATGAAAAGTTATGTGCCATATAGAACAGTTATTTCAGAATTCATCTCTTTTAATAGATTATGAGATTTCATTCATACACATAGCTTTGAACTGCAATAATCCCCTGAACATATTTAATTTGTCTTTATAAAAACATTTAAAGAAATATTTTACCCACATGTTTTCCTAGAAGCATTGATACAAATTTGGCATTATGACCAGCAAACAAGAAGATCTCTGTCTGCTTTATTTTGCTAAAGAGTTTTATGGAAAAAGAGGAAATCTTTTATAAAACAGACTTTATTTCAAATGACAAGGATGAAAAAGATAAATTAGAACAAAACTCCTGACTCGGAAAAAATAAAACAAATACATAACTATGATTTGATTAGAAGACAAAAATTCAGTCTTTGGAATCACTAAGACAAGTTTGTTAGCTGACAGCTACAATAATATACACAAGTCAGTCAGAAATCCCTCCAGCTGCATTTAAACCAAAGCTTCAATAACACTTTGAAGAAATGGACACAAAAAATAGTATGAAAGACATCAAAGGATAGTATGAAATACTAAGGAAAGAGCTGAGAAGACAAGAAAGCAATGAAAAATGTGAAAACGATCGTACACACATTCTAAGTTCATTAAACTGAAACTCCCTTTTCTGGTGCTTTGTGTTGTTCAGGAACAGGCTTTGTGCTTTGCAAACAGAAACTAAATTAGAGTAGTACCCTATTATCCACTCCAAACAGCAGTTAGGCGCTTCTAAGCTTTAGTACTCAATTAGATCTCACAGCCTAAGAAAACGCATGTGTATATTCAGGAAACCCTGGCAAGCAATCACAGAGGGTAATCTTTTCACACACTTCTGCAGAACAATGCAATGAAATTCACTTTAGTATTTTAAGAACATCAACTATACCCAGGGTTGCACTGGTATTGCCTCGAAATTCATTCTTGCAAAGTCTCGTAAGGAAACTGGATTTTCCCACTGCTGCGTCTCCAGCAAGAACAATCTTGTAAGCCTTCTCTGAACTGGGGTATTTCGGAGTACATTCAGTTGCATCTGACTGAAAATAAAAAGAACCCCTCTATTTCAACTCATATAAAAAATACTCTCTATACCAAACACTTATTTTTTTCCTAAAGAACTGCTTACCTGAGGGGTGAGAGCAGATATGTATTTCCTTGTTGAAGCAATTGAGCTGCTTCGACTTACTGGTCTTGAGGGCTTCCAGTCTAATACCGTACTGCTGTTATCAGGACTGTATGCTTCTTCATCCCTGATCTCTGGAACCTGAAAGTACAAGCTAGTGTGTTAGCCCTGGTGAGAAGAGTATGCTTTTTTTTGGAAAGGCACAGCTAAGACTGATTCAAACATTTGTTTTAACAGTTTGGATTAAACAGAGATAAACGACCAAACAGAGCTGTGCAATTCTGGTCAAAATACTGTGATTATTCTGTTCTTATTCACATTTGCTGTTTACTATAGCCTACATTTGGTCCTTAAACATGTTTGCTGTTTGACATACATGCTTTCAGTACAGTTTCCAGGTATAGCAAATCAATTTCTATATGGAAAATTTCAGCTTAAAGAAAAAAAATTACAATAAACAAATACTTTATTTCAAAGCTTATTTTATAAAAATAAAGACTCTCCCTACAAGACATTACTCTCTACGCTATTACTACTCAAGCTAAATTAAACACAGCACAGCTGTAATCTGCACTATTACAGCATTTTCAACTGCCAACTCCATTTTACTAACTACAATGGACACAATAACACCTTCCTACATTTCTAAATTCTCTGAGATTTACTGTTTAAGTCAACGAATGCATTTCTCATATATGTGATTTTTTCATTCACTGCCATAGCATAGTAAGAAAAAGTGAATGGAAACCTATTTTACTTCTATAGTATCTTGTTTTTAATCATTAGAAAACGGGCTCCTGTCTGCATGCTGTTTAACAATCTTAAAAAACCAGGTGTACTTCAAAAATGAAGTTATTACCTCAAAAATCTATCAAAACTGTCAAAAGAAACATTTTATTTTAAAAATAAAAATTTATGCATTCTTCAAAAAAAGGTCACTAATCTTATTTAAATGTATATAACCCAAATACTTAGTTTTAACTGGCCTATGGGGCAAAGATCCATTTCATTTTAAAAACAGGAAACTAATTTTGTCTCCAACCAAAGGTCTTTCATAGTCCTTCTCTGAGAAAGATTCTAAGTCTGGCACTTACATCTGTATCAGAAGCATCACCACCAAAGCTTTCTTGCATACACTGTGACCTTTGAAAAGTCCTTTGATGCCTGTATTCCACTTCTGAATCATACTCATTTGAATCTCTCAGGGTAGACAAACCACTGTCAAAACAGCTCTCCGGTAAGCTGTCAACTTCACAGTTTATCCTTTGCATAGGATCACAAAGTGCTAAAGAATCATAATCTTCATCCACACAAGAAGAATGAGATGATCTAGTAAGAAAATATTGCGGGGGGGGAGGAATAAATATAAAGTTATTCCACAATTCTTTTTCCCAACAAAATCTGAGCCATTCTGGAATAGTCAATACTTAGAAATACTAACTATACAGTTTAAGATATATGTCAATGCCTATTTTACCTTTCTAAATTTATTTTTCAGTCATATCTCTTAGGATGCTCAGATTAAATCATATAACCTATGTTATTGATGATGACTTCCTGAGTCTCAGTAAGAACATCTATTTATTCATACACAGAAAAAATAATTGTTTAAAAAATATTCAGAAAATGATGCATTATGATGGCGTCAAAGGCAGAAAATGATAGTTCATGGTTTAGGTAATTTTGGCCTATTCTAAGACATATAAAATGACCTTGAAATACTGTATCTAATTTAAATTAATGCACTTGCTCACAGAGGCACACAGGCCAGTAAGTAACAGCTATAAATACAGAAAAAAGGTAACTGACTTCAGGAGATCAGTAATGGTGGAAAAAAGTCACTGGAAGGTGTTTTCTTACAGTTTGGTAGGCTACATAAAATTTAAGGTTCTACACAAAAGTCCAAAAGTCCTTTCTTTTCCCTCACCCTTCCTTCAAAGGCTTTTTCTTTTTTTTTTTTTTTTCATTCTGGATGCTGTAATATATAAAAATACTTAAAATGGATGCAGCAATGACAGTATGGTTTACAGAAAAAACAATTTGTTTTTTATTTATGTAAATGAAACTACAGAAAAGAAAGATAAATACGAGTGAATCTTAAAAGAAACAGTCTTTTAAAAAAATTTACTACCGGTACAATCATTATCCTGCTCCTGCAGCAAGACAGGGACAGGCACCAAATTAAAGTGAGGCAGAAAAGGTCTCTAAGTCACAGCGGGGAAGAGAGAACTAGTTTGCCTCTGTCCTATTGGGAATGGATGTGAAGCACTAAACTGCTAGAACAGACAAGGTCAGCATCAATCCTTGTAAAGATCATTTGCTGCCAGAGAAGCTGGGAGCTCCCAGTGCAATGGCACACCACAGAAGAGTACACTGGGGAGAATCAACAAATTATGAAACTCTTACTGAGTCGAATATAATTCCTCCCTGCAAGTGGCCAAATAGGGGTGACAGAGGCATCATTGTCCCATGCCACAACATCCAGAACCACCTAATTTACAATTTTTCAGGCTAATGAATAATCACATGAATGAGCGTGATCTTTGCTGTGAAATACCGCAGCATCCATGCTATTTGTATTCATGCATCTACTAACCTATACCAAATCACTGAAATACAGAGGAAGGGTGCATGCTACAACAAAGTTAAGCTTGTCAGGCATTCCCTGAAATAAAGGCCTTTAGTAGTCAATTTTCAACCTCACTGAAGCATGAATTCAATGCCAGGAATTTCATATGTGTTTAAAGCAAGTTAGACCAAGATGTATGACACAGCTGAAAAAAAGAAAAGTATACCTACTAATGTAAATTGCTTAAAGCATGTTAGAATGCAAATCAGTATCTCTTAATGCTGTTCTGATGTCAGGAGACAGATGAAATACTGAAAATCAGCAGGTTTTGGGACATCCATATCTCTTTCCATCTTTTGATACTACTAAGTCACACACCTGTTAAGAGTAAGTTTTATTCCTACCACATAAACTTTCTTCTAAAGTAGCTTGCGTTTATCACTTTTGTGGGACTGCAAGGATTGCACCATGTGGCAGGTACTAATAAATATCCACAGCGAAGGACATCACTAAGCCTCCAGAGAGGTTTTAGTTATCCCTTCAGAAAATTACTCAATGTAATATGCAACTTAGCAGTGGATGCCTCTCAAAATTTGCAGAGGGTCCAACAGAGGGGAATTGGTTTTACCTGCATTCAGCAGAAGGCATCAGTTTGTGACAAGCAAAACTTTACAGCCAGCAAACACATCTCACATGGAGACAGCAGAGTAAGAGTAATGCTACTGAATGAATGGGGATATTTTAGTGTGAAGCTCTGATCAATGACCTGCATCCAGTAAGTACAAAACCAAAGTAGGTCTGACCATTTGATATTTGCATTTAGATAATCTATTGTTCTCTGTGGCTCTTACCCCACTAATGTCTAAGTGCATTCACTATTCTTGCATGTCAGTGTGCGATGAGGATGTTTATTCTTTTGAAGAATTAGGCCCACATACCTTTGTAATAATTATTACGTGGGAAAACAAGACATACAGGCTGAAGATACGAGCAAAAATGTTTTATTTCCTAAGTACTGAGTAAGCTAGCTAACAGAGGTCCTCAGTAGATTTTTTTATAGTTTCTTGGAGATAAGGAGGGGAGATTGAGGATCAAGCTAGAATCAAACCAGTCCAAGACCAAACAAGAGACTGTCTGAACTCTCTATAAGTTCATTATTTGCACTGAAAAGAGTTTTCCTGAGCTTTCTGAAGTCACTGAAAAGATTTCTATTGACTTCAGTATACTTGGGGTCATATACTATGGTCACACATTACTTCTGAATCAGATGTAACTATTCTCTGTTATTTAATAATATTTGCTCTTCTAAGACAAGCGTGATGCCCTAGTCTTTCCAAATTCAATAAAAGCAAACCTGGCTTACCTGTCATACCGTGGGTTTAGAGGAGACTGTCCACCATTAAGTTTAGGACTGTTTCTAGAAATTGTACTTCCCGGTGAGGTGTTTGCTAACCGCTGCAACAGATAAATAACAATTGCATAATAAGTTTGATGAACACAGTGTAAGCATCTAGATTTGTCATGAAAAAAAGTGTGTATCATCAAAATTACTACTGTGTATTTTCATATACACGCAACTACTTACTTTTGATTAAACCTCATGCTCTATATAGGACTGGATGTCAAAAGAGCCATTACCTTCAGCATTTAGCTTCCACTGTTGCCTTAATACTGAACCTGCTACCCAAACTGAACCACAAAAGACAATGGAAATTCCAAGCGGATGATTTCCTTGACTACACCTGAAGACTCTGAAATGCTAAACTTTGAAAAATAATATCTAGGAAAATGGCATGTTGACTAGCAAAGTGAAAATGGAAATGTCACTGGCTGAGCTACTTTCAGTAGTGATACCTCCCGGTTCTTGAGTGAGAGTGGAGAGGAGGAGACATCACAACTGATAGCATGTGACAGAGTATTTCACACGTTATGCTGCCCCTCTACACATTTATTCACTGGGAACAGTTTCCTCTGTCTTCTCTGTAATCTGCCTCCCTTACATTTCAGGGCATGGCAAAAGGAAATGGTATCTCTTGGTGCACCTGCAGTGAATCTCTGGTAGCCTGCATCAGCAAAAGGCGCTCACATTCATCGCTATGGTATGCTGCAAACAGGCAATGACCTCTGTTTTCCTCCTTCCTGGCCAGTATTCTCTGTAGGCCCATTATTCTGGCCCCATCCTTCTAAAACTGTTGGTTGCTTTCCTGATGATGTAAGGGCTTGTCCCATCATTAGTTTTGGAGTTTAACAGGTTTCACAATATTGCAAAATAGTAGTGTAGACTAGATGTTTCATAACTTTCAAGCCTTCCTTTCTCTGGTTTGGAGGATGCCAGGTTAACAGCTGTTACAACAGATCCCCGTATAGTTGTAATAGCCCAAAAGGGTCTGACTGAGGTCCCTATTATCAGCAGCTCCTGCTATTCATTTTCCCAGTGATTTGCTTGGGAAAAGCTCAAATTAGGTTAAGACCTTGCTACTAAAAGAAGGCAATTTTCTAAAAAAGTGTGTTTTCAGTGGTAGGGCACTCCCATATACACAACAGAAACATACTCCCTTCAATGCAAGAGAAACCGCTGATTTATTCACCTCATCAGACACATTTGGCCACAGCATATTAAAAAAATTACTACTTTCCAAAGTACCTCAGAAAGTAGTTGTGCTCTAGCAAAACTCCATTATTTCACAAAACATAAGTAAAATCTAACAAAATGCAACTACACAAGTGTATTCCCAGAGTAAGTCCACTGAATAAAACTCAATTTTCTGAGGTAGCCACTGAAGTACAAACAAATTTGCATTTGGTGTGTTAATTCTTAAACCTCCTAGTACAAAATAACAAAATTATAAATACATACCAATGATCTGTTGTACTTGCTGAAACTGTTTTCAAGTGCACTTCTTAAACCATCATTGCTGTCATGTAGCTTCCTATTAGCTGATCTAACAAGGAAATACAGTTTAACTTGCAGGAGTAAAGAAAACATTAAAAATTATGTAATTTATCACAAATTAAAATTGAAAAAAATATGTATCAAAAAACCTTTTGTTTTTCTTTTAGATAAACATTAAAGAGTAATGTGAAACTAGAAATGTGCTGTCGTATACTTGAACAAATGTTTGTACATGAAAAAAGCATTGTAAAGTTCAGCCTCCAGGAAGCCCTGTTTC
The DNA here is from genome assembly GCA_008711295.1 of Anarhynchus alexandrinus. Taxonomy (NCBI): domain Eukaryota; kingdom Metazoa; phylum Chordata; class Aves; order Charadriiformes; family Charadriidae; genus Anarhynchus; species Anarhynchus alexandrinus. Next base: position 5,495,968 of record VUYV01000029.1, read on the forward strand.
ATTTCTGCGTGTGGTCAGCTGAGGGGAAAAAAGACCCTATAGGAATGGCCACAAATCAGCTACGCAGTAGTAAACTGGTACAGCCATTTCTGAAATACAAAGTGACTACCCTTTAAGTATTGCTGAGATGACTCTAAGGACAGATGTAATTCAGCAGCTTGAAAGAAAGAATATGTTTAGGATAAAGAAATTAACTTAAGATGTAAAAAACCTATTCATTGTGACCCTTCTTGAAAGCAAAAAATCTGTGCACCCCTTGTATAATACAGCACACACTTAGTACTCCAGATAACAGTAAGACAGGGAGTTACTGGAGAAACGAAGTCAATAAAAAGGGAGCCAGGTAATAATTTTTATAATAGCATGGACAGACTCAAATCTCATTCAGCTTATCACAAAGAAATGAAAGTCAGTGAAGCTAAGAAAAAAAAAGAAAAATCAATGAAGAGTTAGTGGCTCAGTAACACAGTAGAGTTAGAAGCACAGGACCTTCTATGAGAGTTGAGCAAAGTACCTTCTACAAGAATAGAGGCCATTTCAGTATTTTTACTTGGTATTTTTTTCCAAATCTCATCCCAGTCTTTTGCATACAAAAACATTTACCCCATAATATGTTGGGACAAAGTTTGTTAATAAAAACCTCAATTACTAAGAACTTACTGAAGTATTTCGATTTGTCTTTCCAGATTATCTCTGTCTTCAGTATACTCTCGGATCATTTCTAGGTCTCTGAAAAAAAAAAACCAAAACCCAAGAAGTTATACTTTACAGGATTTCTTTTTTTTTTTTTTTAAATTTTTTTTTTTGCAAGGGAAAAAAACTTTACAGGATTTCTTTTTTTTTTTTTATAATATTGCTTTTGGCAGAGGACAAAATGCAACAGTCAACATTTATACGAGGTAATAAATGTGTGGTGGGGAAAAGATACAATCTCCATATTTCTGAATACAGTTTTCCTATGTTTACATTTCTGCTGAAATATGTTAAAAGCAGTTTTATGCAAAGTAAAATCACTTGGTAACTTCGTTGATCTCTGCCATTATATATCAACAAAGATTGTGAATGAAAAATAAAAGATCTACAAATTAACCATATGGACTGCCTCATTTCCTCTAAAAAATATCATTTGTGTTATCTGAAGATAACTACATAATGAAACTGTCACTTATGCTCCTTTAAATGAGTATCTAGAAGTAGCTCTCATTCACTTTAGAAAAAAATGGTTGAGACTGATGTGGGTGGTTTCCACAACTATCCTCCCTAATATTCATACAGATACTTATATGCGTGCAATTCATGAAGGAAAAAATTGCCTGATGTTATAACTTTTACTCATAACTAAAGTCCCAGTAATGGGTTTCCTTGCAAGATTATGAGAGTTCACATCATATCCAGAACTTGCTCTTTCAGAAACCTGACAAGAGAAGTGAACTGTAGTCATGGCATACTTTGCATGCTATCAAATACGTAACTGCCATTTATGGCAAGTTTAGAAAGTAATAGTTACCAACTGCATATATAATAACTACGTCAGACAACGGAGTTTCACCCTGCTGAAAATATTACCATGTAGAAGCACCTTACCTCTCAGTGTTCAAAGTCTGATCTGCATACTCGCTTTTCAAGCTATCTAATTCACTCCGTAGAAAAGCTATATTTGTTTGTGCTTCTAAAAGATCTTTCTTAAGTTTCTGATTTTCCTTAAAAAACAAAAAAGGAAAATATTAGATGTTAGCTGTCATAGTCACCTGCATAAAATGCTGACATATTATAATGGTAAGATAACAACCATCAAAACTAAATAAAAATGAAACACTAGAAAATCTGAGCACAAAGGGGGAAAGAAAACAAAAGAACTCTAAATCAACAGTGAGGTCAGTTAATTAGCATTCAAGAACCACTGAGTTTTTATTTTTTCATTTCAGTTACACAAAAAGGTGACTGTATCATCTCAAGCCACTTCTAAATGTTATATCTAGAATGTGTGTGCATTTATACAGAATGGGTTCTTTTTCCACGTTAAAGATCCTCATACACTTAAAAACTTTAAAAGTTTATTTCTTAGCTTACCAGTACTAAATGTAACAAAAAAATAAATTAAAAATCTGTATTGCAGAGGCTAAAACTATAAATTAATATGCCAATGATTATGATCTCTTACCAGCAACATATCATGTATTCTTTTTTTCAATTCAATCACATCTTCCCTGTGATTTACGTTTTTGGATTGCTCCTCCAGCTAGAAGGATAAAAAAATGCACAATTAACGTATGTTATTGATTGTTCTGTCTCGAAGTACATAAAAAGTACATAAAGTATATAAAAAGTAATGGAAATCATACTAAATAACCCCTAAAACATTTTACAGCTATTAAAGTTTTTCACATCCAGAGTTTTCCCAACCATGTGAATAGGCAGCATTACTCCAAAAATCACTGGCTTTCTACACAATTTTTTAAATCAATACTTAAAAAAATGTTTAGTGAGCATTTTGCACTCTGTACGTGTTGAATATGCGTAACTATTGACAAAGAAGCCAGCTATTGAGAAGATATAAACCGATATAGCTAAAAAAATATATTTAAAAACCACCTCATCTGTGTAGTGTTTGTACTACAAGCTCTCATGTTTCTTGTGAGAAAAGTCCGTTTCTATCAATGCTCTTTTAAGTTCAACTCAATATGAAGAAACAAAAATATATCCTCATTCGTTGCTATAATTCTGTTAAGCCTTATAGCAAAAACTAATGTCAAAATTAAAGCAAATTACAAAAGAACCCATACCAGTAGTCATATCTGAGATTTCAGTTCACCTTATGCTTAGGTATCAAATGAAAAGATCAGGCTAGAATTAGGTTCAGACTAGCAATAATTAGTTCCACTAGCAATTTCAGTTTAAAATTACAGCTTAAGCCCACCTCTCCCATTAACATTTGAGAGAAATGCACTAGCAGCTAAAAGGCACTATATTACTGTAAATTACTATATTTGGGTTGCCAATTTCATCTACATCTATAAATTACAAATACTTAGAGGCACTATATTAGATTATTTCTAATGTATCAAATACAAGACTAGGTAACTGCAGCATTAACAACTTAAGGGACCTAGAAAATTATTCAGCAACAGAATTTGGTTAGCAGTTGGTCCCTTTCCCAATTCTTGCAGTAAATTACACAGAATGAATACAACAGCACAGAATGACACCACCACCTAAAAAAAATATTTGCAGTTGCCATTTACTAATATACACTAAATTAAAAAACTACAATTATGATTATTCACCTTGAAGAAAGCATTTCATAAGGTCAGCATCTCTTAAAACACTTTAAAAACTCTGCCATGACTTCAAATCACTTACCTTTTTAAGTTTTTTTATTGTCACCTGAAGATCCCCAACTTCAGTATCATACTGACGCTTCAGCTCATTTAGTGCTTCTTCAGCTTTTCGCTTCTCCTGCAATATTTTTAATCTCATTAGAAGTTGAGACACGTTTCAAACGTTTATCAAAAAATGCTTTCATCACTTTGGAAAACACACAATTTCCCCTCAGATTAATATGTGTAATTTTGTCTTTCCATTATATCAACCTGCCCCCTCCTTAAGATCCACAGACTTTGTTTCTGTAATTGCAGTCCACTTATAAAATATTCATAGAAATAAAATGGTAAGGTGGCAGCAAAGATATGGGTTAATTCATTGTTTGTTTTTCATGTCAGTCTCCTGTGCTTAACAGTCTCAATGTTAAAAAAAAAACAAAGAGAAGTTTTCAAATTTTATTTGTACATAAATTTAGGTGTGTATTGCATATGTAGTTGTACACATACACACCTGCACACAAATCAGGGCGTTACATCCTTTTTTTCAAACCAGATGCCTTTGGCTCGGCATACAATATGCTAGCAATAGCATTACTGTGACACCATCAGTTATTTATTTCTGGTTTTCTTTTCAATTTTTTCACTTGTAAGTGTTGGAATGTACAAGGCCCTTGTTCAGTAAAAGGTATGCTGATGACAGCATTTTTAGTTTCATATGGTACTTGGTCTGAATATCAAACCAAGTACACTATTCTGAGTTTTATTTTAATCAAAACAGATTTTGAAAGGAAGTTACATCAAGCGCAATGAGAAGAAAGATATGTTCCGCATGCTGTAGATGAGTATGTGTTTAACTCTCTCCAGTCACTCCCAGGGACTTCAGTGCACAGTTTCACAACACAAGAAACCAGAACGCAGCAGTGATATATGATGCCAATCAAGACAGGTTGAGTTTTCACACAGAACAGACAGACTTTGCTCAGAATTCAGCGCTTTCCTGTAGGTGATGCTGACATCCATGTGTTAAATGATAATCTAAGTAATGATCTTAAAATGGACTGGCACCTATACAGGACTCCTAAATATTGTTTGGTAACTGTTTGCTTCCCTTGAAGAAACAAAATATAAGATAGGTTCAACCTGCAGATACTATCACGGAGAGGCAAGTGTCACGGTGGCATGAGTGAGATCACTCTGACAAACAATAGCCTTGAGTACCGGCATTAAGATTAATGCCTTAGTACAATCCCACAAAGTAAATACCTTACATTTACTCTCAGGGCGTTTTAGTAGGTGGAGTATGTGGAGCCACAAGCTAAAAGGAACACTTAGGAGTGAAAATGAAAAGAGCACTGTGAGAAACAAGTTAGAGCCCATCTTTCATATCTATAGCTAGGTGTGAACAGTGAAATCGCACTCCGTGCAACTCGGTGACAGTTTAAGGACTTTTTAGAATGAGAAACACAGACTAGATGTGGATAATACACAGCAGATGTGTTTTTACATAATGCTAGTACATAACTGTGGATGTTCTCAGAGTAAGCGAATACACATATTCCAGTCATCTTTTCACAGTAGTGAAAAAGTGTCTTCAGGGCTTTTTTCAGTGACTTAACACTTTTTGGAGAACAGAAGTTTTCCAGAGCAAATATATTTGTTTACTAAACACAAAAGCTTGGTGTCTCTGGAAATGGAAAGTTTTTATCTACTGAGAGTTGCGTTATCATTAGTTAAACATATTATGATATGCTTTTTTTGCTGAGGTGACATCTCAACATTTTTATGTCATCATATATTGGTTCTAGGAAAACAACTGACTTTTATGGTTTGGTAGGAGTGTTTCCTGTTGTATAGGAAAAGATGCTGTTTGAAGCAAATCTATCAGAATACCATTTACCTTCACAGATCAATTACCATGAACTATTTAAAAGCAGCAAGTTGGCAGACTGAACTTTGTGTCTTCTGATTCCGCAAGTACTTTGGTGAAAGAACCCATATCAAATATATAAATGTTCAGTATATTGTGTGTCCTACAAAGCAATAATTATGCCTGCAGTGTATGTTTTAATTAATGCATTTCTTATGTCTACATCAGAACACCTTCACAAACTGTTATTCTTATGCACATTATAAAGTTAGGTTTATCTTAATTGAATTTAGTAACAGTTCAACATAAAGCAGACAACACAGGTAGAGTGGTTTTACTGTATTGCTTTTTGCTTAGAATTACATAGCCACATGTGGCTGTAATCTATTTTTCAATGGGTAAGGGGAAGAGGATTCTTGTACTTTTCCATCAAGACTGCAAGCCAGTTGGAACAATGTTCAAAACTTGAGCACATTGAAATAGTGTGCTCAAGAAGTGAGCACTCAATAGACCTCCCCATCAACTTTGGGAGGTCCAGGCCCTCACACATTGTCATCACAATTACCCTCTCTTATGTCTGTAACTCTCTAAAATATAGTTGCAGGATGAGAACGGGGGAAAGAAAGATCACTGCTCCAGGCAGATATACAAATTAGGAACAAATGATCTAAGCATTAATTTCTACATAAATTCATCTACTAGAAGAACTAGATTCCATTCTTTTATGGTGAAAGGTCCTTTAATCTCTTTCCAATACTGGTCTCAGAAATAAATTCCTCTAGGCCAGCATATCCTCACAAAAGAGAAAGACCTTTTTTTCTTGGTTTATTACATCTGAGCAGCCATTCCTCTTGGGGAAAGCATTAAGAGAATAAATTTTCAACCTCACGGACAGCTTCTTTTCATCCAGGCCCTGCCTTTGGCAGCTTTGAGTCAGCCCATCAGGATCAAAAACACACCTGGCCATCAATCCTTCTTAAGACCACTAAGAGTTTCGTAATTATGAAATTCTGTAAATACAAAATACTCACCTCCTTTTTAACTTTATGTTCTGCAGCCTGTATCCGTTGTTCCATCTCTTCCTCCAGCTCGCTGAGCTGAACTGCCGCTTTATCCTGAGCTCTAAAGTTTAAAAGTAAATACTCTCTTAGGAATTGCCCTCTGGCTTGACAGAAACGTTGCGTGAAATACATCTGCCTACCTCAACTGAAACAAATTAGACAGACAGACATGGAAACAGTTTAACATTGCCCAGACCTTGAAACTGGTATGGTTGGGAACCAAAAATCACAAATTAATTTGAAGACGCAGGCAAATTATATTTTAAATAATAGCTGACAGCTGATGAGTACTATAAAATACACCACATCTGCATTTTGAAAATTAAGTTGCTGAGATAAAAGGCCCCTCTGGTTATCCTATGAAGAGACTTCAAAAGGATAACTACAGCAACTTGCATCACCCACACATACAAGATCTCTGTCCTGAGCTAAATTGTTTGGCTTTGGCAGTAACGATGCGAGACTGCAAATGCTGAGCAGTTACAATAGGTAAATACACCCCTTGGAGATGGAGAAGCAAAAATATGGTTTCTAAAATGAAAGTAAAATGGGTGTGTATGCTAAAATTCAAAGTTACAGCCAAGGAAGAGGAGTGAAAATGTTTTAAGATATTAAAGATAAGACTAGAGCCTGCAAAAATTTAGTCCAGGGCTTATCCAAAATATGAACAGGGAATCATTTGCAAGCTGCTATATGTGCTTATGCACATATGTGTGTATATAAACCAACCTTTGAACTCAGTTTACGGAAATACTCCACATGACATATGTTGGCATTAACTTCCAGTAGTTTAACCTAATAAAGTGTGACAGAGAAAAAAGTAACTGCACAACTGAACTAGAAACATAACTCACTATACCTTTTTACCGCGATGGCCAAAGTTTCCATCTCTGTGCTTTGAAGTTTGATCTCTCGGATGAAGTTCTTAATGACATGTTCGTACGGCTGGATTAATCTTGGTTCCGCTATGTGTATGTTCTGATACAGAACACTAACTTGCTCTTGTCTGAAAAAGAGAGATACGATTTTAATGCACTTACTTGGCACAACATTCTGTAACAGGTTTGAAAATTGTATCACAAATGTAGATATTCCCCTGTTTGCATATTTTTAAAAGTTAGGAAGTTACATACTTTCAACATTCAGCATAGTATATCTGAATTATTCTAAACAACATTTACCCTTCCTGCTTCTCTACTTTAATATAGTTACTGTAGAAAAAACTTTTTCCCTTAAGTGAATTTTTTGTTCTTCTATTCATGGTGTATTGAAGAGCATGCCACTGGAGTAACCCAGAACATATACCAAGTTTGTTGGTGGCTCTAATGTTAACTATAATCCATGAAGAAGTTTACAACTTTAGGAGGCTGCATAAGAAATGAAAATGGGTATGAAAGCCAACTGCCTAAGTTAAAATAGATTTTTAAAGGGGGGAGAGGGAGGTGATCATTTCTCCTTCAAGAAAAAAAAGCTTAGTGTTCCCGCAGCTGTTGGACTCCTAGTATTTACATCTCTTCTATCAGTGCATGGCAGCGTGGGAGCTGTAGCGAGAAAGAGACTACAGCTCTTTGGTTTAAGACAAATTATTCTGGTCCAGCCAACTGCACTCCTCATAATGTCAACCCTGTTTTATACCCCCAAAAATTCATTGTTATAAGAACTTAATCCTGTATAGGATTCTCATGTGAAAGATAAACAGATATATCTCATACAGAAGAAAGAAAAAAGTTTCTGTAGATCCTTTAGTTATTAAAAGCACTCTTGAAATTTATACCGCTTCTTAAAAGCTGCCCTGTGGCTTTTGAAAGGCACGGACTCCGATATGCAGGGTTGAAATCAGCTTTATTAAGCAAGCGTGCTCTTTTTATACTTTCCTACCAAGGCCAGTAATTTCCTACTTTACTTGTTTACAACATCGCATACTCTAAAAGATCATGTTCCCACCGAAAAAGGAATCTCTCTTCCCTGTGAGCAGCACCTCCTGATCTAGGGAGTAGCTTCACACAACTTCATCACCTGCCAGAACAGTGCTGCAGCTGCTTATTCCTCCCTATTAGTTCTACCACACTTAACCCTTCTTTTGCCTCAGTCCCCACACTGCCCCAATGCAGGAATAGTATATTCTGATTTCCATTTGATCTGGACTCATTTACATAGATCGTATACAGTTTTAATTGTCAAAGCAAAGAATCTTGACAAGATACAAAAACAAAGTGTAGCACAAGCACCAAAACATTATTACACAAGTTACTACATAAAAAGCACCGATTTCTGGTCATACCACCAGTAACGCCACGTAACCCTTTGTGTTACATGCCAGCTAGGTTCCAATATCTAGATTACCAGAGGGCAATATACCAGACAAAAATTCTACAACAGAATTCAGCAGTCCAAAGGAAAATTGAAGCTGATTGCCTCATAGACTATATGCCAGAACATGGACAGGTATTCAAGAACTTAAACAGAAAAGGAAAGGAAAAGGGAAGAACCAAGTCTAGAAAGGCAGAGGAAGCAGGCCAGTAATGAGGAAATGCAGAGTACCAGTGGCAGAAATGGAAACCAAAAAAATGTTTTGCAAGTTCTAGTCTAACACCATATCTAACATACCACTAATACATGAACTCCTTTTGTTGTTAAAGGAAAGCTTAAACTCTGATTTAATGATCCTCCTCGTTAGACAGCTGATGTTTTCCTATCTTCTACGGAGGTACTACTATTTAATACCCTCACCGTATGCACAATATCAACAATCAGTGTCTATCTTCTGCATTTTTTCCCACTTGAAGCAATTCCACAGCTTAGATTATCAACATTGCAGCACTCTCCTTCTTCTATGTGATCTCCCCACTGAAGTTATAATTGATTTTATTACAACAGTACCGTAACTGTTACTATAGCTCAGATTCCCATTTTAAACAACTGAAGTATTTCAGGACACCATAAAACCTGTTTCCAGCTGAAATGCTGACATTCATTTCAATATACAGAAACATGACAGCAGCACAAAGAAATACAGATTTACTGATGCCAGAGGCATTTTTGTGTACATACATGTTTGTAAAGGAAACCCTTTGCAAGACAAAGGCCAATGCTTTAGCTGTATTCAGTATATCCCAAAGTTAAACTTAATGTAGTGCTCTGAATATCTTCCAATGTACGCACACAATTTCTTTTTCAAAATATATTTTAAACAGAGTAATGTCAAGGTTCACAAATAGTCACAATAACATGCAGATTTATCTGATCATCAGATGCTACAAACTATGCATAAATAATATATTATTAAAGAACTCCCCAAATGTATGTTTACTCAATAATTCGCATTTAAAAAACTGTTAAGCACATTTTCCTTAGCAACACCTTTGCACTAAAACCACACTGACATTATCAGCACCATCAGAAAGATTAAAACTAGGAAAAAAACCCAAAAAATAAGAATAAAATTGTGGACTTAAAATCTGCCCTCCTTTTATTCTGTACTATTGTAACATACAGATAAACATTAGATTTCTGTGCTAAAAGGTTTACAGAGTTTTGGAACAGTTCTGATGATAGCATATACCACAAAATAAGCCTGAGGTTCATGTCCATCAGAGCTCAATTAAATATCAAGTGTACAGCAGATTTGTAGCAGTTAGACACTGATTTCCAAGTACATGCAGCTGCGCAAACAGTAAGTTCAGTGTCTCAAGGTGTTAGCATTTACAGAATTCCTAGTGCACATGCATTAACATCAGGAAAGCTTGAAGCTGGAGCCTGATTGAACTTCAAACATTACAAAATGTAGCCTCTCCTTAGTCTCTGTTTGAAATTCGATTTATTTCTGATAGTTGGACTGAAAGCTGGTAAAATATGTTGCATTTCATAAATTCCTAGCAGTTCAGCAGTTGTCCTTCAGAGCTGCAAACTGCCCACCAAAACAGCCAATAAACTATTCCAGAACAGTTTCAAATTTTAGATAGAAGCAAACATTGTGCATATCCAGAAGTAGCTGCTGAAGAATGTCACTTCTTCAAACAGTGTGAATGCACACAAAGTCCTTAAAATGAGTCACATGTAAAACAGAAATGGCACTAGCCGCAGTGAGATGGACAGAGTTTATCAATCTTTCAAGGCAGATAAATTCAGCACAATTTAGGTCAACTTGTATGATTTTTAGAAATATGAAATACAAACATGAAATCTATGTTCTGAAATTTTCCTTTTTTCTTTTAAATTTCATTTAAATTTCACCAACAGGACACTTGCTAATAACCTTGTTTCCTAGAAAGCAAGCAAACAGTAGGAAAATTACTTGTTACTTGATGTTAGCACAAAATATTAATTACCCAAACAAAAGTTTTCATGATTCTCTTCCAAATCACAGGTCACTGAATTAGGGTTGGATCTTTAAGGACCCACATAACTTTTTTCACAAAATTATAGGGTTATGTTGGTAGTCCATTTTTCTCACCCCATCTTGTCCAGGATTAATCAGCTGCTGCCTTTAAATCAAATGAAGCTACATTTATAAAACTACACCGTACCTCAAACTGTACTACAAATCCTGTGTTCAAAAACAGCACATGCATAATGTTAATACCAGAGGCTTCCTACCACACAGATTATTAATGAAATACAAAATTGAAGGTATGGTGTCTTACACTGATGGAAGTAGAGAATCAAACAATCTGTCTGGCCTTTGCTGGCTGTATTTTGTGCCAGGAGCAGAAGACATTTGCAGTAGAATATTGTTATGTATTTCTGCAATGAAAGTTTGCTTTACAAGAATGCCATAGCCACTCCCTCTTGCAGCTTCTTTTCAAAGTGTATGCAAATGCACATACCAGAACTGAAGATAGAAATCAGTATCTCTGTGCTGCTGAGCCTCTGCCATACAGCTAAGCCTGCTTTAAGATGCAGTAGTAGTCAGAAGCACAAAGTAGTTACTGTGAGTTTACTCTCCCTTTGATACAAAAAACTCTTTATATTTATTACTCCTTCTTAGCGCAGTGACCAGCTACCATCCAGATGGATTCAAAATATCTCAGTGACAGTGTTTTATGAAGCAGTACTTCGGCTTAAGAAGCAAAACAATACCCATACAATCACAACTGTGCAAGATCCTGGAAAGGGCCTGGAAGGCTTTTGTATATTAAAATTGGCCAGCAAAATTCTCAGTGACACCTACCCGAGTGCTTCTATGGCAACTTTACAGGAAGTCTTAATTAAAAACATGACTCAACAACTACTGCAGCAAAAACAGAACAGAGGAGAAATTAAAGTCATGCAATGAAATTGATGGGAATCTGATTAATCACTTACACCTTCAGCAAGAAGTAATACACTTTCATGAATTGGGAAGACTGCTATTGATTTAAGCACTCCAAGTATCTGTGATGAATTAGCAGCAAACACACTGTGATAATATTTTACAGATACACAGGATTTTAGAAGGATGCAGCTTTATACACTCTATATCAACATGCAGTAAGTATTTGATGATGATGAGAGTAATTGTTCTGAATTGTCCCTTTCCATATTTTCAATCACTCACCTGTTTTCACATGCTTTGGTAAATATCAGTGACATCACTGCAGCAGGACAGATTAGTTGCAATGAATATTGCCCAATTTGTACGTTTGCATCTGGTTCCCCTTGAATACAGGCTATTTCTTTCTGCAAATTCATTAGTTACTCAAAATTATTTATCAAAGAAGATTTCACAAATGGATTTCACCAAGCTGACTCCTGAACTCTGAATAGTCTATCCTTCCGCTGGATAAAAAGGCAACTAGAATGCTCTTACTTCAGTTCCAGCACAATTCATCAGAAATGCTCAGGTTTGCCCTTTAAAACTGGTCTTCCTTGAAATCCTGAAGTAACTTTTATTTGGATTTTGCTGCACCCCTTTAGGTTCCACACTAACACAGCTGTAGACATTCACAAACACTAATGCACAGAAAGAGAATTTTTAGATAAACAACATGAAAGAAACTGTCCCTTTGGAACATCTGACACTATGGTTACACCACCTCCCATGTATGCCTTTCTGACGCTTCTACAAAGTACAGACACAAAACACTAGTACACAAAAAAGTAGAGTATTCTGGCCAAGTACTGCTTTGACTTTACCTCACCTCAACTCAAAAGTTTTATAACGTAAGCTGTCTGTAAAATTAGTAAGTGTAATTAGTCAATACTTGCACAACTTCATGTAAGAGTTAACTTAAGCAAAGTTACCGCATTCACATAGTTTCAGAGAGCTCCTGAGAGAATTACAGAAAGAAAATAAAACTGCCATGATGATAACACAATTTGTAATATGATAGATTTAAAATACCATGGTAGAGTACAGGTGGAGCAGAAAAGAGGAAGAAAAAAAAAGAATAAAAACAACACTGGGATTAGAGATATCAGATATTTAAATTACATTAAGTGGCATAATTTCATTTAACCCCCAGAGCTATGCTAATTCATATCAATTCATAGTATTATTTTGGTTTGCTGAATGTACAGTGACTATCTGCCTGATGATCCACACTCTGAATGGAGCTCAGAGTTGATGGAATTCATCAAAGAAGAATAACTCTACAGTTGCTCAGTATCTTACATGTGTTTACCAGCAGGACTTTTTTTGCAGGTCCTTCTGTGTACATCCATATGTTTTTCAACACCATCCCTTGCCAATTACTGACCTCTGTCTTCACCTCTATCTTCTTCCTTATCCATGTTCTTACCTTCAGACTTAAGGTCCCCAAACACTTTCTCTTTGTTTTCTTGACCCAGACATCTTTCAAGCACTGGAAAAATATAGCTTCTATTTTTGTAGGCGCAGGTAAAAGCAAAAATAATCACCACTACACTTAAAACTTGTTTTCATCCTCATAATATTCTCCCATTCCTAAATTTTAGAACACTATTCTAATGGTCTCTTCCCAGTGTAGGTGAGCTTGTAAAACTAATCTCATCACTTGTAGCAGCTCTGTATAAGCTCCCGGTCTAAGCCGGGAAGGTCTGAGCTGGGTGGTCAGAGCAAGAGAAACATCAAGCCTCATGCACCTGATGATTATCCTTACACTGGACATAGGAAATAGCCTATGTGTGCCACCATAAGATAAGTACCTTTTTGTGAAAAGCAGACACATTGGATATTCCATCATATCAGCCACCAGAAAAGATCAACCAAATCCAATTCAAATTGGAAAGGACCTACTTTTGCCACAGCTGAGTGCCTAAAACTTTCTCCTAGATTAAGTGCCTTGAGGAAAAACAGATTACATGAAATGTTAACACGGTGTAAAATTCAAGGTATTTCTCAACCTGAAGCACTATGGGGGTTTTTAATACTACCTTTTCTTTTTCTGTATCTGCCCCTTCAGAAACAGGCTGTGTTAATAGAAGACAAACAAATGTGCAACTCCCAGATGAGAGTCTAGCCAAGAGCTGATTCCCAGGGAAGGGATTTTCAATGTTTCCAATGAATAAATACTGTTCCCTTCCTAAAGACAGAGGTGTTATTTGTAGCCAGTGGAGCAGGAGTGGAAAAGACTGTGGGACAGGGAGGGAAAAATGAAGTCTGTGGAAAAGGAGAACGCTCCAAAGGATATCGTTATGACAAACGATCGTGCGACATGAAAATACCAGGAAAATGAAAGCTACAGTGCTTAAGTTATTCAGCATAGATGCTGTTCTGACTAAAGCAAAAAACAGAAGAGCAGTAAAACCTAAGGTAGCTCAGAAAGTCTCCAAGCTCACAGAAAAGCTTCCATCACACTTTCAGCAGAGCGCATTGGTCAAACCCTTGTTGTGAGACATATTAAAAGACAAGACATCATTCTTACAGCAGAGATCCCCTCTCCAGCACTGTGACAAAGGGTGACCCAGCATTTGTTTTTACTCAGGATTTGCCTTTATCCTCTCTCAGGGGAACAAATTCGACTTCCAAGAAAATCTCTCCAGTGCTGATACCACGGCTCATCATCTCTTGGAAGGAAACACAAATTGCTGACAAGACTTGATGCTGTGCTCTGTACTGACTTTGGCAAAAATCCATCCTGGCTCATCACAGCAAGAGCACAACAGGTTTTGAATGTTTTTTTTTTTTTTTTTACGCAGCAGAGCCCCTCTCGTTTGCTGTAGCACAGCAGTATATCCCATAAGCATGGCCTGTCTTCTCATTTTAAGTAGCTCATGTTAAAAACAGTACCCTTTTCTCATTTTACCATGTCCACCACCCCCACATTTTCTATATAGCTCCAGATGACATGATTGGGGGTGAACTGTTATCAAAATCACATTAGGATACTTTGGAATTGTACGATGCATAAAATCTCACAGTCTGGCAGTGCTGAAATTGGAGTCCGATGGATAATCAGCTTGGCCCAAAGTACGTGGCACACATGTAAAAAAGACCTCAAGACTAAGAAGCAAAGCAATGGAGTATGAGGACTCAGAAGCAGAGTAATTTAACTTGAAACAGTGATACAAACTTTCTTCTCCAGATTCATCCACCCATTCATGCTCAAATTAATTTCGTTCATTTTCCAATCAGATTATCCAATTTGCCAAAGATCACACAAAAATTGCCTGGGCTTCAAGAGATTCAGTTTATCCCAGAGTGATCCCACAATACACAAGAACACACACAGCACATACCGTCCCAAGTCTCTGTTCTTCCTGATTGAAGGTCTTTGACATTAAAATTTCAAAATCTGTTTTCTGGGAAGTTTTTTTGCCCGTAATTTACAGCCACAAATAACTGTCACAGGATTCATAAGTACAGGTTTTCTCTTGAAGTGTCAGTGGATGTTGGATCATTCTTTGTTCAAGATGAGGAATGGAAAAGCATTGCCACTAGGAGACTTTCCCACATGCTTAAAGGAGCACATGCCTATTAAGAGTGTGGAGGGAACCTTTCAATCTTACCACTGAAATCCAAACAGATCTGAGGTTTGCCACATATTAAAAAAAGAACACAACACCCAGTAACACAGTCAAGGACTAAACCCTTCCAGTGCAGGCTGGAAGCACTCATTGCCTGGAGCACCAAATAACTAAGTTTCTTAACTTCTTTTGTCTACTCCTGTACCATTGCAAATACTTCTTAGAGGAACAAACTAACATGCCTTAGTTCTCAGTAAAACAGATCTCCTATGGCTCACATGGGTAAACTCCAGTTGGCAATTCACTACATATAAGCCAAAGGCATTGTAATCTTTTGTGTTTAATTACTCATTATACCTCATTGAATATAACAGCACGAAAGGGTAGCTGCATTTTAAATGAAATGAATGCCAAAAAAACACCCAACCCTCTACTCAATTTCACTAAAATCTGACCTCACACATTATATTAGGTCATCAGCCTGGAAAGACTTTCCACTTTTTTTGTGCTAGAGTCACAATTGCCCACTGAGCATGTGTAAAGACCAAGGCAAACAATACTCTGATTCACAGTGACCACCTTACCAAGAAATCTAACTGAATTTAGTTCCGAAAATCTGTTCAGATGGGGAGGGAAGGAGCAAGGCTGAAAACAAACTCTTTGATGTTATTCTTCCTGTTTAACTGCAACCGATACAACCACAGCTCCAGTACAAACTTGGATATTTTAAAGCATAAGCTAACAAAACTCTGCAAACTGATACACCAAACTACAGAGAGGCAGGATCCATCCCACAGTAAAACTACCTTTTTTAAATTTAACTAAATTCAAAATATGTTTATTGTACTTATTTTAGTCCCTGGAACGAGGCAGTACCTGGCAATAAACAATGCTGCATCTAATGCCTGCTACTACACTGAGGACTGGGTCAGGATATTGATCTGTTACTGGGTTTCACACCTCATTATGGAGTCTTATTGATGGCTTTTAATAGCTCAGTCACAGAAACAGAGGCTGAACCGTGTGTATTAGTATCAGCGAAAAATTTCCCTTAGACTTCCATGGGCACTCAATCAAGCTCAGGAATGACAGAGATCACAGGTGTTTACCGCGTAACTTTCTCCTGACTTCAGCCCTGGTTTTAGCTCACTACCTTCCATCTCACATCTTCCATCTCACTACTTCCTTGTTTCTTCTATATAAACCAGAACAGCATCAAAGCACGTGTGCCAGCATTTTGCTAGACTGGGGCCAGAAGGCACAGCATTTTGAGGGACTAAACCCAAAAATGATCGAGATAAAAAACACACATGATCAAGATAAAAAGTATGGGCAACCAACTCCAGTCATCTGGGTTTGAGGAGTTTCTTCTCTGTAATTACTTTTCTCACTGTTTTCAATGCCAGTGTTACAGCAAACATATGAAGAGTAATAAACCACAATGGGAGGACACCAACTGTTTTATAGTATTGAAGATGCAGGTGTGCTCCAAGCTAGGTCTGTTTTTCAAGGTACTGCCTTTCCCTAAAAAAAAAATAAAAATGAACTGATAAACAGCTAAACAAATTAAATAAAAAGATAAATAACTTTTTTGAAGTACCAGCTTGTACTTTACATGTTGTTGTTATATATGCTTTTGCTTAAAATCTCTCCTATGCCCAGATTCCTCAAACAATTTCAATATATTTGCTACTTACACAAGTGGTCCTAATGATTTTAGTTTACTCACATGAAAAAAACCTTACACATACGTTTCAATCAAAAAAGATGTGGGCCACAAATGGAAAAAAGTTGAGCTGTAACACAGATCTGCTCCTGGTACTTCACGACAGGAAAGAGAAAGAACAAGAAAACAAAGGGTACGCTGTTCTTCAGCTGACGTTGGCACACACCTGATAAATACAGCCAACTACGAAGGATGTTCAAAGCTATTTACAAAGCTGAACATGAATAGGAAGCATTTACATCAAATTACTGCCCGCCTGATATACATGTATTTAACTAACAAAATTTAGTTCTGTTTGCAATTTTGATACATAAAACTCATAACACAAATGACATTAATTGTGTCATGATGAATTTAACAAAACTGAAGGACATGTCTGCACAGTCAAGCCAACAAAAGCTATTCCCCTTCCCTCCTACTATCTTCTTAGACAGACAACTAGACTACATTCAAACTGCTGCTGCAAACATAGTAACCAAGATACGGAGATAGACTTATTACCAAAAGGAGATAGACAGTTTCACAAGCCACTACTGTTCAGAGTCAGATTTTTTGAGTCTCCTATTGAGCTTCCATCTGGCTGTTGGTTAAATTATGAATTGCTTCTGCAAATGTTCAAACAGCCTTTTTTTTTTTTTCATTCTCTCTCTGTAGAGAGTAAGTATGTAGCAAGGAAGACATCATGAACTAGGTAAGAAAGACCTGTACAAAGTTACTGATCTGTCTGAAATGGAGCAGTCCAATAAGACTAACGCATGTCATTCACCCTTCCAGTCCAGAAAGGAAACACCAATCGATTCCAGTTGTGCACGAGTAAGTTAAGTAACCAAAAATTTCTCTGGAGAAACTTTTCATCTCACCATCCAAACATACATTTAAAAGTGGCTAGAACCAAATTATTGGGGTAGGTAAGAATTTAAGGTGCAGTATATGGAGACCAATATGATAAAAGTTTGCCAATGATTTCATAAATGCTCCTGTAAAACAACAAACTACACATTCAACTCCATTGTTATAAAAGTTGCACAGAAACTTTCTGTGTGCTCTCTGTGTACCTCACAGCCAGGATCCGCTGCAACTTGACACAGTCCCTCTGGACATATTCATGAATATGTGTTTCTTTAACTGCCTCTTAACTAGCTACCAAGCCCTTAAACTCAGAATGCTTGTTTTCCAGCTTAAATTACAATTCTTAAATGAAGCAGAATGACTCTATTTTTTACGGCCAACATTTTCATATTAATTTTGAGCACCTCAGGATTCGGGCAGATTACTGCAAATCACCAAACTGTGCCTCTGTACACTGGAACCAGCTCGGTATTGTCAGACCCGTGGTAATAGCGTTTAGTCCCAAACCAAGCTACCATCAACTCTCTTCATGTCACTGACACCAAGAGCAAAGGCTCTCACTGACTTACTTTGGTGAGCTACTGAAGAGCCCTACTTAGGAACGCCATTAGCCTGGAGGCAAAGGTGGTGTTGGTCTGCCTTTACCAGGAGCAGGAAGACTGGGGTGCCAAGCAGGGTGCTGTGGGCTGCCCGAGGGACAGCTGGGGGGCAGAAAGTGTCACTTGCGGGGCGGGCAGCACTTTGCATCCTCTGCACTTCACCGGCGGACGGTTTACCCCATGTGTGTCCCCAGCAGAGCCGCGGCAGAGGAAGAAACCAAGCAGCTGCAGGGCTGGAAACAAGCGCTGGAAACCCTCAGCACCGCGAAGCAGATCACGGAACCACGGAATTTTCAGAGTTGGAAGGGACCTCTAGAGATCATCTAGTCCAGCTCCCCTGCCAAAGCAGGATTGCCTAGAGCACATTACTCAGGACTGCATCCAGGCGGGTTTTGAAAATCTCCAGAGAAGGGACTCCACAACCTCCCTGGGCAGCCTGTGCCAGTGCTCTGTCACCCTAACCGCAAAGAAGTTTTTCTGTGTATTTGAACGGAGCTTCCTGAGTTCCAACTTGTGCCCATTGCCCCTCGTCCTGCCACTGGGAACCACCGAGAAGAGTCTGGCTCCATCCTCCTTCAACCCACCCTTTAGATATTTGTAAGCAGTAATAAGGTCTCCCCTCAGCCTTCTCTTCTCCAGATGCGGGGGGAGGGCTCCACACACCCGCAGGTACCGCGGGCCAGGGGTCAGCCCGCACGCCGGTACGGCCCTTCCCCAGCAGGGTATTGCATCAGCACCGGGGCAGGCTGCTGCCAGGAGGGCCGCTCCACACACACACACCCCCCCGCCGGAGGGCGGCAGGGGCGGTTTGCCGCCGCAAGGCGCCCCGCGGACAGGCCCGGCCCCGGCACCCCCGCGGACACAGCCCCGCTCCCTGAGGGGCGGCCGCCCTGAGGACGGGGTCGGAGTGGGGGGGCGCGGGCGGCCCCGGGCCTTACCTGGGGATGTACCTCGCCTCGTCCCCAAGCCGCACTTCGAAGTCCCTCCAGGGCTGCTCCAGCCCCGAGGCGGCCCACGTCGCCGCCGCCTCCTCCTCCTCCTCCTCCTCGTCGCCCTCCGTCTCCGGCTCGCAGCCGGCGAGCGACCGCCGCCGGGTGGCGCCGCGGAAGCCGCGGGCGAACTCCGGGAAGGTGATGGCCCCGTCGCGGTCGCTGTCGAGGCGCTGGAAGATGGCCTCGGCCTCGGCCGGCCGCACCCGCAGCTCGGCGCAGAGCGCCGCGAAGTCCTCCCGCTCGATGCGGCCCGAGCCGCTGGCGTCGCAGGCCAGGAAGAGGGCGCGCAGGCGGGACAGCTCGTCCCCCGCCGCCTCGGGATCCATCCGGGGAGGGAGCCGATCCTCTGCCCGCGGACGGGACGGGGAGAGCAGCAGCAGCAGCGGCGGCGGCAGGCAGACCTGGCGGCACAACTTGTCCGTCGGCCGGGCGGGGCGGGGCGGGCCCTGCTCCG
>VUYV01000029.1:5515745-5569718 GCA_008711295.1 Anarhynchus alexandrinus
GACGAGGCGGCCCGCGGCACCCGGGCAGGGCTGCCGCCCCCCACCCCCCCACCCCCGGGGAAAGCAGGCGGGTCCCGGAGCCGGCGGCCGGCAGGTACCGGCGCCGCTCCGCCCGGTGTGGTGCTAACGGAGCAGGTAACTGCTGAGGGACACCCCACGGCACAAACAGGTCCCACCCAAAAACACGCAGCCGTCAAGTGTGAGTCCCAGTAGCGTGGGGGCGCCCGGGGGTGTGAAACCGAGTGTCTGTGTTCCAGCGGAATGAAATGTTGGTGCTGGGCGACCAACGAAGGTTGGGCGACCCGAAGTTTCACTAGATAAATTCTGGCGGGCCATGAGTAGCGCTGGGGCTATACATTGCCGCGTACGTGCTCGCTGCTACCCCATCACCAGTAATTTAGAAACGTGCAGTGTTAAAATAACGGCTTGAACTGAAAATGCAAAAGCTAAATCCAAATCAATAAACCAAAGGAGCCAGATTTTCGGTGCTCTGTACAGAACCAGCGCCTGTCTTTCCTGACAGAAGTCAAGACTTCTCACTTCGTTTGAAGTC
Organism: Anarhynchus alexandrinus; assembly: GCA_008711295.1. NCBI lineage: Eukaryota > Metazoa > Chordata > Aves > Charadriiformes > Charadriidae > Anarhynchus > Anarhynchus alexandrinus. Next base: position 5,516,299 of record VUYV01000029.1, read on the forward strand.
AGACTCAAAACTCAGGTTTCATTGGAAGCAGCTAAATTTTAACTTGGGGGGATGGGGGTGGGTGTATGGGGGGGGTGGGGGGATGTTATTTCCCTGCACTTATTCTTGTTTATGTCCATCTGCAAACGTAAATCGCAAATGCCAAAGTTGTCCCAGAGTCAAAGAGAATACAAATCCAGCTATCGAAACTGTGTTTCCTCACTGACCGAAACACAGCCCGAGGCTAAGTACGTGATGCAGCAAAGCACAAATAGTCCAGCTGACCTCTCATTAGAATAAATCGCATACTGTAAACCGGAACTGTAAAGTGTCCTCTGCCTAATAGGTGGGGAATGCCCTCAAAGGAAATTATTATTATTATACAGGTTTTTATTATTATTTTGTTGGGCTTAGACAGACTGAGCCTAAAATCATGCCAGCAATCTATCTCTAGTCAATAAAATGTTTTGTGGAATGTTCCCCACAGTCTAGAGAAATGCAGCTGTTAAGTAATTTGGAATATAAATTTTAGCTTTAAAGTATCAGATAACTGAAGTACTTCAATTTATGATTTTATAAATTTTTGTCACTACATTTCCATTGCATAACTGTAGAACTACTAAGAGCAGCAAAGTGGTATCAGCTTCAGATTCTGAGTCTAGCAAAATCTAGTGTTTTAGTAAAGCGGAGTTAATTTAACAAGTGTTCTTTCTGTTGCTTCATTTCTCATCTGCCCATCAATTTTTCCTGCCCAAGACAGGAAGCCCTTGTGGGTCTGATGAAGGCTTGTTCAGCCATCGAAAGAGACAAATTTATCTTGCTTACACACACCAGCTCTCTGCTCATAGGAGTTGGGACATTTGGTTTTCGGTCTTGACAAGCTGAATGGGAACAGCCTCATCCGGGGCTGACTGTGCCTCACTAGACAGGGAGTTCCCACTCGGATCAGTGTGCTCACTTTCTTGTTTGCTTTTGTGGCTGTAGGTTTATGAGTTGACGTTTGTCAGTGATCCTTACACTGCCCACTGTCTTAGTCATTCTGTTCTCTGTATGTCTTGTGGTAGTGACTACCTTGGGCCAATAAGTGGAGGGCATAGACTTTGGACATCTAGCCCCTTCCCCCCCTTTTTCTCTGAGATTTAACATCATCTTTTCCCAAACTTTTCTATATAACCCTGTTTTTATACGACTTGGGATTTGACCGTCGTACTGCAAAGGTCCACATCTTCGTTCTCTTTGAAAGCTTTATGTTTCTACCTATGTGATACAAGTAAATAATAAGCAACATTGAAAACAATTTGAAATCTTCACATTAACATTCAGGTTTTGATCAAGCAACACAAAGTCTTCCAGTATTTGCCAATGCGAAGCCTACATGGGCCAGATTTCTTCCTTCATGTGCAGGTAATCCATTGTGTATTCAGTGGATGTCATGAAAGAGAATTTGGTCTTTGGCACCTCCCTTTTTTCCACTGTTACAGAAGTTTTGTCACAGAAATCTCAGACGCTGACACAAAGTACAGTGTGTCATTTAGCACTGATGTGGCATGGGTATATCCTGCAAAAGAGATAGTGCCTGTGGTGTTACACAATGCCAGGTAACCAGTGCTTCCTTGGCTGGCCGTGCTCCGGTCAAATGGTCCTAACTCAGCAGATAACAAATAAAAGATGATTTATTTGATGAGACCTAAGAGAGAGTGGTGAGGGGCAGGATTCCCAGCAGGCAAAACTGTGCTTTGTTCTGAAATTATGTGCCTATTCTTGGAAGGATCTGTCCCTTCAAATCCAGATATACCCCACATGCAATTTTCTGTCTATCTATCTGCTTTACTTCACTGTGCCATGAAACACACAAGGCAGCTGGAGCATCTGTTTGGCTGAAGGGGCAGAACAGAATATGAAATCATGCTCAGGAGCTTCAGGGAGGCCTAAGATAACACATGAACAAGAAGACATTCATTGTGTCACTACTAAAGAGTCCTATTGTCCTGAGCAGGAAAAAGTGGATTTTGCTGCTGTTATAGAGGCAGAGGTTATGTGGAGCAGATTAGAAGAGATAGGGTAACCAGAAAGGGAACTGTGGCACCACATGACATCAAGACCCAGTATTGCACCAGGAAGCAAAAGAGCAGAGGAGCTGAACTGGCCAGTGGGATAAGCTACAGAACTCTTAAATGCTATTTGAACGCATGCGGTCTCTGAAAGTAACTTTGCAGAACTGTGCAATTGTTTTAGGAATCGTACATACATACTAAAGGAAGACTGTTACTTGGAATATCAAGCATTTAGAAGTTAGGAAATAAAACATAAACTGGAAAAATTATTCAGTAATTTGTTTCTCCTCATTATTGTATGTGGCTTGGGCATTATTTACCTTTATTTAGATTATTTACATTATTTAGACCTTACTCTGATGACAGAGTATTTCTTTTCTATAGTTCTTACATGCATTAACTAATATATTAACTAATCTTCCCAATATTATGCCTGGTTAAGGGGGTGAATGGATCCCTCTATGGTTGCAATAACTCTCTTATTTGCCTTTGTCTGTTTTACACTTGGACAGTTTAAGCAATTTAGCACAAACTGTGCAGTTTGCTTGGAAGTAGAGCATAAGTAAAATAAAATCAACCAGCAATATAGAAGCATCTCGTTGAAAACAGTTCATATGACACACGGGTATCATACCAGCCACAGCACCTTGAAAAGTAATTAATTAGACCTCGTCTTGATACCAAGCTGAAGGACATATGGTTCCCTCCCTAGAGCTACACAGCCAAATTTTGGGATGTTTTACGAGCAGATAGGTCAAACAGGTGCTATGCTTGGGTAGATAAAAGGAAGTCTGGAGACACAGTATCCTTGAATAGAGTAGATGAGGAGTATATGCTAGAATGAGCTAGTTTTGTGTAATTAAGTGTCATCTAATTAAGCCAAAGGGCAAACTGAGCATGTGTAAAGACCGAGTTCAATCAGCGGACACAGTGAGGAAGACTATCAATGATGACCAGAGAGCCCTAAAAGACCACCAATAGTCATAAATGTGCATGTGTCAAGCACATTTACATATATTAACGAGTTATGGGAAATAGTATGAACATGTTAATCATTTCTTGGAAATCTAATGAATATGTATATTTTGATTGCATATAATCCTTGTAGTTGAGCAAGTGGGTGCACACACTAGGTTGAGCGATCCCCTGTGTGCCCAAGATTGCAATAAAGAATGCCTGCTTTCTAAAACTCCAAACTGAGTCTTAGGGAGTTATCTTTTTGCAGACTTACGGTATCACTCTGATTTTGCCACTTGCTGACACAAACTTTACCGCCTCTGCAAGCCACCATATATCTCAAAACATCACAATCAAGCATCACAATCCCAGTTTGGCACTCCATCTCTTCCTTTTGTACCCGTACCTGTTCAAGAACCTCACCGTCTCCCTACCATCAGGCAGGAAAGCACAGCGTGTCCAGGCAGATGAAGGGCATGGTGACAGGGTGGTGCACAGAGTGGAGTGGCTCTGGGAGGTGTCCAGCAGATGGGCCGTGGCAGTGGTTGTCGCCCCCCTTCCTCCCCGGCTGTTTCCCTTCTCTGCCTTTCTCCTATTGTGCCTTCATTTGTACTTTTTATGACTTTGATGGCATTTTCAGCTGTTTACCCGGTTATATCCAGACATGCACCTAATGTGAAGGATATAGGGTAGCTGCACATACTTAAATGCCAAGTCTGGGCAGATTAGAGACCATTGCTACCATTCCCTGCTGTATAATTTTTAGTACTACTGAGTGTGACTCACTCATATTCACTTCAGTTAAAAACTAAGGGTAAAGTATTTAGTAACAGCCATCATGTAGACGGAACTTCTCATATATATTTCATCATTATAAACTCTGAAGGGGAAAAGGTATAATCCGTATCTTTAAAAACTTAGTCCAAGACAAAGAACAACTTACATAATATTGCAACAGAACACAACAGTATGCTTCAACTTTATCAAAAAGTGAGACACACAGTGATATAAAAGCTTTTTGTCAAAGCAGAGGTACATTTAAAACCCAAAAATACCTCTCAGGATACACAGAATTTTTCATTCAACTGAAATGCTAGTAGTTGGGACAGTGAGGTTATGAAAGACTCTCACGGTTTTATTGATTTCTTAATGGACTCCAGGCCATGACTGAAGAAACCATCCAGATGAAGCATCTTCAGCCTGCAAGAGAGAAAATAGACCATTAATAAAAGAATAGTGAAGTACCCAAGGTGCTTTTGCAGAAATTATTAAGTATTGGCAGCAAAGGAGGTATGAACATCTGACAGCCTTTTTAAAAGCTTGCTGTATGATCAACTGAATAGCCAGGGAGATTCTGAAATGGCCAATAATGACTGGTTTGGAGGTGTTAGCAGCCATCCTCATGCTGCTCAAACAAGAGTAGTCCAACCCCAGAAATAACAGAAAAAGACTGTTCTAAAGACACGCTGTCACATTGTCAGTTCTCAAAATCTGTGGTGGTATTGAATAAAATAAGCAGGTAGCAATAAATTCTTATGAATCTCATCTTTTACAGAAGGCTTTCACCATGATTTTCATGATATCTTGTTTGTTGTTTGGTTGTTTTTTTTTCTGTTCTATTTTTAAGGTGTTAGGAATCCTGACAAATACCTTGCTTTTTATTGAACAAGAATAGAAATGCAAAATTGGCTCAGTAAGATGCAAAAGAAGTGACCCAATCTTAAATTCCACCTTCAGGTATGGAAGTAACACTTCCTCAGAAACAAAGGGGCAAAGGAGACTGTTTGACATGGAAAGATCCATGAGCATCCTTGGAAAATAGAGGTTTTTTTCCCCTTGTGTTTCCAGTCCCACCAGGCTCAAAGAAATCAAAGCTGCTAGATCCATTCTGTCACTATTTTTTTGTGGTAAGGCTGGATTGCTACAACAAGCAGTAATTACATTCTTCTGTGGAGAAAAAACCTGAACGCAGCTTAATTTCTTACTATTTCTTTCTCCACAGCTGTAAAAGCAATTCATCTAAAGCAAAATTCTCTGAGTCCATTCATGAAAAGAACTGAAAAGAAGAACAGTTATTCTGTGCACAGAGAAATAACATGAATGTAAAAGTCATTTATTATATTAGGTTATTACATGCTGCTTATTAGTAAGAGGTCAAATTTTACCATGGACTGAGTATTTTTTCATGCATGGTCATAGGTGGTGAAATCTATATTAATCAGGCTCCTAAGTTTTTGTACAGAAGCCATGAAGAGTAGTGGTACTGGTACTGGTAGTACTCAAATGGACAGAATAGTGGAAAGAGATAAGCAAAATAAGCTTTCTAGGTTAAGACAGTATCTTTTTTTAAATGAAAGCTATACAAGCTCTTAGTTACATAAACTTTCCTTGTGTTTGAAAGTCTACATACTTTTTCCAATTCCAGTAGTCAAAACCAAATTACATCTACTGATGAACCTTCTCTGTTCTTGAAGAAATGGGCACCTCAAAATGCAATTCCCCATGTGCAAATTTAGTTAACAATGAGCAATGCTGAAGACAGAGGATAGATGTGTCCTTTCCAGGACAGAGATGAACAATGTTAGGTCAAACGGACATATCACATATCTCCTTCTAGTCAGGATTAGCTTTGACCTTTTTATGCAGAATGGTGCCAAAGCGCATTCAAAAACACAGCAAGGTCCAGGTTTTCCTTGCAAACAGTAAGGTCACTGTTTCACTCTCTTCCTACCTTCCTTTCTTGCCCAATGTGTTGGAACATTTCCCCAGAAGCAGGAGAACCAAGTTTAATTCACTGCCCTTCCTGAAGCAAATTAAGGTTGCCTTTCTTTTTCCTCAGTCAAGTGTCCTAACCACAAAGCTACTGGGGACAGTGATGGAGTTGAGAAGCATCCAGCTGCTCAAAGCCACTGCTCCAAGTAGCTATGTTTTACGGTGTATTTCATCTAGACAAAAAAGTCTTTGGAGCAGATGCTGGATGCCAGTTTTCCCTATGCCAGTGGATCACCGATATCCATCCTTCATTTCTCTTTATCTGGCAAAAAAAAATTTACATTATTTTCACAGATTCTGGCTAAATCACAGAATCACAGAATTTTCAAAGTTGGAAGGGACCTCTAGAGATCATCTAGTCCAACTCCCCTGCTAAAGCAGGATTGCCTAGAGCACGTTACTCAGGACTGCATCCAGGCGGCTCTTGAAAATCTCCAGAGAAGGGGACTCCACAACCTCCCTGGGCAGCCTGTGCCAGTGCTCTGTCACCCGAACTGTAAAGAAGTTTTTCCGTGTGTTGGAACGGAACTTCCTATGTTCCAACTTATGCCCATTGCCCTTCGTCCTGTCATTGGGAACCACTGAAAAGAGTCTGGCTCCATACTCCTTCAACCCACCCTTTAGATATTTATAAGCAGTAATAAGGTCTCCCCTCAGCCTTCTCTTCTCTAGGCTAAAGAGTCCCAGCTCTCTCAGCCTTTCCTCATAAGGGAGATGCTCCAATCCCTCAATCATCTTGGTTGCCCTTCGCTGGACTCTCTCCAGCAGTTCCCTGTCCCTCTTGAACTGGGGAGCCCAGAACTGGACACAGTATTCCAGTTGTGGCCTCACCAGTGCCGAGTAGAGGGGGAGAATGACCTCCCTCAACCTACTGGACACACTCTTCCCTATGCAGCCCAGGATTCCATTGGCCTTTTTGGCAACAAGGGCACATTGTGGGCTCATTGACAATTTATTATCTACCAGGACTCCCAAATCCTTCTCCTCAGAGCTACTTCCCAGCAGGTCCACCCCTAACCTATACTGGTGCCCAGCATTCTTCCTCCCCAGGTGCAGGACCCTGCACTTGCTTTTGTTGAACCTCATTAGGTTCCTCTCTGCCCAGCTCTCCAGCCTGTCCAGGTCACGCTGGATGGCAGCGCGGCCCTCTGGAGAGTCAGCCACCCCTCCCAGTTTGGTATCATCAGCGAACTTGCTGAGGATACACTCTGTCCCCTCATCCAGGTCATTAATTAATATATTGAACAAAATTGGACCAAGTATTGACCCCTGGGGGACACCAAATGATATACATTCAATCACTCAAGCAGCTACAAGACAGCGTAAAGGACAGGGTTTCTTACATGGAGAAAGAAGTACCTGAACCTGTTCAGACAGAGAGGAAGACCGAATCCATCTCCCAGGTTTGTGTGTAATGCTCTTACCTTCAGGCTGGCCTATAAAGAAGACACACACAATCAGTACTTCTTTCTACCTTATCTTGTTAAGAGTGGCTGCCACTGTTTCATTGTGTGAAACCTTCTCCTATTCATATCAGGCAAACTCTGTGTATGGATACCAGAGCAGACCCTTAAAGAATGAGGGAATCCTGTCCCATTTCTGGATCCCAAGAAGATTTTGGATGTTGGTCTGCTCAGTGCCCACAGGGCTATTGGACATGCCCACAGCTTCAGGCTTCTGGCCAATTTTCCTGGGGAAAACAGAACCAGTCAATACCCCATTTAAAGCAGTTTTGGATGGTGTCTCTCAATCCCCTGAACTACAACTAATAATTTCGAAAGTGCCTGATCTCAGGCAAAGGCAATGAAAGTCAACCACCTACACTGTTAAATTGTCTAGAACAATCCCCAGGCATCAGATGCAAGAGAGCTAGCATCTCCCAAATGATTTCTCTGTCCTAATGAAAACTGTCTGGGAGATAGGATAAGCCAGCTTTAATGTGGCCACCCTGTTTTGGAAGGTAGGTCTGTTTTGATAATAATGAAGTGGACGATGCCATGCCCACTGACCTCAGTGCCAGAGAAGAGTTTTGATGTTTTCAATTTACTAGGGTAGAAAAATAGCTTGTGTAGGTCTTTTTATTTCTTAAAGGTCAGAATAACATTTGAGATTATAATCTTATTAGAATTTACTTCCTGAATATATAGTACTTTGAAAACAGTACAAATTTAAGTGCTGAATAAACGTGAACACAACTAGTTTGACTTTTCTCCACCTGAGAGGTTAATTCTGTATCATGTGAGAAATAAAATAAATGCATTCAAAACATTAAATAATTATTTTTTACAGTGTACAACCAAACAATATTGCAATAAAAGAATGGAGAGCTGCACAAGAGGAAAGGTATAGTAAAGCATCCCTCAAGGATCTTCTAAATAGGAAAGTGTTAAAGATTATTCATAGGCTTTTTAAACCAAAGGAGACTAAAGGTTATGTGACTCAGAGCTGAAAAGTAAAACAAACAATAAAAGAATCACTAAGTTATAAAGCCACACTAATTCTTCTGGAATGTAAGAGAAAATACTGTGCTGCTTAATCTTGATGAGGAGGGAGATTTTGTCATAGTCTTAGACAGAAGACTTGAAAAAAATCTTCCATAATTTCTAACAATTTAAGAGATCCTCTTTTCTCATCGTATTAATTACAGAAAAGGCAATACATCTCAGCAACATAGTGTAAAATCAGAAAGGAAAAAAGAATTAATTCCATTGGATGTTTCCTCCTCTAAAAGGTCAGTAAAACTAGGTTCATTCTCATCTGCATAAAAAGCATTAAAAAAAAATTGTTCTTATGAGCTCAAATCCATTAACAGACTGAATATACCCTTTAGATATGTGTATGATCTTGCAGATCTTCAAGATTTACACAGCTGGAGAAGACTGGAAAAATAAATATTCCCAATGTGTAATTTTTCTACAGGTGAAACTTCTGCCACAAATTTTGTTGTATCAACCTTTGCTCACAAATCTTTACAAAGCAAGTATACCGACCTTCATGTATTAGTAACCTTCAAGTAAATACTCAAGAACATCTATGGAAAATTAATTCTGTATATGTAAAAAAAGTGCTTTCAGTAGCAGGCTAATCCTCTTCCTAAAGCACCTGACTTCTTAAACTCAAAGATAAGAACTGCCACTCACTCGGATGCATTGTTAGGCTTTAGCGGTGATGAGGTCTAAGTGCTTTAGCTGGCTGCAGTACGGGGCTAAAAGCTACTGGGTATATTGATATTGTATTTCATACTACTTTGTACCTATGTGACAGCTAACATAATGTGCTCTGCTGACTGCTGGGCTTTTTTTAGCACAAATGGGCCATCACGTTCACCCATCTGATCAGGGAGGAAAAGCATATCATGTGACTTTGTCTTCAGCAGAAATGATGACAGCTCTAGTTTCAAATAGTCATCATGAACAGATAAGTTTCAAGCTAAAACTAAGGATGAGCCAGTGGATAATTTTGAATAAATGGATTGGAGAAATTGTTCACAGGCAATCCAAAGCAACAGAAAAAGTTTTGCTCTTAATTAACAAACTATTTGTTAAGTTATTCATTGCAACGGTGTCAAAGATGTGCAGAATCATTTTTACTTTTATGAAAAACTTTTTTAAAAACATGGCATTTAAATAGAATACAATATTTTGTAAACAAGCTTACTCCTCATGAATTTCTGTATTATATAGTATTAAAGATACCAGCTAAAATAGCTACATCATAATGCTGTAAAATATTCTGTCCTTGAGAGCTGTAATTTTGAAAAAGTGATGCACAACCTATAAAATTAAATAGCTTAACAACAGATATTATGAATTACTGTAACATGATTATAACACTCTGTAGTGCAGACAAATTCCTGAAAGGGTAACACAAACTGGTTGCATTTTAAAAGTTAGCTGTGAATGGCTTTAAAAATATATTTCGCATTTAATGAGAATAATAATGCTTTCGTGTTTGCATTAAATTATCAGGAGCTGACGGGATATGCTGCAGCTAGAGCCAAAGACTGAAGGATATTTTTTCTGGAGAGCCAGACACTTACCTTTTGCAACTAATACAGAGCTTTTCACTTACATCCAAAGTGATATCTCTGCAGAAATTGAGCTTGACGCGTTCCAGACTGACCTAGCAAAAGCTGGCCAACAGGCGCACCATGAGGTGCACAAGAACCAAGTTAACCCTACATTCTCTCAGATATTTTTAAGAATACCTTAATAGGTTCTATAGGCATAGGGACCTACACTTCACGTGATTGTAAGGACTGAGTCAGCTTTACTTCTGGAAAACCATAAATAAATATTAAATGCAGAATCCTAGTAATGTTGATGAAGTTTGAATTTCATTTCCCACGCTTTAGAAAAATCAAAGGAAAGAATGGACAATTGCCTATAGACTGGGAAAGGAAAAACCGCTGGAAATAAAAGCAAGATTTGTAAAAACTTTTAACTAAAGGTGAATTTTAATGTATAACTTTCAAGGTTAGGAAGAGGCACTTTGTCCACGCATCCAACTTAAGTAGCTAGTTTTCCTCCTCTTCGGAGTGTCACTGCTGCTTCCTAGATACTGTAATTCAGCTGCCTCCACTGACAAGTTATTGGACCATTTCTTCACACAAATTTGGCCTGTTCTAACTAGCAGTCTCTGAACAATTCCCAGGTACCTATAATGGTTCAGAGACTGTTACAAAAATGGGATCTGCATGCAGTCAGGCTGCACAGACACATCCCGTGCCATGTGGGTTGGTTTCAGTATCCAGGAATTTTTTTTTGCTCTTTCTTTAAATGTCAAACTAGAGCAGTCTATCCTTGCAAAACAACTTGATGTAATTATTTTAGAGTTAGAGCATTCGTGCAATCTAACTAATTTATAAGTGATACAGCGTAAGCAGAAACACCGTTGGTCTGATTCTTTCAAATACAGAGAGCCTTCCTTGGAGTCAGCAAAGTAGAAGGCAGCCACAGGCATGAAAGTGCCTTAAAATGGTCCCAATAATTTATTACACACAGCAAGCTAAGTATCATTACTAAAACAAAAAACAAACAAACAAAACCAAACGAACAACAAAAATGCAACCATGTACCTTATTTCATTTTCATCACAGAAAAAAAATACTAAGTTCAAGATCAATGGAAAAGTTCGCATTAAATTACGTATAACTGGACAACAACAAACAGAAATAAAATGGTTACTCTTATAGCACTGAACTCTATTAAAGAAACATAAAAGGTAGCAAAAATATATGTTACTATAGCTACCTATGAAACACAGCCTGGAATCTTAATACACTGTGTTCGGGATAGGAAATTGAAAATGTACTGAAAAGCCCTTTTGTTCTTTTACCTATTTTGCACTCTGTATTTCAATTAGCAGGCGCTTAACCTCTTAAAAGATGGAATCATGATGAAAAGAGAGTACATTCATTATACCTGCCAGTAACTATTGTCTCAACATGAAGCTCTGAAATCTGTGACGCACATCAACTCCATCAGAGAAGATGATCTTTTAAAATGTAAATAATTCTCTCATCAAAAATAGATTCAATTTGGTGTAGTCAGAATACTAAGATCCACAGTTGTAAACAAGTTGACCGATAATAAATAGCACTCACTTTTTCTCATAAAATCTGTAAACAAACAGAGTAGCTTTTTACTACTGAAAAATAGAAATCTAAAGTCCAGTACGAGATACCTATTTTCAATTGTTAAAAAAAAATTGAACTGCCTTGGTGGTATAAATAATTATACGCAAACAATTCTTTTTCTAGACTTTCTAAATCAGAATACAGTTGCAAGAAATTTAATCCGAAGTCATGTAGGGAAAGACATTTGCGTCATAATGACTGAGGGAACAAGCTGTGTACCATCCTGTGGTGAAGTAATAGATAACATGAAACTATTGTTATGTAGACGAAAAAAGCCCTTGAAAAGCCATGCCTGGAAAGTATTTTGCTAGGGTTCAAAGTCAAACTCAAGATCTGTCATAGGTACATAACTATTCAGATTTTCACTGATAACCTTGCTGGAGTTAGGAATATTCTTATTAATCTTGTTGATGAAACCTAGCTGAAAAGAGATACAAGCAAGTGAAATAGCAGGCTTAGTGTTGAAAAAATACTTAGGCATTGCAGAAAAAAACAGGATACAAATTAGCGAGGGCAAACTCTTCATTAATTAGATACCACATTTAGGCAGGTCTGATTAACTGCACCAACTGTTTGAGAACTAACTGGCTAGATAGTAATTTTTCAGGAAAGTGTCTGGAGGTGCATGAATCATCATCTGGACATCAATCAGCAAAAAACCAAACATCATACTGGATTCTATACAGAGAGCACAGCCTCAGAGACCCCTGACATAAACTTCCCCTGTGTTCAGCACTAATAAAGTCTCTATGGGAGAATGATGCCCAATTTTTGCTACATTGGTTAGTTTGGGAGAATTCTGAGGAGAATAACAAGGACCATAGGCTGGGAAGCATGGCCCTATTCAAAAGGTCTGAAAAAACTAAGGTTATTGAGGAGAAGGCACACTGAGCAAAAGTATAACAATATTCAATATAAGAGGCTATTGTAAAGAGGAAGGGAATAACATGTTGATCACAAGGAAAATCTTTCTAGCAGTAAGGAGTATATTTCCACCAGACATTAGAACATAACACAAAAAAGTTGGAAGGGCTATGTCAGGACCATCTACCCCAGTATCCTGCCTCTGACCGGCCAACAGCAGGTGAGCAGCAAAGAGTGTAAGAACAGGTCATACACAGGTGATGTTTCCCCCTTAATAGTCTCCCAGTCTGCAAGCATTTCGAGCCCTAAACATACTGAGAGTCCACCACTGAGGAGTTTTAAGAAGGGATTAAAAGACACATCCCTAAAGAATAATCTGATATTCTGCCTGGGGAAGAAGCCCCTTCAATACCTGTGTTCTGTGATTCTACAAAAGGCGGGGGGAAGCACCAGCAACATGACAGGGAAATCATAGAAAGGGGGGGTTAAGTGGCCAAAAAAAACCTGGAGTGGAAGAATGTTACATCGAGCATTTCAGGACAGAGCCCTCCCTATAAATGCCTCAGAAAAAAAAAAAGAGGGAAATACCAGCCATGCTTACAGGTTCCTCCAGCACTGTGAGACCAAAACTGAGAGCATGCCTGTCAGACCCCAGCTGTCAAACCCAGCAATTATAATCAGACTTTAAATTATGTTTAAACGGAGCTGTGTTGCAACTCTAGTATCTGTTCTGGAGCAGGTCACAGAATTTTGCTTGTATGCCTAATCCGCACAGACTGAGCTAAAAATTAAACAGTGCTGACCGTCTGAAGGGATTTTATACACAGACTCGTGTCAAGGCAAGCATGTTACAGATACACGTGCTAGTCATCTAGAGCGTGTGCCTCTCCTTGGTTTTGCTGCCACCTGAATCTTCATATACAGACACAGACACAGACACAAACACACGCTAAAGATGGCATTTGCCCTAATTACAAATGCTTCTGGTCAAACAACTAGTGCACCAACAACAATTAACATTTGTTTTCTGACAAATCTTTAAAATAACCATGTAGGGGTTTTGAGGTTTTTTTAGTATAAAAACTGAAAAAGATCTCACATCAGTTGTAAGATTCAAACCCAACTCTAACAAAAAACTCCAAAACCATTTCTGGTCGAGAAATTGATCCAATAAAATTTACCCCTTTCAAGCAGAATTCTCACTGAGTTTTGAGGCAGATGTCATCCAAAAGAGAAACTGAAGCAGCTAATCATCAAATAGCCTATACCAAACACACTACAAAAATTCCCTGAAACCCACCTGTATTGGAACTACTTATTTCAACTTATTTCTGTGGCAATCTTTGTGTGTATGTGGCATTCATATACACATACATACCTGCATATATGCACATGCATATACACATACATAAACATATAGAATGAGCTCAGATGAGATCAGAGAAATTGCAGCTCAGAATGAGAAAAGACATGCCTATTACTTTCCATACAACGCTATCTCAATAGTCATTGAAATTTGAACTAATGCTGTTCTGGTCATCACAGGTACGTGTAGATAATAAATTCTGAATGAAATCCGTGAACGTTGGGCCTGAATGAGAGTGCAGATTATGCTCACATATCTGACTATTTGAAATGTCACCTACATTCAGGCAACACAAAATCAACATGTGCTAAACCGTTGCTCTGAAAGACAGTTTTTTAAAGGAAAATGATCATATGTGTTATGTGGATCATATACTGGCTGCTGTCTTCCCGTTTCATGTTCACTAGACAATTAAGATTTGTCATTTTGTTCAAGAAGAAAATTATGAGATGTTTGCTTTTTCAACACCTTTGAATATTTCTCTGAAATGAAAATATGATTTAGAATGTCACTGTTAAAAAAACAAACAAAAAAAAAAAACCACAATTAAATACTTCATAGTTTTGATATGAAAATTAAAAAAGGACAAAATACTTTAAGATTTCCAGTAAGAAAATACTTCAGATAGACAAATCATCTATTTTCCTGTTAGTATACATATAGATCAGAGCATTAGGAATACTAGAATCACTGCCTACAACCATTGGAAAAGAAATGAGACAGTTGATGCATGTGTAAAACGTTTGTTAATGATTCATACTTAAACAAAAAAACCTACTGAATCAATGACAAGACATTGCTCTGTGCTTTGCCTGGTTCCTCCAGGGAATCCAGTGACCAGCCAGGGTTCATCCTTTCCTCTGAGCAAATGATTAGCGAGGACAAAACCTTTCCACTGTAATCATCTATATTCTTAATAACAAATTACTGTCAGTGATTTCAGCCAAGAGTAACAGTTTGTTTAAACTGTGAGAAGTATGTCTCTCCCTTATAAGAAGAGTTTATTAGCCTCGGGTTTCATTTCTGGGATAAGATATTTGCACTTTATCACTGGCTATCATAAATAAAAGTCACAGACATTTGCTAACTCTCTTTACAAATATAGAAAACTTTTATATATATAGATGCATATGTACAAATATGTAACTAGAAACTATTATTGACATTTATTCTATTCTCTATTCTGTAACACACATACGTAAATATTGTATCATTTTTTCTAAGAGGGATTATATATCTAGAGAAATGTTCCAAAATTACATTTGTGCTAAATTTCCACATACAATATAGTTCATCTGTATTATGAAAAAGCATAAAACATATGGATGAATAATGTTCTTTGATTGAACTCCATAAATTATAAACTAAGAAGTATTTCATATATATGAAGATTTTACCAAGACAATATATGGCAGGTGGAGTTTTAATTTTGATTTTTTAATAGGAAACAAATTAATGCAGTAATAACTGTAAGGACAGCAATTGCAATAAACTCCAATCCATAAAACATTTAAAGTGTTTCTTCTTTGGCTGTAAAGCTTTTCTAGACGTGAGAAGACTTTTATCAGGGGTGTGCATGCAGGACTTTCAAATTGAGAAGAATCTAGGTCACATTTAGGGAAGAACTTAATGGTTACTCCTTGGATAGGATCCCTACGTTACCCTAGGGAGATCTCTGTGTTATGTCCAAGGATGGTGTGAGAGCATGCCAGCTGGGACTGCGTGGGCAGGGGAGCATAGGAGGAAGAAGACCACAGAGAAAATCCGAGTCACTGACAATTTTTCACTCAAAGACTGAATCTGGGCATTTGAGGAACAAGAAGTCTAATTCCTAAGGCAGCACCCCATGCATGCACAGAGTTTTGCTATGCCAATGGTTTGTTCCAAAGAAATGTAATGAGGAGAACAAACCATTCAAATATCTGCAGATCTCTGCACAGAAAGCACCATTCCAACTTTCATATTTGCAACACCATGGTATAATATTTGCCTTAACCAAGGATTTCTGTCATAATTCTTACTTAGAGAGAGTGTTCCAATCACAGTGTGTGATCAGCATGTATCTATTCTTTAGTGGAGTTCACTGTTTACACTAAAGGTTTTGCCACATAGGCCTTGTTTGAATGCCCATAATTAGCAAGGAAAATTCTACAAAAGAAACAAAATCATAAAATATTTCTTACAGAAAAAAAAAATGGAAAATTAAGAAGAATACTAGTTACTTTCAGCATATTAAACCTCAGACAAGCGCCTTACCCTCCTTTGCTTGTTGCTGTAGAGCTCCAAGCAGCATAATGAAGCTGGCAACAGCTGCCTGCCAAAGCCTGAATTCCTCTGTCCGTCCCCTTTTACAGCCACAAATATCAAGACACCTGTAGACATCAAAACAACTGATTACTTCCAAAGTATGTCTGTTATGAGCACAATAGCATGCAATTGAGAAACAGTCGTGTTTTCAGGGTGATCTACATTGATTTACTGTATGTTTTAAATAAGTATACTAGCAAGACCATGACAGAAGTAGTTTAAGTTGATTACTCTAAAATGTATATGCTCTATACCAATATATTAATTCTCACTTCTCCTGCTTATATTATGACTTCATTTTAAAAGAAATTTGTACAAAAACTGTTAATGAGGTGGATTTTCATTAGATTGGACAGATAATCTCTGTAGAAAAGGGAGTTTATCATACTAAGACTGCTCCTCCACCTTGTCTTCAGGCTTTTATGTATGCATGCTCACTCTTGACAGGGAAAATGTAATGTTTCCCAGAATATAAATGAATTATATGCAACCAAGAGTAACAGTTAATGTTCTATAAACAAGTTGCTTCATCTGAATTCTAAATGTGAGATCCAGTAGCTTTGCTTGCAATTCTCATCCCTAAGCAGCTCATGAATGTCAATGTTATGTCCCAAGACAAAAACCCAGTGGTGAATGTTCATTCATGAATTATCTCACCAAAGATGGATAATATACTTGGGAAGCTTACAACTATGTCATAACAGTATGGGACTTTAGAACACTAAATGACCAATTAAGAGCTAAAATGGCAGAATAGTTTCTAAGATATGTCTTGCATCAGAATGTGTATAACATATGCTAGAATAAAATTTACACCAAATCACTGTATCAAATAACACTATGAAATCCTATTGTTCTAAAGAGACCGCAAGAACATTTCCTTCTTGCTGGAGTCTACTGTCATGTTCCCATTTGGAAGCTGTAAATCTGAGCAGCAGTTGTTTACCCAAGAATTTCATGAGCATAAGCGTGCTAGAGGACTGTTAGGAAAGTAATGCTGTAATCTTGTTGTGATACCAATTTTGATGAGTAACTAGCAGGCTCAGCTGAAATATTCAGCAACATGGTTAATGAGCATGAGAAAGAAGCACTTCAATTATTACCATCAGGCACCATCAAAATACACAAGACAGATGGACAGAAGCAGTCCCTGCTACCTCATCATTTTCGGTTTTTCCAATTACACAGAACCACAAAGAAAGTTGGGAGGAATTATGAGAAGTTACAGCTTCAGCGAACTCAGGATTTTGTAGCAGAAAGGGAAAGCTTAACTTAAGTAGATGCTGTCACAGTATCTCACTCCTTAAATAAATACTGTAACTGTGTTTTTTCATTTACATACATTTAAAAGGTGAGAAAAAATAATATTCTGTTAAAAGCAGTGAACTGCTTGTCAGTATCTATATAGAAAATAATTAATTACATCTTCAGTGATTTAGTAATTCAAAATGTTGCAGTCTTACATAAAGTATCATGATTTCATCATAGAAATATCTTTACAGGGTAATAACATAACGTTTTGATTTTTCATAGCAAGATAAATATTTCTACAGAGGACCACTATCTTAGCCTGATATACAGTGATGTCTCCATCTTTCTCTAAATCAAAATTGCTGACAAAATTGGACATTTATGGAGATGCAGCTGGCTTCTGCCAAATAGGACATCATTCAAAAATCCATGCTTTCAGTTGCTAGAACCAGGAAGACTAACTATTGATTGTGGACTCGCATACCACTACAGTGATGTCACCAGTAAAGAAACCACAGTCTCTGCTTCTGGAATACCAGCAAGACCCACATGATCTTTTGAATGGCTGAAATATTCAAATTTCCAAGACTCGCGTATGGACAAACATTTTCCTTTCAGCATTCAGGTTTGTTCCTGATCATTCGTGAACAGGTGCTGAAGTCCACCAGGCTTTTATCTGTCACTTGTGAGGAGGAGATGAAAATGAAATACCCCAGTTTAGGACACTGAGTCACAATAAAGTTGACAACAATATCTCTTACCTAAAATGCAGCACATGAAGGCGAAAGGAAATACGAACATATTCTTTAAGTATGTCCCTTAACATACCTGCCTAAAATGTCTCTGCCAGAACATCAGATGGCACCTGAAAACAATAAAACCCAATGGCCATTCATGCTTGCACAACTTGTCTGTAGGTATACAGTAAACAGTTGTCATTATACCCAACTTTGTCATCAAAATATGCTTGGTGTGGCAGCCCCTTAGGGTTAATGGTCCTCACTCCTTGCAAAATTTGCATTTAAAAAAAAAAAAAGGCGGTGATAACGAAGTAAAATACATAGTAATAACAGAAAAAAATGCTGGGATAACAAAGTAAAATATGTAGTAGTAACAGTTAGGACTGAAGTTTACAACATTCATTGATTCCATTAACCCCCATATATAACATGGCTGCGTCCTCTCCTCACAAGCATTGCCTGTTATAGCATGGTGACCATCCCAACCCAGAGGGCGGATCTTCCCAAACCACAACATACTCATTGACCAAAGACCCCTAACAACACATTCTTTGTTGCTGAATCAAAAGCCATCATTATTTCCTCACCAGTAAGGTAAAACGCAGAACTATACATTGACTTTAGCTACCAGAATAAATAAAGGAACTGATAGTTATTTGCAACAAAAGGTCTCATAGCAAGAGTTTATTTTCTTAATAGAAAAAGTTTTTCCAGTTATAATTTGTTTTATTTTCTTAGTGTCTGTGTTTTGTTCATTATCACAAGAAGCATTCACATCCTCTCACTGAGGATAACTTTCCACTTTCTACCACAGTCGTGTGGTTTTTTAAAAGCTGTATGTAATGACTCCCACTGATATTCAATGAGACCTGGTAACTCACTGTATTTTCTAAATATGAAATTCAGTCTGCAGAAATCACTCTGCAACAAAGTGTAGTTTTTAGCACATGAATGGGGGACACCATCACAATAGTCTTAGGGTTCTCTGTGTTGTAAAATGTGTTGGAGATGTTCTCATGTCCTATATTATGCCATTTTTACAATATCATGCCCACAGGCCTATAGAGAAATAAGAAGTGCGGGCACTACTGTAAAACCTATGGATTACACAGAATGCTGCAAGTGCATAGCAAATGCCAACACATTATATCACAAATATCAGCATATGCATATAATGCAAATAATGTAGATATAAATCAAACTGCACCTAGTCATTTTAAAACTAATTGACACAAAAGCAAGAAACCAAAACTTCCTCACCACATTGAGCCCAGTTACATTGAGTGCAGTTCGTTTTCTCCACTATTTCAAAATATGTGATGAACGTGCATGGATAATGCTCAGGATTCTGCCATTGTTCCATTTCTGCAGATCTGGACAGCCACTAGCCACGAAGCCTATGCATTTGGCAGTTAGAGAATGACAGCCAAATAATTCTAGTTTCCTGAGTCTGTGGAGAAACAGATGAAATTAGAGAAAGATCAAATCCAAAATCATTAATGCAAAAAGCAAAAAAATCCAAAATTTGTTTTAAATACTTTCAGTTTTCTTTTTCCTAAATAGACTGGACTTGTCAGATCAAAAAGGTTGCAAACACTGATAGACAAGAACAGATGACTTCCTATTGTCCAGTTCTGGTATAATGTGGGAAGACACAAGCAAAACAGAAACTTCTCAAACAACACCAGGGAAAGAAGCAGGTAGTCAAATATTAGTCCCTGTGTCTGAAACTCCTTCTCTGGGGATCAGAGTGATGGAAACCTCTTCAGGATATATAATCGTATAACATTTTTATCCTGAAACCGTAATCCTTCACATATAAACTGAAGATTTTGGTGGATGAAAATGTACTTGTAAATCTCTTAGGATGGCACCTAATTTCTTAGAAATCAACACTCCCTGTCTCTGTCCTAAACAGGCTCTTTAGCCACAGTGTCCCGTACAACTAAACTCAGAAGCTGGAAGGACTCGGCCCTTCTCCCAGGACTTACGTTGCAGCAACACACAATCCATTAGAAAAGAGGAATAAAGCAGGAGAAATGAAAAAGATATTAAACAAGAAAGTTACATGGTTAGCCTTGAAAGCAGTAACATATGTTGACATATACGGTCATTTAGGGACTACCTCATAGTCCACTAGCATGCCAATATCATGTAAACATAAATCTATTTAATAAAATCTATTCAGTTTCCAAAATGAAACTTATAGAAGCTTTGAAATTTTAGACTTGAGCAAATGTGCAATTTTAATTCACCATCTTTCCTCAAAGCCTTATAATGTGGCATTTAGTGGTATGATAATATAGAGACTAATCAGGGTTCAACACAGCTCAGAGTCAGAGAATGAGGAAAACTTCCTTCTCTGTTTTTGCACTATACTGTTATAAAACAGCATTGCAGTGAGTACTTTTTTTTTCTCCCCTTAGAGGCTTCAGAGGATCATATGTGTGAATCCTTTGAAATGCAACTGAAACACCCCTTATAATTCCTCTGAGAGATAAGTAAATAATATCATATCATATAAGTTTACTTCTACTTAAGAAATGGTGACTTGCCAAAAGGCAGAGTATCTATAACAAAACGGAAGACAAAGCACATTGCTTCAGTCTCAACTCTTTCCTCGCTTCCCCAGTGTTTTACTATTAAAGCTATTGCTGAGCAACATCAGCCGCCAAAGACCTCACTGGCAGCTGAACTTGCAGTTCACACCTCTTAGGGATCAAACTGCCTTGAAAATACGGAGTATGGTTAGTGACTAACTAGAATTATTCACTGGACGCCTTCTGTATTCTGCAACAAACCAGACTGCAGCTTGAAACTGTTCTTCATTCATCCCACAGGAGCTCCACAGGACAAGTGAGTAGGTTTTATAGCTGCTTTCACATGGCAAATATACACTCAGATAAGAAAGTCCCTGTTTAAGTTTCTCATCATAAGTTTGAATTTGCAATGTGCTGGAAACTTTATGATGCGTTTATTTCCTGACTCTAATAGGATACAAAAGAGAAGAGCATTCCTCCTGAGCAGAACTATATCTTACTTTTCTTATAATACCGTAAAGTTTATTCTTTGGTCTTATTTTTTCCTTTGACATCTTTCCTTCTCTCTTATACTTTAAAATGTATTTTTAGAAACCCGTTTGTCCCATATGATCATAATTACATTTTTTTTTGTTTCTTCCAAATCTTTACATTCCATCCTAGGAAGAAAAGAGACAAAATCACTTATTTCATGTTCTCTGCCTCTGACGCCATTTCTACTATTTCTACGCATGAGAGGAATTCCCCTCTCCATGTCCTGCATAACCTGTTCCATCTGTTTTCCCGTTTTGCAGATCATTGTGGTCACTCCAATCTTACAAAATGTGAGGGACAGAGGTAAGAGGGGATTATTGTTTAATACAAGCAGAGGAACAGGTGCTCTTTTGAAAACGGTAAAAGAGACGTCAGAGAAGAACTGTCAGGAACGGCAGTGAAACTTTAATTACAGGATATGGATCCTGGCTGGCTTGTTTATAACGACAGGTTTCGTTGCACTTGGCAACCACCTGCTCTCACTTTGTCTTGCAGCCATACGTAGACGTATAGGAAAAGGAAGCGGAATTCAACAGCCAAGTACCCGGCATATGTCTGCAGCCACTGCTGTGATCACAGTTTGTGTGTCCCAAACTCCAGTGCGTCGCTGCAGCACCACGGAGTGTAACTGCAGTCACGATAAGCACCCAGATCAGCTAAATACATATTTGTGCAGGTAGCCAAGCTAGTTTAAAGCCAGTACAGATGTGCCTAAAGGACATACTACCAACCGTGGTGAAGAGGTTCCTGGGATAATTGTGACCGAATTACCCAGACCGGGAGAAGCTCAAGGGCTTCCCCTGCGCTGAGCGGCCGCCGGGCAGGCAGAGCTCTGCTCTGCGACGCTGCCTGCAGGGCCCCTGCTCTCACACTTCAAGATAGCTGTAGGACTTCTACACGCACCTGCTGAGGTCAGGACAGACACCTCCCGAATCACGAATCAGTTAAGTGCTTTTTTTTTCAAATTGTGAAATCCAGTTTGCCCTATGACATGTACGGCGGCTACACAGGTTGTCTTCACCAGCTGTGAAAATCAGGCCAGTCCTAAGGTGGTTCTGTAAATACCTAATTTTAGATGTGTAACTTTGAAAGTGGAAACACGAACTAAAGATTGTGTCAAGATTGCTGTAGAAGATACTGTTGCTGTTATGTGAGTTAGAAAGGTCTTATTATTAAAAAAAAAAAATATTATTTCACCAATAGCTGTGTTTCCTATTTTTGAAGCTGTTCTGAAGAGTTTGGTTTTGGTTCTGGATTGCATTTCTCTCTGACTTTTTTAACAAAAAGGAACATCCTTCCTCCCTGTCTGCCACAGAAAAAATGTAAAACCATACACATAAACAAACCAGATCAGCTCCTTGGAGGTGGTCTGGAGAGTTAGATGCTCCTGTAATGCCAGTCCGTATCCTACTGAGTTCCCTTTACACTAGCCAGGGATCTAGCCCATCACATACAATTCCAATTCACTGAAGAGCAGAGTCCTACCCTGAGCTTTGATATACATTAATTTATGATAGTACATGATATTTCGTGATATGAAATAGGAAGGACAGATGAAGGGTCAGCAGTTCATCACATAAAGACATTTTTATGTCATTCTAAATAAAAAATTTAGACAGATGCTGAACTAAGAGAGAACATTTAAGCATCCTTAGAGCTTTGAAACATACATGTTTTGTTTGCTGAAGAAAATATGATAGATGGGCAAGGTTTTGTTTCCATCATCCTAATTCATAACACAGATTCTTTGCCCAGAATGTTAAACTGCTTTGAAGACAGTGCAGCGGACTGCTATTCCTTTCCTTTCTTCTTCCCAGTGTAATTTATTTGAACGAACACACCACACAACAAAATTCTTGAATTCTGAAAAAAAAAAAATAATTCTTCTCTGGAAAAAGCAGTACAAGTGGTAATAGTTTTCATTGAATGATATTACTACAATATCTGAAGTATGTCACCCTTACCAATAAATGACAGATAAGCTGAATTCTCAAGTAAAAACAATTAACAATGTTCTTCAAACAGATGAAAACTGATTCAGAGTGCTCAACTTCTGGCAATTTGTTTAACTGAAGACAACTGACATTATCATTAAAATTTTCCATAAATTTTTTTCAAAAGGCAACCTTCAGGACCTATGAATTTCTCCTAGGAAAGATCAGATATTTTTCTCTTTTTACACAGATAACTGCTTTTCAAATTTGTAAGACATATAAGACACCACCAAACGGTGTGTTTCAAAGCATCAGGTCTTAAAATGAAGACATGATGCACTGCATAGTAAGGGACTACCACATGTAACCCACATGTACCGTCTTCCCTCAAGAAATCTTTTCTTCTCAGAAACGTTGCACAAATCAAAAAATAATTTGGCCATTTGTACAGGATCGCCACATTCCTGTCGGCCTGATTAAAACTAGTGCTCTCTATGGCCACCAGACATCTGGACATCTCAGGCTTCTGCAAACATAGAGATGACACACACGGTGAGCCAGCACGTCTCTCATGCACTGGACCCTTTGCACATGTTGTACTTGATCAGTACAGCTAACACAGTAGGTCCAAGCCATTGCTACCCATTTACGGACCAGTATGGAGTGTCTATGCACACATATTTAGTATTTCTCAACTGAAATACATGTAACTTACAGTCTTACCCTATTAATTAATGTACCTGCATGAATAAAATGTACTAATTATTGGCATTAGTTTAAAATAATAATTTTATTATGTGCTACCTTCTGCACTTAAGGTAATGCAAGTCTTTTAATGCTTATTCATTTATATGTGTATGTATATACATATGTATTTGTACATACAGAATACAAAAAATGTCATTTTACAGCTAAGCTTGACAAAAGTGGGACCATTCACATGCTTGAAATAGTAAAAAAGAATTTTCCTTACAGAACTCTGCTTAAAAATATGTATATTAATAGGCTCATTTGAGTACTACTCAACTTTTGACTAGTTAATAAGCACAGAACCACTCTATATTTACTCTACCCACACAGACATCCCAAAAAAAAGCAACAAAAAATAAAGCACTTCCCACAATCCTGGAAAGCAAACAAAATTTTAAAAATCCTGCTGAGAAGATACAAACAGAAAAGATATACGTGACTAAGTCATACAGGGCAAAATGTGAATCCAGAGACGACAGCTAATGTGTGAGTTTAAAATGGGATAGCCACAGTCAGTCTGAACAGAAATAGGCTGTATTTCCCCTTCAGCTGGAAGAATCAGCCTAAAGACTGAAAAAGAAACAGAAATTATCAGATTAGACCATGCTTATCTCAAAGGCTGCATTCAGGTGACTCACGAGACTGACCCTTTTCAGTATTTTCACCCACTGCCCAAACACCATCAGAGAACTGTCCTGTTCCCTGACTTCGGGTGGGGGCTGGAGTCAAGGCTCAATTTCACAACCAAATTTTAATTCATCCAAGCACCTCATTGCACACTGAGGGTGTTCTGAGGCAGTTGAACAAACTCTGTATTAGGAAAAAGGTCGGAGTGCAGTCTTTCAGTATTCCTCCCAAAAAATCACAGTGAGAAATTTTCTGCTGGGCAAAAATGATGAAGTGACTATCTATCTGAGCTATTAGATCATCTGCCTCACCTCCAGCAAAACAAGGTTTCTGCCTTGAACTCAGTTCCACTACATTTCAGAAGAAACCTACATCGGCATCTAAAGTCCTTAACGTCCTTA
Source organism: Anarhynchus alexandrinus (assembly GCA_008711295.1). Lineage (NCBI taxonomy): Eukaryota > Metazoa > Chordata > Aves > Charadriiformes > Charadriidae > Anarhynchus > Anarhynchus alexandrinus. Next base: position 5,541,013 of record VUYV01000029.1, read on the forward strand.
ACTTGAGTCACAATTATTTTTATACCCCGCCCCCACCCCAAGCAATTATCTGAGGAAAAGAACTGGTGACTGACCATAAAAAAAAGAAAAATAGGTCTCATCTGTCTGAGCTTCTCCATCCTCTGCATCACGCTTGTTAGCAATAACAAGTGGAATGTCAGAAACACACACACAAAAAAAAACCCTCCAACAGATTTACATGTTTTCTGATTCCACGTATTAGAAGGAAGTTCAACGACAAGCCAGCGAGACCGCTTCGGAGTGCTCCTTTGTCTGGGTGGTTAAAAAATGTCACAATTCATGCCCCTGATTTCTCTGTTTATTGTTTAGCTACCACACAGACAAGATTTCCTTTCATCACAGGGTGATGCATGCATTCTTATACCTTACTGCCAAAATACCTTATGTAAAAAAACTATTTTGTTTTATAATTAGTAATATATGAGTAACACACAGATTCACCGTATACTCCTTCCACTTCCTAGGCTTATGTATTATAAAAAAAAATATGTAAACACCGAATTCTTGCAAAAACTAACCGGTCTTCTCTCATTCTTGTGCATCTTGTTGTTTTATTTCCGCAAATATAATATTAAGATAGCTCTCACTGTTAACAAACTCTTTATGTTCCACAGGGTTTGACTTTTTTCTAGCTAATCATTCAAATCTAATGCCTGTTATATACTCCCAAACACAAAATGCAGTTAAATTGATACTGAGGTTGTTATACGACATATCAACCAATTGAAATTGTATAAAACCAGGAAATAAGCCGTTCATATATTCAGTTCTACTCTTCCAGTTTTTATTATCTCTGTTACAGCACAGAATCCTCTTAGAGAAAAATGCGTGCAGTCTTAAATCTGTAGAGCTTGATGGTGACATACCCAAGCAGAACTGATTCATGTTATGACTATGTTTGCGTAGTTTGAATGTGTAGCTCATAAACACGGCTGGAACAAAACCTGGCCTCTATGAAGTTGATGTAAGGACAGTGAAAGGGAGGTAAATGGGCTACCAGAGACACCAGAGAGTAGGAAAATTAATGGGTTTGCCTTATCTCTTGTCTTATCTCAAACCCTGGGCCAAGCCACTTACCCGTAATCTCGAGGCTCAATCTACACTTAAAAGTTGTGGCATAGCTCTTTGTCTCTGGAGTGTGAAAAACACACCTCCAACCAACTGCAATGATTAATGCCTTCAGGTAGACACAACCCTGCTGCCAAAATGACGAGGTTATCACCAAGTGTTATTCTGCATAGGATACTGCTTTATTGTTCTGCTAAGAAAGCACAGTGTTGCAGAAGCTACATCCCCATTTGGGCAACAGTTATGAAAACTTCCCCTTATAAGTTATATTAATACCTACCTCCCAATGTAAACACAGTCTACGTGCGCACCTTTATTGAGATAGCTCAACACAGATGATAAAACTTAGCTGCCATTAAGCCAAAAGAACTGCATTGTCACAATAATCTGATAGTATCACTGCACAAGGTCATTTCAATGGCAGTTACCTATTACCACTTTTTTCAGACGGGATATTTAAAGCATTATCAGTAATATGGGATCCATTAGCAGAAATGCCCTTCAAACTGAAATGCAAAAAGTCGTGGCTATTTCTCCAGCCTTGGAAGAAAAGAAAAAAAGTTTTGAAAAAAGACCACAAAACCCAAAGCTGATAATTGCACTGGCTTCAGAGGACAGGACATGGGAACTGGACACAACCAACCAGAAAAGGCATTGAAATCTTTCAACTGGAGTAAGTATTTGTGCCTCTTGCTTCCAGTTCTCTAAGCAGGAAGCCTGTAGTGGCCCTATGCAAGAAGGACTTACAGAGGGGAGCTGCAATGCCGAGGTGAGACCTACTCACAGAAAGCTCCTATTCCCAAGGGTGCATATGGATTTTAGAGCTGGAACATTAAGAGTGAAGATTTTTTCTCTGCCACAAAACTCTCCTTCCATGCACAGTGAGCAGAGGTCTGGTACAGCTGAGAACCAAGAACTAAATCAATACAGCGGACTTTTGAAAACTTGTGTCAAATGAACAAAACAAGTAAGATGTATATGTGGACTTCACTAGTGCATGACAGTATGACTTGGTTTTCACTTTTTCCTAAAACTTTTGACCTTAAAGAAGATTCTGCTGAAGAAATGATTCCTAAATCAGTAGATCCTGCCTAGTTACTTATCCACAGAGGTAAGCTGTTTACAAAAGATGCTTCCATGCAGCAGGATTGTGTCCCATCATAGCACAGGACCACTACAGTTTGTTGCAGTCAATATCTAGATATAAAAAGAACAAGCAGCCTTGTTGCTGAACAGTGCTGAATGATTCTAGAGGAAGGCCTTGGCGAACTTCACTTCACTAAACACAAACTTGGAAAAACTCAAATTGCAATTTTTATGCTGCTGCTATTCTTTAAGTACAACTCTTCATTCTCATTTTCATATCCACACAATTAAAAAATTATTTGATGACACCGAAGATTGTTCTTTTTGCTGTGATTCTAGCAGCACATTTATAAAATATGTAGGTATATACAGACAAGCCTACGTACTTTGTGCACTACGTATTTTCCACATATAAAGGATACACTTAGATGTGAAAAAAATACTCATTTGCACTACCTTATGTTTGTTTAGGTACATGTTGCAAAACTAAATAAGTATTTCTGTAGGTGTGAATAGGGTGCACCTTAGCAAAACTTCAGCTGTTTATTGATGTGGTTAACTGCAGCTGAGTTTCACTTCAGTATAAATTGAAGTTGTTACACCTCAGTGTAATATTATAGCAATGCCCTTGTTCTCTACATTCAAGAACAGAATAACTTGTTCATTAATTAGTCACTGTTGTTGACAAGAAAATAACAGACAGTAAATATCACATTTGTTTCCTCGGTCTACTGTTACAAATAAAATGATAACTGGAAGAAGCTTGTGGATTCATATTTGGTTCTTCCAGTTTTAAGAGTTCAAAAATCTGGAGATAAGTTTAAGGCACTTTTAATTCAACTTAAAATAAATGAATTGTAATTACTTCTATATTCCTTTTATTTGCCTCCCCTGAGCCTGCAGAATTGCTGTTCTCAGGGGTGAAGGGTAGGTGCTACGGTCGCTACAGCTGTCAGTTTACAGACCGTAAATTGAACCGTGCAGCTCGCACACTGCTGTCTCCTGATACCCAGGAGCGAGCAGGCGTGAGCAGCGGGATAACAACGGCGAGCAATTACTCTCTCAGTCCACTGGCAGTTTATCTTCAGTTAGTTCTCACTGTGACAGCCCTCGCCACACTCACTCTTACGGACAAGCAGTGTGTATTTACAGCGTGTGTGAAGATAGCCAGCACCCGGGTTTGCCTCCTCATTCGCCTCCATCCTGTTCAACCCCCTGCCCCAACCGCCTGTGGGGCCGTGAAGCCTTTGGGACCTGAGCTCCCCTCTCTGCTCTGAACAGAAGGCAGGTTTGCAGCTGATAATCATATTACAAGGCTGCCCCTAATCGCTCCTCACAAAGCAATCTGAAGTCCTTTGTACGTCCATTTTTTTTTGGCCTGGTTACAGCCTGCTGAATGCCAGCGTCTGAGAACCGCAGCCAGGTATTATGTGGCTGCCCCACTCAGATATCCCCTGTGGTTTTTCTCTACTTGACATTCTGTCCCCTTGGCAACTGATTTATCTCCACCCCTGCTCTGAAGTCTATTCACTCCTGTAGCATGAAAGCAACTGTAAATGCCAAGAATTTTACCACGATGCCACAAATCATTTCTCTGTAAGACAGGATACGAACATTAATTTCCAAAGAGAAGAAGAAATGTTTGATTTTGGCAGGAAACTCCCATTGTGCTAATCAATAAAAGATTTATTGTTATTCCCCTGTGGAAGAAAGTGCTGAAACAGATTTCTATTACATTTTGTATAATTTTAAAATCAATTACCAATTAATGGTTCACCTATGCAATCTTCAAAGCAGTGGGTACTACAACTGAAATGTTTCTACTGAATTGGCTCATTGGACTCTGGTAAAATATTTTAAGCTTCTTTCTTTCTCTGGCTTTCACATTTCACATAATAGATAGATATATTAACAAGATCTAAAATTATATCTAATTTTTAATTAACATTCTTCCTCTACCTCTACCCATCTACCAAGATAATTTTGTATTTTCTATGGCCATGTTATCAGAGCACTTGACAGGTAAGAAACATATCTTCCCAGTGACCTTTGAGGGCAAAAGTATCATTATCAGCCCCATTATCAGTTAATAAATAAAATCTGAACCAAAGAGATGAATGTGGGAATTCTTGAGTCTTCACTTCTTGAGAAGTTTCATGAAGATAGTGCAAAAGAGCCTGTGATAGACGCAGGAGTTCCCGTACCAGAGTTGAAGTGCCTTTACCAAAAATTCCTGCCTTACAGCATTTTCTGTCATCTCCCGGTTAGTTTTAGGTGCAGGTCCTCTCCTCCTTCGGTAGCTTTTGCCACTGAAAATAGGCTAAAGACATGCACAATGGACTGAATGCTGCTGATCCATACTTTCCTTATTCTTCAATATATATATTTGTTCTCCCTTCTTGTTACTGCCCTCTAATAAAATAAGAAGCCAATGAATAAACATTGTTGAAGGAGCAGTGTTGGAAGAAAGCGATCCAAATAGCCCAGGCCTGGAGTCGGTTCTAAAGGGGCCTTACAGCCATGCTATGGTTTCTGCTGCACATGCAGGAAAAAGTTGAACATGCACAGATGTGCAACCAGCCAGATTTTTTCAGGTTTGCTGTAAAACACTGGGAAGAAGACCACATATAAACTTAAGGTGAACCTCAAAGTCCACAAATGAAGAGGAAAGGAAGAACCTGTCTCCCACAGGAGCCACTAGGATCCTTTCTGTGGCCAGTAATGGAAGCTGTGTTTGGTCTGAAATGTATTTATATTAAATGAGCAATGAGTAGAAAAACCTGAGAATATGTAGTCCAAATTTCGTAAAACAACAATTTTCCAGCACCACAGTTAAGAATTAATATTGCTATTAAATAAAAACCTACTAAACACTAGTAAATATATCCCATAACTGCTTTAGCAGAGCAGATTTTTTTCAATTCACTGATCTGAAACTTACAGAAAAGGGCATATAATGAAATGGTTATTGCACAAAAGATGAACTGCTGCAGAAATTAATTGAATTATTTCTAGTAATCCTTTATGTCTTAAAATGGTTTTACTATTCAACCCAATGCTCTCATTAGGGAGTATTCAGCCACAGCTAATGTTCTGAAGAAAACTAGTTAATTTATATAACTGACAATCTATTTGCAAGACACTTGCTTTTATCAGACACTTTGTGTTTGCTGCTAAAGGATTTGTCTGCTTTACTTGGCTGATACCTAGGACAGGCTACCTATTTTGGGTACAATATGTATATGAAGCATGTTAAATAATTTATCTACCTGTGTGTGTGCAACTGTGTATTTACACATTTGCATATGATGTATCCGTCTATAACACTACTTTTTGTCCTGGTTTTTGATACATCTTCCACCACACCAACAAGCAGTGGCAGCTCTGAGATTTCAACAGTCAAGGTGTCAGAAGCTATCTGGTTTCTTCGTTTTTTGCCTTTTGTGCAGCAGCATGACATTGCTGATGCGTACTCAAATTTGTTATCTAATCCAGACTGGCAAAGCCCTGGCACAGCCCCTCAGTTTGGTGTCAACTGCAAATGTAAGGAGCGAACTGCCTACAGCAGCATGGGGATCATCACTGAAAACTCAACAGTTGAGGACCAAAGACGGTAAAGAACTCAAAACATGCTCTCTGTACGGGAAACAAATCACTTCCACCTACTCTTGAAACAGATTCCAAACATTTTTTCATTCACTTGCAGATATATACATGCCCAGCATGTTTCCTTTGACTGCTTGTGAGAACAACACGGAGAATAGTGCCAAAGGCCTATTTGATATCTACTGTTCTTACTCTCTCTGTAAGGCCTGTTAGCATATTGCAGAAAGGGGTTAGATTGATTGGAAAAGGGTAGCTACTATCTTTTTCTTTTTTATTCCTCACCATTATAGTGAAATTTGATTATTTATCTGAAAATTTCTCGAGGAATGGAAGTTATTCTTAGCACACTATGATTCCTGACTTCCTTCTTTTTCCCCCTTTCAAAGATAAGCACTACTTAAGGGCTTTTAGAGTCTTCCAGTACCTCTTCCACCACAATGATAAATGCTTATGCTCATGGTTGAGGTTTCATCTGACTGCTCTTTAAGAGCAGTAGCCTAGGAGGAAGCACAAAAAGCCTGATCAATTGCAAACATGTAAGTTAGACAAGTGTCATCTAACCCGTTTCTTCCCTACAAAATGCTGAGCACTGACCCGTTTATCTTTGTTATCAATTATTTTGTTCAATTGGCTGTAATTACCTTATGCAAAAATTAAGACAAATATTTCTCCCATATTGTCTGTCAATGCCTTTCCTGGTCCACCTATATAACATAATTTTTCCTTAATCTTCCTCTTATTACTGCTTATGAAGAATGGCTTCCTGTAACTGCTGACAAAAGTCTCTGGCTACTTCTCCTCTGGAAATATCTGGCTATCTTGTTAAATATATTCAAATTGCACAAAATATCTCCTAGTAATATATATTTCAAAACACCGAATTCTCTGTCACAGTTCTGAGACAGTTCTCTGGGAAGTCATTATAGATCTAAGCCCCCCATTTTTACATTATGGTCATGTTTAATTTGTTTATTTTAATAAAGCACCCACCAAACTGTATTTTCCTAGTAATATGAAGCTTTGGCAATGGATTGCTTTTGCTTTTCTATTTTTTCTGTTGAAAAATCTTGATATGCTGATGAGCACTGTATCAATTTCATCACTGTACAATGGGCTTAAAGAAGTTTTTGCAATAAATGGGTGATCAAAGCTATATGGTAGCTATGATCACCATGTTAGTCTGTGTTAATCCTTGAAAATTCTTAAAAGAGTAAAAAAAAAAAATCAACATAAACTAAAGATTATATAGGTTTGTGTGTGTTCCTTAAGAGGTTTAGGATGAAACTCTGTTCTCATAAAAATTGATAGGAAAACTTCTGAATTCAGTAGATACCAACTGAGTCAAATGAGTTTCAATACCTTCTTTGGTTCTTTTTTATTTAGAGTAAGAATCTTGCTTATTTAATCCTTCCTCAATATAAAGGTACCATTCAGAAATACACTGCATCAGATAAATTTTCACTATGTCCTGTTGAACAGAATTCTGAACATTTCTAACTACTAAAGTAAAATGTTCATGTTTAGCTCTTTAAATGGCACAGGATCGCCTGCTGAGTATATTTTTTTAAAAAAACACCATGGTGACATGGGCTCCCCCTTGTGGTTATTTGTTATGAAATATTTTAATTTTTCACACAAAAAACTTAACTTTGCTGGGACTAATAGCAGACAGAAATCCAAGCAAGCGGATCATTTGAAATTAAATGTGTTCTACGTAAAAACATTTATCTCAGTCATCTGCAAAAGAACAAAATCAAAGAGTACTTGAATCATCATTTAATACTGAAAAAAAGCAACGCAGAATCAAGGAATACCATGTGTAAGTTTTATACTTTATAAGAATTTTATTCCAATGTAATTTCTGTATGCTAAATAAAAGTTGAATACAGCTTTGAAAAGGAATAGGTATAGTTTTAACTGCTGTTATGGCAAGAGATTTTCTACTACGATGTCAGAAATGTGTGTTTGTGGAAATCTAATTCAAGTGCCTTAACATACATTATCACATACTATCTTTTTCAACAGGAATTGCTTTGCTTGCCACGGCAGTGTTTACCACATGGGCAGAACAGTTTATTTTATCTTAACTGTTTAACACCTGGTTCCACATACCACATACTGCCCACTATTCAAAGCCAGGTCTAACACCAGACCTGCACTACAGCAACAGAACATCTCACAACAAGAAATTGTCCTCAACATTCAGGACAGGTAACAGCTGATACTATTCCCATTTTAAATATGAGAAACAGAGGTAAAGAAACGGTAAGAATTTACAGTCTGCAATTACAGTGTCACACTAGTGACTCACTGAGTGAATATACTTTAGCAAACTAGTGCACTGGAAAGGTTCCTTGTAGGTGCAAATTTTCCTTGTCTCTGTACTTGTAGCTATGCAGTATGCACTCAAGCATACCACAGGGGTGTTCAAGGTGGTGCAACCAAGGCTGAAATCATGCACAAGGGCATCGGTTAAGGCACCTAACTCACAATGCAGATGCAAAGTCTCCTGCAGTTCACTCTCCATGTCCAGTATTCTGTTAATAACAGCAACAACCTCTGCATGGTAACCCGTATTGCATCATCTGCTCGGTACAGACGTACAGTGCTTGCCTAGGACTGACAAAAGATATGAACTTTATTGCTGGTAAATGTGCTGTATAGACATGTAATGCTAGAGGCGTAACAGTCCATGTCAAACCAATGCCCAGTCCTTCCCTTGTTGCACTGCACAGGTTGGTAATGTAGGTGCACCCACATACCACACAGTTTGAACCTTCCCTGGGGACCAACTGTGCTTTGTCCTGGTGAGGGCTGTTGTCTGCACCTTCCTGCCTGTAACAGCGTGCATTAGTCATTCCAGAGACCACTACCTAGTTCAAACTTAAGAATTTCTTCCATAGTGCAACGTCACAGACACATTTAGATAGACACACTTTTGCACAGCTTTCACTAAAACAGACTAGATTTTTAATCCCGATTCTCTGCAAAAGAAAAGCAAGGAGAAAACTGTCAGAATTGTCCCAAATTATTTAGAAATTGAATGGGAATGAAATATAAATCAGTATACTTCATTTTGCAGAAAAAAAAAAGGAAGTTCTAATATAAATAACCGCACACCAACAAAAGCAAATAGAAATTCTGTAAGCTCTACCTCACTGTGAAATGCAATCATTCTAGTAAAACACTGCACTTTGCTTACTGTTTACCTTACCAACTTTAGCTCCAGGATGTGGGGATTTTTATTTTTTTAATTGTACTGCAAACTCTTCACAGTAGTGGAACTTCAGTAGAGATGTGTCTTTTTGACATATGGCCAAGGAGACAGTTGGAAAGCAACGTACACTATTTTTCTTAACCAAATTTGTAAAACCAAATTTACAAGTTCAAAAGAAACATTAACGTTGTCTCTAACTTTGTGAGCGTAATCAATCACAAATACATGTTATACACTGAAACCACAGCATTATAATATGTAAATAACACTGCCATTTAAAAGAGCTCACAGACACATGAATACAGAGCTGTGGTAAAATGGAGTTTAGAGGAGTGCATCTTACTGCACTGACAGAGTCTTATGCAGACTTATATTTAGGATGTATAGTTAATTGAGCCAACTGACAGATCGTGTAGCTAGACATCTGCATCCTGTTAAAGGCACCCAAAGTTAATTGCACTTAGGCTGGTTGCATTTGCTGGAGGGATAATGGGTTTCTAAAACCACACCTCAAAGATTTATTACAGGTTCTTCAGCCCACTTTCCTTTGCATTAGTGAGAAAGATTTATCAGTCCCACTCCCTGACTCTGGGCTTTTTGAATGTTCTTCAAATGAGGAGATAGGTTTTATTAGCATTAAAGTTTCTGCATTATCATTAATTATTTGGAACTGAATCTCCTCATATTTATAGGGGTATGAACCAGGAACACTCTCAGTTACTTTGCTGTATAAAAGGTGCAAGTAAGAGAAAAAACCGTCCCAGTGGTTAGTCTCATGCATCCAAGTTAATTGTTCTTTCCCTCAGCTGTAAAACCAAGATAAGAATTATGTACCTTAACAGGAGTGCTGCAAAGTTAATCAATGTCTGCATTTTTCTCTGAAAGCCTAATTTATGATACAAACACAAGGAAATGTCACTATTTCAGTTCAGCAAAACAGACCTTTAATAAACCAACAGGGCCTTTCTGCCATTTTTTTATTACTAAGAAAGGCTGATTTGAGATACATGTCTAGTAAGAACTCTTCTTGCCATACATCTTCAGTGTTTGAAAAACACTGTTTCTTTTAAAACATATGTGGATCTTCGTATGTTTATATGAAGGACTATAGTAAATTCACTCCTTAGGCATACATAAATTAGGAAGCGTAGCTACTGGCAAAATCAAAATGCAATTAGAAAGTGTGTAGATTTTAATATGCCTTTTTTGACCATGTAAGTTAAAATGCATCATATATTGGCAAAATACTTAGATGTGACGTCCGAGAAATCAATAGAACAAATGTGTAATATAAGTCCTTACTTTTACTCACATATGCCTGACAAACCTAGACCTTCTTTACTTCCGTTTTCTCATTTTCTGTAAAATAGGGGTATTGGTTGCTATTAAGACACTACTTTGAAAAGATAAACTTCTATACATTTGTTTATTATCCCCATATAACTTAAAATAAATACATCCTTTTTGTATCCCAGTAGTATTTATAACTATCATCAATCATTTTATCCCACTGCAATGTCTATCACTAAATCCTAGGACTTAACCATCACTTTTTCAGATAATGTACAAAATACGAAGAAACATGTTTGCCACAAACAGCACAAATTTAAGTACTGAGATGTGAGGGAACAAGGAAATACAACAAATGGAGGAGCACAAGGAAACAAAGAGACAATTCTCATCATATGCTATACATGTATTTTTTAAACATATTAAAAAATTGGACAAAAAAGAAGCACACCTTTACATGGAATAAATCTTTCCTGGAATTTAGCTACAGTAGAAAAATGGTACATTTTTAAAATTCAAAAATATATCAGCACATACATCATACTACATTTCTGAAAAAAGACTTGCCTCACAAAACCTTGCATTACCTTAAGAGACTCTTCGCAGTGACGAAAGAACTAACCCCTTATCAGTAAGTTGCTAGTTTTCATCATGGCAAAGGTAAAGAGTGAAACACCAAGGATGACAGAGCCCTAAGCTGATCAGCCACCCATCATTCAAGTAATGGTAATCTGCAATCAGAATCTGCCTTCCTGAAAAAGAAAATCATGTTACCATGATACACAAAGAAGTACAAACACATATTTCTATTCCATTGTTTCGATGTCATAATAGGTTGAAAATAATTTACTTAAAGACTTCAGTTAAAGAATTAGATCCCGAACATATATGCACAGTGTGTTTTTCTCCTAATAAATCCATCATTAGAGCGCAGTATGAACTAAAGATGAACTTTGATTACTTCATAAGTAAAGGCCAGTGCTCCCCAAACAAACAATAAAATTCAATCACATACATTTCCTGTGTGTTTTCTACTAGAAATGTTTTATTGTTAATCGGTATGGTATTACCTCTTGACAAAAAACATAACTCCATAATTACACAGTGCCATTTGGAAATAACCTTTATAAACTGTTGTTGATGAAAGAATATTTTTTTACCTCTGCATATTTATTCCACTCGTATGTTCACTTTTCGCTATGAAAACTCAAAGAATTTATTTAGTCTGGATATAATACTGCTGTTGTCATACCCAAAAGTTTCAGACACTCATTGAAGCCAAAGTATAAACATTGCTTTATCTAAAAGTGTCATAACCCATTTACCATGAATAGAAAAAGAGGAGCAGCTTCCGAGGACAACAATAGGTTTTACCTGCTGTTGGGAATGAAAATCAAAGCATGTGAGTCAAAACAGAACCCCAGTCTCAGGTCACCTGTTTTTGACATTCCAGAGTTCCTCTTGCAAGGTATAGGAACTGTGGTGAATTAGGTCAAGAAATACCCAATAGTTAGTGAAGATCAATAGTTCTGATCTAACTTGGCTTACAATTGCAGGATCTATGCCTGCTAATTGCTCAAGCAGGACTGCTTTTTTTCTTGTCTGTGTATGTAAATTGCTTTAATTTATTCTAGGTTCCCAATCTTTATTTTACTCCACTAAAAACTGAAGAATTTCTGTTATGCAAAAACCAGCAACACAGGATACTAATACCAGCAAGCAATACAATTCCTATTCAAACTGAGTATTAAATGTGCAGAATTCTCAACATTGTCCTTTACAGAATGCAAAAATACACATTATGTGAGGAAAAAAAATCATGTTAGCTCTGGATCAAAGTGGACAGCAAAATAATTCATTCTTCAAAAACTTTGTCTGTAATGGGTAAAAATTAAAATTGGGGATTTTGAATAGACTTCAGATTAAATTACATGCAGGACTTTTCATGCAATAAGCACCAAATCATCACATTTGTTAATATTATAGAAGTTAATTGACTAAGGAAAAGGTGTTGCGCAAAACAGCAAATAACTCTACTTTTTGTCTCACTATAGTGAACGAAAATTAATGAATTACTAGACTGGAAACTAGTGGTTGCTTAAGGACCAGTTACAGTGACACACTTGTATTCAACATGGGAATACAGAACACAGTCCCAACAAGTAATTATACATTTATTTTTTTTTTTTCAAAAAGGCAAAATTTGCCTATGCAAAAAGTAGTAAGAAAAATTACTGAGAAGAAAAATGTTTACAGAAAAATATATGAATAGAGTCAGAAGTTATAACAAGTATTGCATTTGGCAGAACTCCTTAATTCTGGTTATCTTTGCAGAAACAAAGGAGAACTGCATTTAGAAGCAACAATTAGAAATAATAAAAATAATTTAATTAATATTAAAAGGAGGAAATAGATGGTAATAAAACTGAAACTATAAAGCAGGAAAAGGGTAAGGGAAGCTAAAGACTGCTTAAAAAAATCCGTATTGTCAGGTGTAAGGCCGGCAAGACAAACATGCTTGACACGACAAATTAACAACAAAAGAAATAATGCCAAGGGTATAATCTCACTTGCAGAGATGGCAAATTATTAATATTGCATGAAACATATTTCTGTTCTGTATTTGAAAAGAATCTAGGCTGTTTACTTGTACAACAGAAGATTTCCAGGTCTTTAAGAACTGAGAATTATATTTGAAAACATTCACTAGATACAACCCTTTTAAAATCATCAGACCTGGAACTTCCATCCTAAAAGAGCTGGCTACATAGATCATATGCCAGAAGACAACCAATTTTTAAAAAGCTTGAATTGTTTAGAAAATGTTGTAAGAAAGAGCATACGGGTAGACCCGGTAATGGTACAACAGGTAGCCAGATCACAGAATCACAGAATCACAGAATGGTCAGGGTTGGAAAGGACCTCTGGAGATCATCTAGTCCAAACCCCCTGACAGAGCAGGGTCGCCTACAGCAGGTTGCACAGGATGGCGTCCAGGTGAGTTTTGAATGTCTCCAGTGTGGGAGACTCCACAACCTCTCTGGGCAGCCTGTTCCAGGGTTCAAGGACCCTCAAAGTAAAGAAGATCCTCCTCATATTAAGATGGAACTTCCTATGTTCAAGTTTGTGCCCGTTACCTCTTGTTCTGTCACTGGACACCACTGAAAAAAGACTGTTCCCATCCCCCTGGCACCCTCCCTTTAAGTATTTGTAAGCGTTAATAAGATCCCCCCTCAATTTTCTTTTCTCCAGACTAAAAAGACCCAAGTCCCTCAGCCTTTCCTCATAAGAGAGATGCTCCAATCCCCTAATCATCTTTGTAGCCCTCTGCTGGACCCTCTCCAGCAGTTCCCTGTCTTTCTTGAACCGGGGAGCCCAGAACTGGACACAGTACTCCAGATACCAGTCCTAGTTAAAATAAAGGCAAAAGTACCATGTTATTAAGTTAATAAAAGCTACAAAACTTGAAGTCAAATCAATACTGTTTTGTAGAAAGTATTCTGGATTCCATCTTGGGTTTTGTCACATAATTACTGATTATGCAAACAAAAAACTGGGAAGCAGCATACTCTGATGGATCTTCACAGGAGGGATGGCGAGAGAAGTTGTACATTGAAATGAGGGACACTTCTTCCACCTGACAGAAAATGGCTGAAAACAAGGGCAGTTCTCACTGGCCTGCCAGTGCAGCAAACAAACAAGATGGAATAATGAAATAATCTACAATCATCAAGGGAAAACAAGCAAACTATTGAACCACTGCCCTATCCTGCATCTTCTATAGGCCTGTACTAAGACAAAATTTGTCTCTCCATTTCCATTTACTCCTATTCCCCTTGTTTTAGCATAAGCTGAAAATTCTCTGTCATAAAGGAGAAATTGCAGGGAATATTCCTTCAGGTCTTGCTTTTACTGCAGAGAGACACAGTAAATCCTGAAGCACTAGGATTTCAAGGCCAACATACTCCCATTTCTGCCACCCACAGAACAGCATACAAAAGACAGATAACAACAGCAGAATCTGCAACCAACACTGAGACTTCAGGGGGACTCCAGGAAGCACAGCATAAATTTACAGTTAATGTGCCATAATTATGTTAATTTTTTTCCATTAGAAGTTAAGGTAATTTAGGTATGTAAATGCCAGAATTAATAGAAGCACAACCAAATCACAGGGAAAATATCATCACAGCTAATGAATCATAACAAACTCTTGAGAGGGAAAGTGGAAGAAAAATCTTGATTAGCAAAAAACCAAACCTCAAACCAGCTGGCGTTGTATTATAACTATTCTTAGCACCCGTAACTCAAATAAGTTCAAAACACAAAAAATGGAACAAGATAAAACCTACAGCAAACAGTTGTCTATTCTTCAGACAAGTGGCAAAAACCTCACATTCATGGGTCCTGATACTCAGGGTGGACTTCAACCCTAATGCCTGCTGCAGCAGTGCAATCCAGCAGGGCACAAGCAGTCAGGAGGTTTCTGAACTGCTCTGATGACAACCTTCTGGCTGGCGATTGAGGAGTCGATGAGAGGCGATGCTCTGCTGGGCTTCACACTTACAAACAAGGAAGGACTTATCAGAGATGTACAGGTCAGGGGCAGCCTTGGCTGCAGTGACCATGAGGTGGCAGAGTTCAGGATCACAAGAGGAGGAAATACGGCAAAAAGCAGGATCGCAATGCTGGACTTCAGGAAAGCAGACTTCGACCTCTTCAGAGACCTGAATAGGAGAATCCTATAGGATACATCCCTGGAGAGAAAAGAGTCAAGGAAGGCTAATTGATTTTCAAGGCTCACAGCCTCAAAACTCAAGAACGGTCCATCCCAACGAGCAGGAAATCAAGTAAAGGCCACACGAGGCCTGCATGGATGAACAAAACACTCGTGACCAAATCCAGACATAAAGAGCAAGCATTCAAGAGCTGGAGGCAGGATCAGGTAACTCAGCGGGAACAGAGAGACACTGTACAAGCAAACAGGGATGGGGTGAGGAAAGCCAAAGCCCACCTGGAGTTAAATGTGCTGAGGGATATGAAGGACAAGAAGAATTTCCACAGGTACATCAGCAGCAAAAATACAGAATCATAGAATCATAGAAAAGTTTTTGTTCGAAGGGACCTTGAAGATCATTTAGTTCTAGCCCCCGTGCCATGGGCAGGGACACCTTCCACTAGAACAGGTTGCTCAAAGCCCCATCCAGCCTAGCCTCAAACACCTCCAGGGATGGGGCATCTACAGCTTCTCTGGGCAACCTGTTCCAGTGTCTCACCACCCTCACAGCAAAGAATTTCTTCCTAATGTCTAATCTAAATCTACCCGCTTTCAGTTTAAAAACATACCCCTCATCTTATCGCCACACTCCCTGATCAAGAGTCCCTCCCCAGCTCTCCTGTAGGCCCCCTTTAGGGACTGGAAGAGGCTATAAGGTCTCCCCGGAGCCTTCTCTTGTCCAGGCTGAAAACGCCAACTCTCTCAGCCTGTCAATAGGCATGCTGCTGAATGGGGTGGGGGACCTGGTGGCAACGGACATGGCAAAGGCTGTGGTGCTCAGTGCATTCTTCACCTAAGTCTTTACTGGTAGGATTTGCCTCCAGGAATCTCAGTCCCCTAAGACCTGGAGGAAATTCTAGAGCATGGAAGACTTACCATTCATGGAGTGGATCAGGCAAAAATGCCAGTTCCAAAGGGTTATGGTCAGTGGCACAAAGTTCAGTTGGACACTTGTCACTGGTGGAGTAGAGTTCTAGGGGTCAATCCAGTGACCAATATAGTTTAACATCTTCATTAACAATCTAGATGATGAGACAGAGTGAATCCTCAGCAAGTTTGCAGATGATAGAAAACTAGGAGGTGTGGCTCATACACCAGATGGCTGTGCTGCCATCCAGAGGGACCTCAGCAGGATGGAGAAATGAGCAAACAGGAATCTCGTGGAGTTCAATGAAGGTAAAGGCAAAGTCCCGTATCTGAGGAGGTATAACCAACAACCATAACAGGCTAACACCCAACCAGCTCGGCATAAAAAAGACCTGGGAGTCTGTCCTGTGGACAAGTCGAACATGAGCCAGCAGCTCACCGACAGAAGGCAGCCTACAGCTGCCTGAGCTGCATTAGGAGAAGTGTCACCAGCTGGTCCAGGGAAGTGATCCTCCCTCTCTACTCAGCACTGGTGATACATACCTGGAGAGCTGGGTCCAGCTCTGGCTTCCGCAGTGCAAGAGAGACACGGTCATACTGGACCGACTCAAGCAAGCCATGAAGGAGACTGATGTCCTATGATTAAGAGACACAAGCACCTGTCACAGAAGGAAAGGCCGAGAGACCTGGGAGAAGAGAAGCTTCAGGGAGATCTTATGTGTGTCCTGATGGGAGGGTGTAAGGAAGGCAGACCCAGACTTCTCTCAGTGGTACCCAGTGACAGGACGAGAGGCAATGAGCACAAACTGAAATGCAAGAAATTCTGTTCAAACATAAGAAAAACTTCCTGACTCTAAGCATTATCTAACACTGGAACATGTTGCCCACGTAGGCTGCGGAGTCTCCATCCTTGGACATATTCAGTGCCCATGTGGAGACAGCCCTAAGCAAACTGCTCTAGGTGACACACTTTGAGCTGGGGCATTGGACTAGCTGATTTCAGAGGTCCCTCCTACCTCAGCCATTCTGTGACTGTGTGAAACAAAGAAACCCAAAGCTATTGATAAGCTATGTCTACAATGGCATCACATTCTAAAAACTCTCTCCTCTCTTCCTTTAAGGTTTAGTCTCAATGAATATGACTAAAGTCTTTTACAAATCTATCTGCTTAGTCCAAGCCTACTAAAGCAGGACTGAAGAACAGCTACAGCAAAGGCAATCTGGTTTACTTTAAGTTTCCAAGTGTTTCCAGCTTCATGTCAATGCTTCTGGAAATTCTTCAGAAATTGCCCCTTGTGCAAAGTCCTTTGTGAACACATCTACGCCAGGGAATGCAACACCATGCAAGGGAAACAGCTGATCTAACTATTAATGAACTGGAACGCCACATTACCATGCAACAATATTAGCTTAGGTTCCAAAAAGCTGTATAATTGCATCAGCACAATGCTGCATCCAGGTTAATTAGCTCTGCCAATCAGCCTAATTAGCAAGGGCAGAGCCATGCTGATGTGGCTACACTGATTCTAGCTCTTGAACTACTAATCACAGCACTACACTACACAGTGTACACCAAAGAAGAGGTACCATTTGAGTATAGTCAAAGGTGAAAACACCCGTAGTCCTGTCCATTCTACAAGTATGTGTAAAACTTCTAGAAAAGCATTATTCCTTGCTTTTCAAAACAGACATTTTTTAGCATGAGGCACATTTGAGGCTGTTACAAAAAATGTTCCAAGGATCTAAAAAATGTGCTTCTGCTGAGTACTAGTTATTCTTTAAGATGATTAGCTGCTACATCAGATTTTAACGTCTCTTGGATTCTTGTCAGGTTATTTGTCTTAGAAGGAGAACCTATGAAAAGGCAGTCATTCCACTGATGCAATTTTTTTTCTTCACACAGGGTGTTCACAAAGCTTTGTTTCCTTTAACATTATTGGAATAAAACCACCAGACACTTTTCTTGCTCATCCGGTTTTGTGCTATCACTTTCTTTATAGTGTTACTCCTAATTTTCAGCTGCATGAGAAAAAACCCTTACTTTCTGGTGTTTCATAAATTTCTTTATTTGTTTCAAAATGTTATGATAATGCTTAGACTACCTTGTGCTTGCTAAAAACTAAAGTTACATTAGCAATTTCCCCTAGGATATATGTCAGGCTTTGCGTAAAGAACAGCTCAACCTCAGTCACGCTCTGATTACTTCCCAGAAAGCGATCATGTTTCTCAGGTAGTTCATGTCGACTTCATCCACTTCCAAATAAGCAATGTCTTTGATGTCAGCTAATTAGTTCTGCACTGCTTGAGCCTGTTCAACAAGGCTCTGGGTATCGGGGCTAACACAAGAAGCATAATAAAACCATTCAAGTAAACTCATGATCTAAAGCACTCTTCTCAGGTCGTACTTGAAAACAGATTCCAAATTCCAAATTTATATTCTGAATTAACCCCTCAACATGATCTTAATCTGCCAAAGGTTTTCATCTAGGCAGGGCCTTTCTTGGCTTGAAAAACCTTTTTTTTAATCTTGGTCTTGAAAGGATTTTAACTCCCGCAGTTTTCCTTTATTTCTTTCCAGCTGTGACTCTTTACTTTGAGCTGCTCACTGTGTGAAAGCGCACTACCCCGGCTGACTCCGCAGCTAACTGACTTACAGCGAACGCATGGGACATCACCACGGCACCATCTGAGCAGAAGGGAACCTGAGGTACTTCTAGCATGTATCTAAATAAAGTAACAAAAAGACTTGTAATAAATGCTCAATTGCTAATGATTTGTTATAGCAAAGGTTAGTTTGATCATTAACACTGAAAAAAAATTTCAACATTTCCCAAGTAACTGAAACTTATCTCTATAAAAGGGCCCCCTGGAGAGTTCAGTCCTTGTCCGTGTTTGCAACAGACTGTGTACCTGTGCCCATAGCAACCTCATAACGAAACACTGCTCCAGGGCAAACTTTAACACAGTCCTCCCCAAAGCTGTGGGTGTGGCACGACACTAATAAAGGTCACCCCAATTACCTCCCCTTCTTCTCTGTTTTAAATGTTTGGCTTATGATCCAACTGCAGGAAGTCCTTTATATAAATACCTGAAACAGCCTTTGAATTAGCTACTTAATATAATGAGATATATACAATGCATAACAAGAAAGAAAAGAACCCCAAATCTCCTGGACAGATAAATGAAGGATTAAATGATTGCACTTTGCTAGGCTCAGTGCACAAAGGCATGCAGAAGAACCCGGATCTAGGATGCCAAGAAGTCGTCACATTTTAGTTGTGAAAGGGAAATTCTAATTGTAACTGTCCAGCGGTGGTAATTTGTGACAAAGGAATGGTCTGGCACGGAGAGCAAGGAGACCCAGCTGCAAGAAAAGGTTAAACTGGCTGGAAGCATGAATGAAGGAGACAGAACTACTCCTTGCAAGGGAGAGAAGTTTCCCTTGGTGATGAGATAAGAAATAGCCTCTGCATTGTCTAGTAGACCGTCCTGGAACGGGAGCACTCAGGGGCCCAAGCTCAGGGGCCACATTTGGGCAGCAAAGCTGGGCTGGGGAATGGACCCATGGCCAGGCTGAGGTGCCCATGCAGGTGCTCAAGGGATTGGTGTATATGGGGAATCTGCTTGTGATGCATCTTTGCACACTCCATGTAGAATTGTGTCTTGCAGTGGGACTCTGCCCAGTGCATCATTCATTGACTTCTTCTTTTATATTTTAAGCACAAACCTGTGTTTAATTCACCTCGAGGGGTACCATAAAAGTTCCGCAACGGTTGTCAAAATTATTTTACAGAGGTTACTTAAATCTTCAACATACATTGGCTTCAGCTGGAAGGACTGCTCTGCTCATGTACACCAATCTATATTCTGCATCCAAACTGAAGCAATACAGGATAATAGCTGTTACGGTATTACATAGGGCTTTTCAGATCCTCATTATTGCATAGATCTTCAACATACAGCAGCCCGAGTTTATACTCTTATCCAAAAGTGTTCTACAGTCTGTTCTACTAATGGGAAATGTTTGAGGGCACTGTTTAAATAGCTGGTTGCAGCTATTTATAAGTCCTCCATGGTCCCTTTTTTAAGCATCTACACCTCAGGATTTCATAATGGCACACAACTATATTAAGATCCTATTATCAGTTATTCCTACCAATTCACTGTCCTTTGCTTCAAGTACCATTGAGTTTAACCAAAAGCAAAGCTAAAATACTTTGCTCACTTGTCCAAAGGGTACCGTGTACACATCAGGTGCTGTATAAACAGCTATGATCACAACAGCAATAACAAATGTAATGCACAAAAGATCTAGAATCTGCTATTTCTCACTGCATGTGCTGCCTTACTTTAAGTTAATCACCTTAGCATCTTCTTCCGTGTGCCAAAAGTCACTGTAGGATTTGACAACAAAACTTAAAGCAACCATAGTATTTACCTCCATTAACTTCCATTGCAGTTCCAAAAAGACGAAAGTACAAAACAGATGCTATGTTAAGTGACTTGACAAACCTTAGCCATTTCAACACACTGATTTAATCTCTTTCTTCTCTTTTATACACAATGTACATCAGTTCAAAGTGTACGTGTAAATCACCTAGTCATATGTAGTATATTGTCAAGCTAGGTCTTTGTTTAGAGAGGGTGGTAAACTCTCCCAAGATGCATTCACGTCGACAGAAACTGCTGGCACTCCAAGGCTGGGCCCAGAGCACCTCAAAATGCAAGAAGCAGAAGGAATAATAATTAAATATTTTACAGCTGTAGTATTAATGATGAAAGATAGATTTATAGACAGAAAGATAAGGATTGCTCTTTTTAAGGTTGTGGTGTGTATAATTTGCTGTGGTAGACACGCTAACATCTACTGCAAGACAATTAACTACAACTTAATAAGCTTGGGAAACACACAGCCCCTTTGATGTAAATAGTGTATATATTTAAAAGGACTTTGTTTTCCAGAGCTTGGAACTCAAAAATTTGTTTCTTTTAAAATCACTTCCTCTATGGCAGCTACATGTATATATGTATACACATTCCTCTATAGGTTTTATTTAGGAGAGCTTCATGTAAAACTTAAGAAAATATTCATAACTTTGGTTAACAACCATTTTCAGATGTTTCCTCAAAGAGTAGACAGGGAACAATACAGATAAGCTAAACAAGCCTGCTGTTTCAAACAGTCAGATATAACATAGTCGCTCAGAGTAAACCATTTCCCAAAGAGAACTGCCTGATTACATGAGATGATTGCCCCATGCTCAGTCCCCAAATCCTCACCTGACAATCACTCTGGAAAATGACATTCACCATTACTACAGGCTAAAAAGAAATATATCTAAATAACCAGTTAAGAACAGAAATTTAGAGTAGGAACTAAGAATTAGAAGCAGAAAAAGACTAGATTTTCAGGGTCATAAACTCTAAACACCAAAGAGCAGAAATTGCAGAGGGAGATACCTCCCAGCGTGATGGAGCATTGCACAGCCAGCTGAGAGACTATCAATGAACCCAAAGCAGCTATCTGCACTTACAACTACAGTGGAGCTAAATGATTTTATTATTTCTAATTGACCCTGATGAGCTAGTCTGTTTGTCTCCTTATAGAATACATACAATAAGCGAATACAGATCTGTATTTTTTCTTAAATATAAGATATTCTTAAGTATAAAATATGTGCTAGTAACCCTAATGGCTGGAATAACCTACAGCAGCTGGTTACAGGAGAAGCCCAGGATCTTCATGCCTTAGTGTATTCGGAATACTAGCTCTCCCATCCTGACATACTTTCTGTGCCAGCAACTGCAGGGGAGTTTTAAGATCACTGTTTGTACTGCTATGAATCTTTCTGTCAATACGAGCTGGGCACCAGCAGGCAGATTTTTAAAAAGCTGCCTTTGGATTGGCTTCAGCCTTGTATTTTCCTACTTTTAATTATACCTGTTAAGAAACTGGAACCGTTAAAGTGGAAAGCTACAGTTAGAGAACATGAATACAGGCATTTATGAAATCTGTAAAAATCCACATATGAAGTACATAATTGTATCAACATCATGGGCTGAATGTGATAGTATGTTAGTGTGAAGCATTAGGGCAAGATAAAGACACACGAACCATCAAAACAAAGTGCCTTCAACTCAAGAAAAAAGCCAGGTTCAGTTGTTAGAGGCTTCTTAACAGGCTAATGAAGATCAACACTACCTTCATATTTGCAAACTGTGTGTTCGTAGTAGCAGAATACTGATAGCACAGAAAAATATGTACAGAAGTATCTACTGTCAATCCTAATTGTATGCCTTAATTGATCTTGGAAAATGAATATATATGCTGCCTTTGGAAGTGCTACATACCTATCATCACTGTGCAGAAGTTGACAACCTTTTTCTTATTTAACTGACCATGTACAACTGAAAAAAAAAAAAAAAGAGTTTTGAAGCTTTTGTTCTTCGCGACACGCAGAGCAACCAAAGCAGGTTAAAAGAAAAGCACCAGAGGAAAAATCCCAGACTCTGACTTCTTTTTTTCCATGCCTGCCTGATGACATCACATACGATAGCCTATGTCACAGCGCAAAGATGCTGCACAGAGGCCTGCTGGCTTCCTCTGTGGCAAGCTCCTCAATCGATGCACCTGGGCTGAGCGGTGACTCGCCTGCCCGCCCGCAGGGCTCCTGCCCGCTGCTGCCGCCACCGCTCCGAAGGAACAGCACGCTTGGTTGCTGGAACATTTGTTCAGCACCACTGAAATGCAACACCTGACGTTTGTTTGGGCAAGGTGTAAGTATTTGCTCAGGAATTCACTGTGAGAACGTGACATAAGCCATGACAGAGCTACCTACAGCAGGTGACCCACAGCTTTGTTTGCTTCCTTAGTCACAGCCTTGAGTTTCTTCTTTTTTTAGAAGCCACCTCCCCTATTTAACCACTCAGGTCATTCAGTGCATATTAATTTTCTTTTGCTTTGTTCCTGAACTGTTCCTCTTTGGCGTTTGGATAAAAGTTTGCTGGTGCTTTTATTTGATTATATTTTGACTTAGATTCTCAAGACCAATGAAACAGAAACACTGTTTGACAATGGAATATCTTCAATTTTTCTTTTTAATTCTCTGCAATAGGTTAAGCTTTCCCATGGGTGAAAGATTCTGGAAAACTGTACAAACAAACTAAAGAAATTTGGGTTCAGTGACTTAGCCCAGTCATGAACAAACATTTGTGGCAAAGATTTGAATCCAGATGCCACTGATCACAAACTTACAATTTCCCTACCTACATATGCATGTGAGCCCAGGTGGTCAAAATCTCTGTAGGAGAAGAGAAGGAAAACATTTTCATGACAGGAAACTTCTTCAAGTAAAATCTCTCAGATTTAGTATGTGGATCAGACCTAGTGAGGTGGCACATATTTATGTGTTCTTTTGTAACAATAAAAGCAATTTTTTTTTTTCATTCTTGTTTTACATTCATGTATGCATTTAGCTGGGTACTGACTGGAGGAGTACTTAGAGTACCTGGAGAAAATCCACAGCTACGGTGTCAAGGTGAACTTAGAAGTGAAAACAAAATTACGAGGGGACCTTGAGAGGAAATCACTTACATGAGATAAGTATGTGAGATTTTTACTTAATGGAAACATTTCATTTACTGAAAAAATCCAATTAACATAGTTTATAAGTCACATTTTATCAAGAATTATTAACTAGTATTTGCAATAGTCTCACACTTATACACTTTGTGTAAGAATATTTAAAGAACTTAAATATAAATATGCTCGGGAGATTTTTCTTATTTTTTTAATACATTACTCGTAACAAAACAAGTACAGTAATATCTGTTGTTATTTCATATAATGCAGATACTTAAGACATTGCCAGTTATCATTGTCTTGATTTATAACATACGAAAAAATAAAACATTTCACAAGGCCCTTCTGTAGTGAAAGTGGTTTAGTAAATTAAAACAGTCTTGTTATGTTCCAGGAAAAACGGAACAGTATGGAATATTATCCTCCATAATGCAGAAGATGAACACGTGGACAAGCCTAAACTGAATTTAATTTCCAATTATATTGAGATTCATATATAAAGAAAAACAGGGCATATCTAAAAGGTGGCATATCTAAAAAGACTTAAATAATAAAAAGGGGTACAGTACATATCACAGTGCACATGACAAATTTCCAATAAGACCATGAAAATCAAGTTCTTTTCCATCTCCCCTCCAGAAAGACATACATTTCTTTGTAACCATGGTCTGCATAGATTATCAGTACAGAAAAAATTGTTCCAAACACCATCTTCCCAGCACATAACTCATTAGAGACAAAGGAAATCTTTACGATTTATGATTTCAGAAATGGGTTTAGTAGCTTATAAAAGACTAAATTCATTTGCTCCAAAACTGAGCAGATTCTTCATCTTCAAAAAATTCCTAAAAATGAAAATATTCACACGAGTTCTCAGTGGTAATCTGTTATTTACAACAGTGACTGTATAACATTAGTGGGAGTTATTGTTTGAGCAAATACAATATTCACAGACGTTTATTCTACAACAACTTATAACTCAATTAGAGTTGGGCCTGTACTGACAAATTAAAATTTAGGTCTGAACAGCCATGAACTCTAAGTTATTTATATCCTATATAACTACCTGATTGAAACATAAAAATGTCACTAGAAGTTTTCCATATATGTCAGTGGTTACTAGGGTGTTTCTTAGAGTTTTCATTTGTTATTTCCCTTTCTGCTTACTGATCTTACTCCAGATACTGGTATGTACTTAAAAAACTTAAATTCACCCCTTGCAACCCAGTGGAATCAGCCAACCCAAACGTGAGCAACCTGTGAAAGTTCCTTATGGGACAGCAGTGAGAAGATGCACAGCCACACCTCATCAGGCAGAAGAAACGCCACTGAGAAGTCACTGTCTTGCTCTTAAAGTAGATTAAAGCTACATGTAACTGCAAGGGATGATAAACAAATACAGTACAGTCTCAGGCAATCAATTCTTGTCCAAGCAAATAAGCATGCAAAGTCAGATACTGGAGAGGTGAGCATTTTCTTTTGTTCTTCAGATCTATTTTAATGCCATCTGACTTTTCTGAATAAGAAACACGGTCCTAAAGCATGAACCAGACACTCTTGGAAGTAAGATCACTAGTCCCTACTTTAAAAACTGATTACCATACACTGGAAGGCAGCTATTTTGTAAAAATAAGCTAGAGAACAGCTTTGCAAATAAAGACTGTGCTGTTTTCATTTTGAGTCAACGTTGATACCCACGCCTCTGTAATTGCAAGGTAATAATCTTTAGGATAGTCTATCTTTCCCTCCCAAAAAAATAATCTAGAAGTAGATTTGTGGCTTTGCAAAAGTTAAGGTCAAATGTAGTATTTTGAACACAGAGCTAAGTGTACATGTACATATTTACCCAATACATTGTTATCTCAGTAGTCTGAACTGTATTTTTGGAAGCTGGGCTGTATTTGAACTTAGACCCTAGAAGACAGAGAGATTAATTTGAAATCCCAGAGTTAAGAAAAAATTTCCTTTGTTTTTTTTTTTTGGTAAGGAAAGATACAAGAAATAGCCAAATTAATAAATACATAAGCTGTGGGCAACCTGCATTGGCATACACTACCAGAATTTTAAATATGTACATTGTCACCACAGGCCAAACAGGATCAATATCGCATTTCTAAATTTTCCATGAGTAATTCAGCATTTCCATTTTAACCACTATACAGCTGGCCAGACTGTAATTTCTAAGAACTTCCAATGCAAAAGTTCAAAAAGCCCTGTAATGTTAGGGGATCTATTCTACATTTTAGCTCAGTCTTTCAAAGGTCTATTGGGCCTCCATATTACTTGCAAAGGCAACTGGAGGCAAAGTTTTGTGCCAGGGTCATTTGTGTTTGTACTTACTTGGCGAAATTGCTGTCATATGGATGTCTGAGCATGCAGAGGAATACTTTCTATAAAACCAGCTCTAACAACTACTAAGACACTATGCTGTAGGGAATCATCCTAGAGTAGGAGGCGGACAGATTCCATGATTTTTATGTGTCTTTCCCATTTCTAAGAAATCAGACCTCACCAAGCGAACCACGTATTTGCCAGTCTTTCGTTCAATTAGTATTTTATCTCAGTGACTGCTATTATGTGATTACACGTTAATTTCTGTCACTGCAGTTGCTACATGGTCAACAGTTAACAGCCGATGAATTATTCAAGCATAAAGCAAATTAGGCTTCTATACACCATTGTGAAATACTGACACTGTTTTCTAGACTGAACTCAACCCTGTTCAAGTTCAGCAGTGTGGTGGATTGAAGACTGCTGGCTTACCATAGGCCCGACAAGTTCCACTTCGTTGCTTCAGTTATACATGAAGCTAAATAGCTGGGCAGAGTAGAGAATTGAGGGTCCAGTAATTTTGGACATAGTAAACTGGTGCTTAAAAGGCTGTGAAGCCGGCAAGTGAGAACATGGAGTGCCACGCTATCTGCCTTCCACTTCAACTTCTGTGCTTCAGTTGAGAGCTTATGTGCTAACAGGATTACTGTGCATGAAAATCATACTGCTACTTCTGTTGACAAGATTCTTTGCAGAATACCAGAAGTGCATTTCCAACAACAACAACAAAAAAAAGAATGACTCATAAACTTTAAAAAAGAGAAGAAATTAATCCTGTTTAACATGCTGAGTCTAAAGCACCTGTGATTGTAGGGCAACCACATTTTATCCAGATAGCTTTTGCAATGATGCAAAGCCACATGTGATCCCATGTGCCTTCACGGCCTTTTTTGGGAAGCAAAACAGCATGCTGAGCTAACCATGCTAATGTTAGCATGTGACTACTGAAGTAGATTCACTGACTGTCTTTGTGGATGGAAGAAAACAGTGTCATAAACTCAGATGGGTCGTAATTGCTAGTATTCATTGCAAAACAATAGTCAAAGTACAAATGTGTACGCTATTTCCAATTATAGACACAAGCTGTATAAGTAATTACAATCAACCAATACAATAATGGAGACATATATATAATGTCTACACTATATAGATATATATCATTTTCACGTCGTTTACAGACTCTAAAACTTAATACACTGCTTATTGTCTGCACTACTTCAAATAAGATCTTAAGATGCAAAAGCCGGAGATGACTTGATCATCTCTTTAAAGAACTGGGCATATCCCATTCAAAATCTTACCTGTTAATATCACTTCAGCCCCTATACCAAGAATAGCTTCAAACTGTTTTTAAGAGAGATTACTTGATTCTGCTTTTATGCCACCTCCTGTAAGCTTCTCAAACTTGACTGTAAGAGATGGAGCAGCTTCAACTGTTCAATGTTCAGCTGCTCAACCCATCACTGAATGAATTCGTGAGACCAGGTCTGAGCAGAAGTTAAAACAAGCAAGGGAAAGCAATGGATGTAGCAAGCACAGAAATTAGGTGATACTTATAGAGAAATTTTTTAGTTATGTGCATTTAGAGTCTTCTGGAGAGCTACTACTCTGTCTTCAGCAGGCAGTTTCTGTTGTACTTTCTCAGAAATTGTAAATTTCCAAGAAGAAAATGTTTTCCCTTGTCTGGAATTGACACAACATGGAAACAATGTTTTCAGAACATAATAAAAGAAGTTAACTAGTTAATCAGCAAATCCATGATCTTTTGTTTTCTTAGTTTCTCAGGATATGATAAGAAATGGAACATAGAACAAAATTATTCCAAAGGTTGGAAAGAATCCATGCCACAACTCAACTCAGTCTTTATGCTTAACCCATCTGTAGCAATCCAGTAGTTCTGTGGTCCCCAGCCATAATGATTCAGTCTTCGTGTCAGACCTTTTCACTCAGTCTTGAATTCACCTGGAAGGTATTTTTTGCACCAAGTGGAAAAGAACTACTCAGAATATTCCTGTGCACTCTGAAAACAGGATCATTCAAAACACACCAGCCCAGAAGGGCTCAGCAAGTTCACTTGCACTCAGTTTCCTGGTGCTGTAAGTGACCTTAGAAGAAGGTGTATAATGAAGGTGGAAATAGAAAAATACGTACTTATTATGTAAATGGTTTTTCAATGCCCTTTTCTGCAACTATTTTTGAAATAGCAAATATATTAGCAATAAAAAGAGGACTAAGGATAATATCTGTCCTCTAGTAGATGAGGCTGGTAACGTAGTAACCAAGGATGAGGAAAAGGCTGAGGTACTTAATGCCGTCTTTGCCTCAGTCTTCAGCAGTAGGACCAGTTGTTTCTTGAGTTCCCTGACCCCTGAGCTAGAATACAGGGATGGGGAGCAAAATGAAGCCCCTGTAATCCAAAGGGAAATGGTGAGGGACCTGCTTCAGCACCTGGAGGTGCTCATCAGGCCACTTTGCATCATTTATGAGCAGTCCTGGATAACCGGGGAGGTCCCAGCTGACTGGAGGTTGGCAAATGTGACACCCACCCATAAGAAGGGCCGGAAGGAGGATCCAGGGAACTACAGGCCAGTCAGTCTGACCTCGGTGCCTGGGAAGGTCATGGAGCAGATCATCCTCAGTGCCATCACACGGCACATGCAGGAGAACAGGGTGATCAGGCCCAGTCAGCATGGGTTTGTGAAAGGCAGGTCGTGCCTGTCAAACCTGATCTCCTTCTATGACAAGGTGACCCACTTAGTGGATGAGGGAAAAGCTGTGGATGTTATCTACCTGGATTTTTGCAAGGCTTTTGACACCGTTTCCCATAGCATTCTCCTGGAGAAACTGGCTGCTCATGGCCT
>VUYV01000029.1:5570266-5589536 GCA_008711295.1 Anarhynchus alexandrinus
GGATATTAGGAAGTATTTTTTCACTGAAAGGGTTATTAAACATTGGAATAGGCTGCCCAGAGAGGTGGTGGATTCACCATCCCTGGAGGTGTTTAAGAAAAGGGTAGATGAGGTGCTTAGGGACATGGTTTAGAAGTGGGTGGGTGGTGTTTGGTTTTTTGTTTTGGTTTGGTTTGGGTTTTTTTGTTTGTTTTGTTTTGTTTTTTTCTTCAGGGTAGGTTAACGGTTGGACTTGATGATCTTAAAGGTCCCTTCCAACATCATTAATTCTATGATTCTATGATTCTATGAAATATTTTTTTTCTCCCACTGTTTTTCTCCAATGGGCTTGATTTTCACTTGATTTTTCACTAGGTCAGCTACTTTGATTTTTTTCTCATTTTAAACTCATTTTATGTTAGGTTTACATCTGGTGCAAATTCTAACCTGATCCATGCTAAACAATCTTTTCTCTTTAAGTATACAAGCTTTCTACTTTTTTCTATTCCTTGTCTTAAATATTTGTCTGTTTACTAAACAAAAGTAGTGAAGTTCTGAGGCCTTTGAATGAGAATTTACCGCAGAGATTATGGAGGCCTTGTGGGATATTAACAATACAGGACTTATCTTGTCTCATTTGTGTATGTGCTTCAAACAGCTAGAAACATTGATTAAAAGGATGTATTCATTGTAGTCTACCACCTCACTGGAGAGTGTATTAAAACAAAGCTCTGACAACTGTAATTTGATTTCTTTGAGTTAAATTGAATTACTCTCAGGACGATTATAACCTTAAGGCAATACACTAAAAATTGAGAAAAATATTGAAGCTGAAGGTAAGGATTAAGGACACTGCCATGTTAAAAAATGAGTATTAAAGCCCTCACTGGAATATTCAGTAAACATAAGAAATATCTTATAAGAAGTATAAACTAAAAAAGTAAGCAAACCTTGGCTTCGGTTTTGTCCATCTTGCTAAATGGTGCTTTCTCACTTTCATCATCTTGAGAAAAGATATGTGCCCGGTACAATGGTGATTTTCTTGATAGACAATTGCTTTTGTGAGCTTTACTCTGAGTCCATCCTATACATTTTCTAGATACTTCTGTACCTGAAATTGTTAACAGATCTTTTCCTGAATGTGATATTCTGGATCATTTCTCACTGTCTCATTGGATGGCTGAGTGCTGTTTGACACAAAAAAAATTATTTCCATCCTCTTCTGTCTTCAATGCAAAATTTTTCCCCTTGAAACTGCTAATTCTGGTTTGTTGTCAACATCAGAACGGGTAACCTTTCTTTTTCCATAGTAAGCTAAGCGCTTGGCCCATATGAACTTGAGATCTTGTGCGTGAGGTCTGTTTGTGTCATTAGGGATTTTGGCATGCAACTGTTCAGTTGCTTTTTCAGAAAAGTTTTTCATCTGAAAGGAAAAGAAAGCATGCTAAAATAAACTAAAATCTTCCTTTAATATATTCAAAGCTGCATTATTTTATTGACAGAAAGCAAGAAGATAGTGGGGTAAAATTCTCAAAACATGCAAATCCATTTGAAATTACTTAGACTTAAATGAAGATATCATTGTATTTTGCTATGTAGTAATAAGAGTGACTATAGATTTGATCCTGCCCCCAGTAAAGGAAGTTCCTTACTTACAACAAAGATGACCCTCAAGATGAAGAGCTCAGTGGATGGAAATCAAGACATTAAAGCAGTATTCCTTTACTGAAGCTCTACTATCTGCCTAATATAAAATAAGTGAGAAGATCAAGGTTTTTTCAATGACAACCTTAATGTGACTAGAATTGGTCATATGCACAACTGGGATCTTTCCACTGCATTTTTAAAAGTTCTCAAAGTTTGAAGTATTCATAGCAAGTAAGACAACTCTTTCAAGTGTTCCTTTATTTTCTTAAACAACTGAAACAACTTTTATTTATTTATTACTTAATCTGGATAAACAGTCTTTGGATGTATGAATGGATGTCAAGCACAAATACAGGCTGGGCAGGGAATGGCTAGAGAGCAGCACTGAGGAGAAGGACCTGGGTGTGCTGATCGACGAGAAGCTCAACATGAGCCAGCAATGTGCGATCGCAGCCCAGAAGGCCAACCGCATCCTGGGCTGCATCAAAAGAAGTGTGGCCAGCAGGGCGAGGGAGGTGATTCTGCCCCTCCACTCCACTCTCGTGAGACCCCACCTGGAGTACTGCGTCCAGCTCTGGAGTCCCCAACATAAGAAGGACATGGACCTGCTGGAGCGTGTCCAGAGGAGGGCCACAAGGATGATCCGAAGGCCGGAGCAAGAGAGGCTGAAGGAGTTGGGGCTGTTCAGCCTAGAGAAGAGAAGGCTCCGGGGAGATCTTATTGCGGCCTTCCAGTACCTAAAGGGGGCCTACAGGAGAGCTGGGGAAGGACTTTTTACTAGGGCATGTAGTGACAGGACAAGGGGGAATGGCTTCAAACTGGAAGAGGGCAGGTTTAGATTGAACATTAGGAAGAAGTTTTTCACTTTGAGGGTGGTGAGGCACTGGAACAGGTTGCTCAGAGAGGTTGTTGAGGCCCCATCCCTGGAGGTGTTCAAGGCCAGGCTGGACGTGGCCTTGGGCAGCCTGGTCTAGTGGGAGGTGTCCCTGCCTATGGCAGGGGGGTTGGAACTCGATGATCTTCAAGGTCCTTTCCAACCTAAACCATTCTATGATTCTATGATGATTCTATGAATGTATGAAAATTAAAAACTAGGTGATGTTTAATTTAACAGGTCAAAAGGCTGCAGACCTTTTACACAGTATTCGGTAGCTACGTAGATATGTTACAAATCAAACCATAACTATGTTTAAAGTTACCTTTAAGCTAGACACAATGACATGCAAAACTCCAGCTTGCTATCAAATCCATATGTTTTCTGCTTGGCAAACAAGATTATATAGGTTGATATGAAAATCAATCAGAAATGTAAATGGCACAACAGAAACAAAACTATGAAAGCCACTATTTCCAAAATAACATTCTGAAATGGAAGCATAAGATAGGGTATTAAATAAAACTGATATATAGCCAGCAAAGCAATGGTGAAACTTAATAAAAAACATCAAAACCTAATTTTAAAATAAAATCCTAAATCACAGCTCACTATTCCAGGAATAGGACAAGTAAGGTTCTCTGTCATCAAGAATTATAATAAGGAAGGTATTTTATACTGTCAGATAGTCAATGAACTCATAGATACATGCATATGTGCCCCTGCAAAAATCTTTTTAATGCGTGATCTGCGAAAGCCACATGAAACCCCAACAACCTTGGAGGCTAAATCCTGACTTCATTGAGATCAGTGAAAATATTTCCAGTGATATTAATGCAAAGTCCACAGTTTTGTTCATTTCCAAGGTCCAGCTGAGTCTTGAAGGCTCAGAAAAATTAAAATAGCTTAGATTCGGGGAACACAAGCAAGCTCCCCTGAATGAACACTGCAGTGCTGCAAGATATCCTCAATTCATATGAAATGCACAATTTCATTTAGGATTAAATTTAGCAATCAAGAAGTCAGTAAAAAAGGATTATAATATATTTGAATTTGATTTTTGCTTTTAAACTCAAAAGCCACAATAAGGTTGATATTACTTTTTTTTTTTTCCTGTTAATCCAGATCTGTGTGAATCTTACTGCAGGAAAAGAAGCAGTGATGTAAATAGCAGGAAATCTGTTCCATCCATTTTCAGTTGTCTACAGATGGAGACCTTAATTTTACAAGAAACCTTTTACATGCTTAACTTCAAGCATATAGGTATCCCACATTACATAAAAAGGTGTCATCTTCTCTCTCTTACAACTTAACACCAACATTTGTCTTCCAGAGTGACCATGCTGTCAGACAAGGAAATGTTGATAACATGATTCTGCATGTGAGTGAGTATATTAATAAGATGTGAGTAAGGCTTACTCTCAACAGCATTTTTCAATGGTCAAGTCTGTAATCTTGACTTTCCCTTAATATGAAAGAACTTTAGCGATGTGTCTTTCAGGCTGAAGTACTCACTTGAAAGTAGACGTTGATTATTTTTGAGTATCTTCATTGAGTAGTTAAGCCCTCAGATTCATATTGCTACTTCTTTATTTGAGGAAGCAAGGCAATAAAGTACACTGCAAGGTAATCAATTACAATTTTAATGATAAGTAAAAGGGAGCCGGGAGGCAACTGAACTGACAGCACAGCTAAGACTGGCTTTGTGTTTCCAAAGATCAATTCTCCAAGTTAATATGATCAATAAAACAAATTCATTCAGAGGCTGTTCTTAGAACAAATTCTCCCAAGGCAAAAGTGACAACAGATACTGTCAAGGCAAGCCAGATTTCTTAAAATTCAAAGCTTCCACTAGATGTAAAGCTACTAAGGTGAACCAGTACAGATGACCAAGAATGTAGGTGAAATAGTGCATATTCTTGGACTTCTGTTCCCACCCTGATCTTAGTCCCTTGCCCGCGTAACTCACCTAAGCAGGCTGACTCATATTAAGCAAATAACAAATAAGTCAGAACCCACAAGTCATGTGATATCATTCCTCAGGTTCGCAATAGGTTGGACTGACCTTACTACTGACACAGATCTTTAACTTCTCTCCTACTTCGGCTACTCTGCTCATGGAGCAGAGGACACATGGTCTCAGGTAACAAAGCAATAAAAAAAAAAAAAAATATAATTCCATCCAGGCTCTGCTTTAACAAAAGGTTCTTGCATACCTGCTGGCCCCAGGAACAACGTCCACATCAGCAAAGCAGCTGGAGTGAATCCAAGCAGTCTGCACAGCCCATCCAATTCCAGCAGAGCAGGCAGCATGAGGCACTACAAGACTGTCAGAAGCACAGTCAAATCAAAATGGCACCCATCAGCTACACATGGAAAAGTTCCTCTAATATTTGTAGGGAGTGAATGACCTCTGTAACAAAATAGGCATCAAATGAAATGCTTAAAAAATTGAAAGTTATCATATGATTTTGTAAAATACAACAGAGATGACAATTGATACCTACAGCCATAAGTGAGCTATGTAAGACACAGAAGGAAATAAGAGATGGAAGACAGGGGAGACTGTGCAGAAAAACAGGTCTCCTTGTTTGAAAACTTACTTGAAGTTTCTTCCAAGAAAATACTTTTTCATGATTTCACCACCTAAGTTCCCTTCCCACATAGTTTTTTTAAGACCCCAGGGCTTGACATTCCCTGTACGTATCAAGTGGTTTTTTTCTAACTATTTTTATTTCTAAATTCTTCAACTGCGCTCTATTCTCCACTTCTAATTTAGACCACAAGAGTAATAATAACTTTGTGCATTTCTACCTTTTAAACATTACCTTTGGGGCTGACAAACATTTTCTCAGTTACCTAACTTAAGAAAAACAACAGCTAAGCAGTTGACTCAAAATCTTAACTGGCACAGCAAGAAATGCA
Source organism: Anarhynchus alexandrinus (assembly GCA_008711295.1). Taxonomy (NCBI): domain Eukaryota; kingdom Metazoa; phylum Chordata; class Aves; order Charadriiformes; family Charadriidae; genus Anarhynchus; species Anarhynchus alexandrinus. The sequence continues at coordinate 5,575,692 of VUYV01000029.1, forward strand.
ACCCAGAGTCTTGCAGGTTTGATAAAAAGCAAAATAAAATACATAAATATCATTCACAAATAATTTACAAATAACACAGGAACAGCATCAACACCCAAGAACATGGAAACTAACTTCATATTGCAAACACTATCTGGATGGGTGAGAAAATTATACTATGTTTTTTTTATAATAACTGTTCTCAGAAACCTGGTTTTCAGGTTATCAGCCCACAATAATTTTGAAAGCAAGCCTCTCCCACATGCTTTTGCTTGCCTGCCTTCTCCAAGGGTAATTGTCAAATATTATTTGATTTCTTTCCTCCTAAAATGAAGTCTAAAACCAAAGCTCTTTGGCTCAGATCAAGCTGTCTTAATTTTACCAGCTGTTCTTCCCAACTATGAGAAAAGAACAAAATCAAAAGTCTGACCTACACAGGTTATGAGGGAAAAGAAGATTTCATAACAATACCATGCTTTTAGACTTGGAGACCCCCTGAAGCTTAAAACTGCACATTGTGTGTTAGTACACATGTATTGGTTATATGGACCACCACCCTTGATTGTTGCCAGGGGACGTTTCGACAGTATTCTGCTCTCATCTGCCCTTCGGGCAACTTTCTCTCAGCTAACTATTTCTTTTGTATCTCCTCAAGGCTTTTTCAGGGAGTAACAGGACACAGGCAATTTTACCAGTTATAGTTTTCCCATAAATTTCAAGAAAGCGGCCACATAAATTGAAGCAGCTGATAATTTTCAGTTTTGACCATTTGGTGAAATGCAGCAGAGACACTTGTGCTATCAATGTGAAGATCAACAGGGCTGACAGGAACTTTTCATACCAAACTTGTCAGTGGACAGCACTGCCCCACCAGAGTACTGCAGTGACCTTGTTCTCCTTTAAGTAATTGATTGTTCAGGGGAAAAAATCTCTTATAAATTAAATATTTCAGCTTGGCATTACAGTCCTCATCAACGACACAACTGTATTATCTTCATTTCTGTTCCCTCTTTTTACATGTCTGCTCTCTGGCACCATCTTAACCTACAGCCAAATTTTCCAACTGGGTATCAAACCCTTGAGATCTCCCTTACGACTACATGCTGCTCAGGAGCAGCTGCCTACACAGAATTGCAACACTGTGTGTCATTAGGACCTTATAGAGCAACCAAGGAGGTGAATGCACAGCAGAGGCCGTCAATCCTGGGTGAACGCATTTCCCTTCTGTGATGCTGTACAACATCACCAACATCTCCATTAACTTCTGGGACACCGGAGCTAAAGCAGTGCTGCAGCAAACTAAAAATCACCTGTGATTACTTAATGTTTGGCTCAAAGTAAGTTCAAGAGCGCAGGACAGGCAGTTGAGAACATGACTGAAGGTCTCCCATTTGACTAGACTGGAAACATGTAGGCTGTAGTCAGCTGCATTTGTCCGTGATACCATCAGCCAAACATGACCGTATAATAAATGCTTGTCATTTCCAAGTGGGGTTGAGAGGCATGACCAAAGGTGAGCTTGGCGTGCAGAGGGATGCACAGTGCCAGAGAGAGGATCATTACAACCACACGAACCCAGCCCAGGACTTAAACGGAGCTTCCTTTCGCTACCCCTCACAGACAAAATGCTATGGGTATACTATATAATACACATATAGGGAGATACACGTGTTCATGTACCTGCAGAGGCGCCGCTGGCAATGGCAGAGCTCTGATTGGGATGGCTGCACATTCACCGCTCCACCAACACCAGGGCCACCCAGCCCCGTCCCCTTGGAGTGGGAAGAAGAGGTGCCACTGGAGACCTTCGGCATTGTATTTTCCTGAACTGGTGTAAAAGGTTATTCTCAGATTAACAAAACTTGAAAGAGTTATGCCTATATATGCCTATATGCCTATAAATGCCTAATTCAAACCTGTTTGCAGATATTTTTTCAGTATCATTTAAACAAACAACCCCAACAACACACACACACACACACACACACACACAAAACATGCAAAAAAAAACCCCAAGCAAAAAATAGAAATATAACCAATACCGGAATCCAATTCTTAAAAAAGTTTTTCTGTGCATGATAACTTCTGATGGACTATTCTGCAGTGCCACAAGAGGGCACTCTTAAACCACTTTTTTTAGTGAGGAGCGGCAACATACAGGTCATTTTGTGTTCAGCAGTAAATAGATTTCTGCTCCCCAGCAACACAGAAGATAAGGACACTTCTTCATATTCACCAAATCTCGCTTAAGCTCAGAATTCAGGTAGTAAACAATCAACAAAACTTGTTGCTTTAAAACTATCTGCTTTAAAAATTTTATCTCAACTGACAGCTGTGGCCCTTTATTCAAATTGCATAAGCTTTGGTTCTTACAGCTTTTTCTAATACTTTGTTTATACCTTTTCTCTGAAAGCATGTAATATATTTTTGCACTTTAGTTACAACGTTGTTAGAAACTTGCTATTTCCATACCTATAAAGGTGTGATACCAGTACTCATGGTACTTGTCTTTAATTGGCCAAAGCAAACAGGCATGTATATGTTTTTTAAAAAGTTACTCAAGAATTACATTTCTAGCAATGTAAACCTAGATTCGTAAAATTAGCTGCAGTATTAAAAGTACTGAAATATACAATGTCATTGACTTATTGTTATTTTAGAGACATTGGGTGCAAGTTTTCCAGATAAACCCAAGCTAGTAATTAGAATACGTGAATTATACATTAAAAACACCTGAGTTGATGTAACCCTCTCATCAGTTTGGAACAAAAAGCACACAACACCATAAAATATCTTGCTTCTTTATAGCAAACTCTGGTGGAACAAGTGTTTACAACAGAGAAATGTAGAATCTTCCTCCATTTTGCTTATTATATGACTTGCAGTAAGTTATGTGGCCTGAATGAGAAAAAAAAAGTTACATGATAATTAGTTTCTTTATACATACAATGTAACAATAAAATCATTAGGAACAATAAAGTTTAAGGTAGCTGGTGATGCTGGTTATATTTGGGATCATAGAATCATAGAATAGTTTAGGTTGGAAGGGACCTTAAAGATCATCTAGTTCCAACCCCCCTGCCATGGGCAGGCACACCTACCCCTAGACCAGGTTGCTCAAAGCCCCATCCAGCCTGGCCTTGAACGCTTCCAGAGATGGGTCATCCACAACTTCCCTGGGCAATTTGTTCCAGTGCCTCAGCACTATCAGAGTGAAAAATTTCTTCCTAATATCTAATCTAAATCTCCCCTTTTCCAGTTTGAAGCCATTCCCCCTCGTTCTATCACTACATGCCCTTGTAAAAAGTCCCTCTCCATCTTTCTTGTAGGCCCCCTTCAGATACTGGAAAGCTGCTATAAGGTCTCCCCAGAGTCTTCTCTTCTCCAGGTTGAACAGCCCCAACTCTTTCAGCCTGTCTTCACAGGAGAGGTGCTCCAGCCCTCTGATCATCTTTGTGGCCCTCCACTGGACTCACTCCAAGGGGTCCATGTCCTTCTTATGTTGAAGGCTCCAGAGCTGGATGCAGTACCCCAGGAGTGGAGTAGAGGGGCAGAATCACCTCCCTCGACCTGCTGGCCACACTTCTTTTGATACGGCCCAGGATATGGTTGGCCTTCTGGGCTGCAAGCACACATTGCTGGCTCATGTTGAGCTTCTCATCAACCAACACCCCCAAGTCCTTCTCCTCAGGGCTGCTCTCAATCCGTTCTCCACCCAGCCTGTATTTGTACTTAGGATTGCCCCACCTCACATGCAGTACCTTGCACTTGGCCTGGTTGAACTTCATGAGGTTTGCACGGGCCCACCTCTCCAGCCTGTCCAGGTCCTTCTGGATGGTATCCCTTCCCTCCAGCATGTCAACCAGTCCACACAGCTTGGTGTCGTAGACAAACTTGCTGAGTGTGCGCTCAATCCCACTGTCCATGTCACCAATGAAGATGTTAAACAGCACCAGTCCCAGTACCGACCCCTGAGAAACACCACTTGTCACTGCTTGCCACTTGGACACGGAGCCATTGAGTGTAACTCTTTAAGTACAACTGTCCGTCCAGTTCCTTATCCACCGAGTGGTCCATTGGTCAAATCCATATCTCTCCAATTTAGAGACAAGGATGTCATGCGGAACGGTGCCAAATGCGTTGCACAAGTCCGGGTAGATGACATCTGTTTCTCTCCGCTTATCCACTAATGCTGTAACGCCATCGTAGAAGGCCACTAAATTTGTCAGGCAGCATTTGCCCTTAGTGAAGCCATGTTGGCTGTCACCAATCACCTCCTGATTTTCCATGTGCCTTAGCAGAGTTTCCAGGAGGATCTGCTCCATGATCTTGCTTGGCATACAGGTGAGACTGACTGGCTGTAGTTCCTCAGGTCTTCCTTTTTACTCTTTTTAAAAATGGGGGTTATGTTTCCCCTTTTCCAGCCAGTGGGAACTTCAGTGTTTCACCAGGATAAACGTATTTCATACATAAGTTCGTTTTAAAGTTGCCATGGAGTTGAATGATACAGTTAACCAAGCTAAGTAGGACGTTAGCGCCTTTATTATAATGGTTAGTTGTTTTGTGGGGAGGAGAGGAACCTCAAAATGTTACTCAAAGCCTCAAAATTACACTTTTAACTTTGGCTTTCATCATAGCAGCAATTAAGTGAATGCAGGAGACCACTATTACCATTGTCTTGACTAATGTCAATTAATGTCAATGACCCTGGACTTTGGGAGAGCTGACTTTGGCCTCTTGAAGAATCTGATTGGTATGGTGCCATGGGATGAAGCGCTGGAGGGAAGAGGGGCCCAAGAAAGTTGGTTAATATTCAAGGACCACCTCCTCCAAGCCCAGAACCAGTGCATCCCTACAAAGAGGAAGGCAGGCAGAAAAGCCAGGAGGCCTGCATGGATGAATAAGGAACTCCTGGACATGACCAAAAGGAAAAAGGAGGCCTACAGGGAGTGGAAACAGGGGCGGGTAGCCTGGGAGGAATACAGGGGAATGGTCCGAGCAGCCAGGGATCGGGTTAGACAAGCCAAAGCCCAGATGGAACTGGATCTAGCAAGGGATATTAAGACAAACAAGAAATCTTTCTTTAAATACGTCAGCGAGAAAAGAAACACTAGGGAAACTGTGGGCCCTCTCCGGAAGGAAACACAAGAACTGGTTACCCGGGATAGAGACAAGGCTGAGGTACTCAATGACTTTTTTGCCTCAGTCTTCACTGGCAAGGACTGCAGCCACACTGCCCGAGATGCAGAATGCAAAAGCCAGGATTGGGAAAATGGAGAACCGCCCACTGTAGAAGAAGATCAAGTGCGGGACCACCTGAGGAACCTGAAGGTGCACAAGTCCATGGGACCTGATGAGATACATCCGCGGGTCCTGAGGGAACTGGCAGATGAAGTCGCTAAGCCACTAGCCATCATATTTGAGAAGTCGTGGCAGTCTGGCGAGGTTCCTGATGACTGGAAAAGGGGAAACATAACCCCCATTTTCAAAAAGGGAAATAAGGAAGACCCGGGGAACTACAGGCCAGTCAGTCTCACCTCTGTGCCTGGCAAGATCATGGAGCAGATCCTCCTGGAAACTCTGCTGAGGCACACAGAAATCAAAGAGGTGATTGGTGACAGCCAGCATGGCTTCACCAAGGGCAGATCATGCCTGACTAATTTGGTGGCCTTCTACGAAGGGGTCATAACGGCGGTGGACAAAGGAAGATCGACTGATGTCATCTACTTGGACTTGTGCAAGGCATTTGACACTGTCCCACACGATATCCTGGTCTCTAAATTGGAGAGACATGGATTTGACAAATGGACCATTCGATGGATAAAGAACTGGCTGGACGGTCGCACTCAAAGAGTTGCGGTCAACGGCTCGATGTCCAAGTGGAGACCAGTGACAAGTGGCGTTCCTCAGGGGTCGGTGCTGGGACCTGTACTGTTCAACATCTTTGTAGGAGATATGGACAGTGGGGTCGAGAGCACCCTCAGCAAGTTTGCCGATGATACCAAGCTGTTTGGCGAGGTAGACACGCTGGAAGGGAGGGATGCCATCCAGAGGGACCTGGACAGGCTGGAGAGGTGGGCCCAAGCCAACCTCATGCAGTTCAATAAGGCCAAATGCAAGGTCTTACATCTAGGTCGGGGCAATCCCAAGCACAATTACAGGTTGGGCGGGGAATGGCTGGAGAGCAGCACTGAGGAGAAGGACCTGGGTGTGCTGATCGACGAGAAGCTCAACATGAGCCAGCAATGTGCGATCGCAGCCCAGAAGGCCAACCGCATCCTGGGCTGCATCAAAAGAAGTGTGGCCAGCAGGGCGAGGGAGGTGATTCTGCCCCTCTACTCCACTCTCGTGAGACCCCACCTGGAGTACTGCGTCCAGCTCTGGAGTCCCCAACATAAGAAGGACATGGACCTGTTGGAGCGTGTCCAGAGGAGGGCCACGAGGATGATCCGAGGGCTGGAGCACCTCTCCTATGAGGAGAGGCTGAAGGAGTTGGGGCTGTTCAGCCTGGAGAAGAGAAGGCTCCGGGGAGATCTTATTGCGGCCTTTCAGTACCTAAAGGGGGCCTACAGGAGAGCTGGGGAAGGACTTTTTACTAGGGCATGTAGTGACAGGACAAGGGGGAATGGCTTCAAACTGGAAGAGGGCAGGTTTAGATTGAACATTAGGAAGAAGTTTTTCACTTTGAGGGTGGTGAGGCACTGGAACAGGTTGCCCAGAGAGGTTGTTGAGTCCCCATCCCTGGAGGTGTTCAAGGCCAGGCTGGACGTGGCCTTGGGCAACCTGGTCTAGTGGGAGGTGTCCCTGCCTATGGCAGGGGGGTTGGAACTCGATGATCTTCAAGGTCCTTTCCAACCTAAACCATTCTATGATTCTATGATTCTATAATGTTGCCAGCTCTGGGATGTTCTGCTAAGTCTTACTTAGGCCCTTCACATCTGTTTGCTGATATTTGTTCCAGCTTTTCCCACATCACTAGCTCCTGTCTGATCCACTACAGCGTTTCCAACAGGCTAAACCTACCACACTGTCACCACATCCAGGAAGGATGTGGATAAAGAAAACATGAAGAAACTCATAATAAAACAACCAGAGGTGCTTACACTTCTGAAGTGTACCCAGTTTATAGCTGATAATAATAGGAACAGCTGTGTTTTTCCACTTTTTTTCCTTTTCTCTTATAATCTATATGGGACCTGAACACTTAGATAAATGTAGCTGCAAATAGGACCACACTCCTTGCTTTGTGTATATTTGGAGAGAGTCAAACCCCCATAATTACCAAGGCTTTCTAGTGTACATTTGCAGTTGTAAAATGTTTTAGCTAGATGTGAGGTCTGCTTTATTAATGCTCAGTAATGATTACATAATTTCAAATTTGCTGTATTCCTTTTTCTAAGTTGTTATTTTATGATGAATAGCTCCAGCTTTTGGGGGTGAATATCTTGTGATTTCAGAGTTCTACTGATTGCTTTTTGCTAAATGCACTTCTAAGTATCCTTCCAAGGGAGTCCTGATAACTCCAGAAGTCAATATGCACAGTACAACCATAAATTCAGAGGCAGGAAAGTAGGGACAAGCACAGAGCCAAAATCTTTGAAACAGATGCTACTGTACTTTACAAACGTCCTGAGTGCTGGATCACAGTGTAATTTGCTGTGATTGTAGATTTTTAGCAAATATATAAAGACAGCAAGTGCCGCAATGCAAGTCGCAAAAGATAACTGTTCAGCACACAATATACAGGAATCAGTTGTATGTGTTTTACAGCTCAGGAAAATTATGAGTCAAAGTAGTACTGAATTAAAAGGGATGGGAAAGACAGTGGGAACTGTCTCTCACTTTAATGTTATCAGAATGCTTTCAGAAACAGCCCTTTCAGCGCAAAAGCTGCACTTTTTGTGAATAACCAGGAGAATGAAAAGGAAATATCCTTTTTAATGCATCGCCAAAGACTTAGCCTTCCCTGTTATTGAGAAACACTGCTGCAGCTGCACTTTCCTGTAAGCCAGGATGGCCAAACCGCAGTTCACAACCAGCTTAAAGGTGGCCCTTGCAGTCCCTGGCGCCGGCGTAGCTCTGCAGCCTCCCCGGTCCATCAGCGGGAAGGGTCTGTGTGCGCAATTTAGGAGGTGCAGCCATTGCTGTGGAGGCAGATCAGGCTCCACCTGGTCTCAAAGTGTTCCTGGTGCTGGGTGTTCAGGGGGCTGCACAGGGGTAAGAGAAACAGCAGGGAGCTGGGGATGGAGAATGTGCGGGGGACAAAGCCGTGGGCTGTGCTGCAGTTCAGTGCAATGGTTTGGAGGTCCGGAACGTGTAGAATGAGAGATGGAAGATGAGGACAGGCTTAGGAAATTAGGATTTTGATAGGAGGAGCTTTGTGTTTTGTGGTGTATAGTTGCTGAAATCAGAACAGCAAAGGAGACTTTGATCAGAAGGACAACATACACAAAGGAGGAAGTCATAAGTACATGGCTGGTAATAACACAAACATGCCAGCTATGCTACTGCAATGGCCAAGGCACTGCTCACACGTTAGAAGACAAGATCAATCCTTTCTCTGTGTACTTATACCACATCATGTTCACAGAATCACAGAATGGTCAGAGTTGGAAAGGACCTCTGGAGATCATCTAGTCCAACCCCCCTGCCCAAGCAGGGTCACCTACAGCAGGTTGCACAGGACGGCATCCAGGTGAGTTTTGAATGTCTCCAGAGTGGTAGACTCCACAACCCCTCTGGGCAGCCTGTTCCAGTGCTCTGCCACCCTCAAAGTAAAGAAGTTCCTCCTCATGTTAAGATGGAACTTCCTATGCTCAAGTTTGTGCCCGTTACCTCTTGTGCTATCCCTGGGCACCACTGAAAAAAGACTGTTTCCATCCCCCTGGCACCCTCCCTTTAAGTATTTATAAGTATTGATAAGACACCCCCCCAGTCTTCTTTTCGCTAGACTAAGAATACCCAAATGCCTCAGCCTTTCCTCATAAGAGAGATGCTCCAATCCCCTAATCATCTTTGTAGCCCTTTGCTGGATCCTCTCCAGCAGTTCCCTGTCTTTCTTGAACCGGGGAGCCCAGAACTGGACACAATACTCCAGATGTGGCCTCACCAAGGTAGAGTAGATGGGGAGGATGACCTCCCTCGACCTGCTGGCCACACTCTTCTTGATGTTCCTTAGAGACATGTTTGTTTATCTCATTTCTGTGGTTCCAAAATAACTTTTGAGCAAAGCAGTGTCAAGGAGGCCAGGCAGGGAGAGTGGGGAGAGAAGAAAAGAGGACTTCCCATCCAACAGGGAGACAACTGTGGGGGTAGAATAACGGTCTCAAATGTAATGGAGTTAGTAATATCTTTGGCGGGCTGTCCAAAGAAAATACAACTCAGCTATTCTGCCTTAATACAGCTCCCTGTGGACATACAAGGATCTCAGACAGAAATGGCTCATGCCATCAGCTAGGCAAAACCAGTAAAGGAATGGTGGTTGTCATGACAAGATCATGAGATGATGTGCTACTGAGTTTGGCATTCCAGTGTTCATATACCTACTGGATTACAGCTGTTGACTTAGATCCCAAGAACAAGATCTAAGCAAACTTTGTACCCAGTCCTTTTTTCCCATACCTAAAGTGTATATAATTATGTCCACCCAGCTCTATCTGTGGGAAGAGGAATCTGAAGACTTGGTCTGAGAAAAGTAGTGGACACATTAGGTGACATTTTAGTTTTTATTGCCAGGTTCATTGCCCTAGAAGTTAATTTCAAATACCTGCAGCCCTCTCAAAACTTCTCTTTAGGAAACGATTCCTGTGCATAATACCAAAAATCAGAAAATATTTTAAAGTGGTCTTAAAACCAGACTTTAGAGAAGACATTACATTTAGTAGATCTTTTTATTACAGATTCTAAATAGGATATATAGGACTGCAATTGAGAGGCTTTCCATGTTCTTCTGTCTACAGCTCTTTCCAGTAATACATGCCCTATTCAATCAATATAGTTAATTATTCTTCAATCAAAGAAATGTAACCTATTTCACTTCAATTTCTAGTCCATTTAAACCAATTATGTTCTCTTAATCTTTCGTGACTAGCAATTAGTAGGTGGTATTTGTTCATCAGGACACTGATGAAGATTCTAGGGGCCACTTAACTGCTCTGAAGTATCTGCCGTTTTGTGAGCTCAGCAAACGTATCTGGACTGAAGTGAAAGGCAAGCTAACATGGGAAAAGTCAGAATTTTTCATGCTCATGTTTCGTTTTTATTTTTGTGATCGTTTTTGCACTCTTCCACTACATGGCTGTGAAGTAGAAACTAATGACTTATTGCTCTTCATTGTAATGCAGAAACACTGAGCTGTGGTTGGTTACAGCGGAAAACTTTTGTGATTAAAGTTATGCCACAGCTTTAAATTCCCACTACATCATTAAGCACCACTTCACAGGGAACAGATAGTGGCCCTGTTTTCTTGGAGGGAGCTACGAGACATGCAGAGGGCACGCTGTGAAGCTTTGTAACAGTGTAAGACGGAATTGCTGCAGGGAGTTCATCTGGCTGAGATGAACAGCAATAACCCGCCCTAAACAAAACAACTGCAAGCAAGACAGCTTCAAAATGTCAGAGCAGCTCCTACAAATTTCCGAGGATAAGGCTGGTGAAGGATTTGCCTTTGTAGAGGGGCAGAATGAAAGACATAAGACTATGGGATCAAAGTCTTGTAGCACGGAATTTAACAGCCTGCAGAGATCTTCACAAGGTGTCTCAGAGAGCTTTTCCCCCATAAAACACAGCTGTAAGAAAACCTGCAGCAAATCCGTACGTACAGAAGAGACAATTACTTCCTTTGGGATTTGAACGAAAACAAAACACAGCAAAACAAAACAACAAGTTGAGAAACATACCTTGACTTCCAGATGAAGCTTATTGCATTCCAGTGCTTGTGATCTCCAGTTGGGCCAACACGGCTGTTGTCAAGTTCTAACAGTTACCTACAGCAACTATTAGCGCCAATTAATGCAGCCTGATTTCTTCAAATGCACATTGGGTGTGACATTTCAGTGAGTTGTAATTTTAGAGAAATTTTGTGTGTGATTATTCTGAAAGAATTTATGACAAATGCTGCATTTCTACCCAAAGTACACATACTATTTTGATAAACTGTGGTAAGTACTTAGAATGCAAACAATGTTGAAGAGGATATGCTGTATTCTTATGTTAAAGAAGGAACGCAACCCCTTTTGAAGGCAGTGATGTAACCCCCACCATTTTAACTGAATAAATAGGTATATGTGCACTATATAGTCCTGGCCCTTTACACTTCAAATCGCCAGAGAGTCCATTTAGATTTTGGCACTTTCTATTCAGTACAGAAATGTTGGCATCTAAATGTTTTACGTGCGCAGGAGAGTAGCCTTGGCTTCTCTGACTTAGCTCCCCAAAATGATGTTCAATTTCCTTTTTGCAGACTGTACATTTCTTACTAGATACTTTTGCACTGTCTGAGCTCCAAACCAACTTAATGTAAGCAAGCTCCATCCAAAAGCTGCACAGCTTTGCTGGCATAACACTTTAGCCAAATCTGCCTACCAAAAGGTTACAGCCATATGTCTACAGCCAGGGCCTGACACTAAAACCAGACTTCCCAATTTGTATTCTGTGTGTAGTAATTTCATTTTGGGGCAAATTCAACACTGTGACTAACTCTTAGGTGGTAACTGGGCAAACCATTATGCCCTTGCTTAGTGCATCTGAAGCCGTGTTAATAACATCTCGTTTTAAAGCACTTTCTTAGTGTCTCTCCAGCTGATGAATAAAAAAAAGTATGTAAAAAAAATTGTAAAAGTCTTAAGAAATCTGTACTATATCATGTACTGACTAATTCTGAACAAAACCTATTATTTACGAAACATCTTTCACCATAAGAACTGTCATAACTGCAGAAAGCTTTTCTCTAGAGTATTTTTATTAGGGATTCCTGCCATCATATCAACATACAAAACAACCAGGATGTTGACATATAGAAATGTGAAATTCACTGTACAAAGATAAGGCTCAAGTTACAGGTATATTTTCCCCTTAGTCTCCATGAAATAAAACCATTTTTAATTCTTCCCAGAGTTGTGTTTATAAATGTTAGACAAACCACAAAATAGATTTCAAGTACATAACATTTTACAATATAATCCAAGCACAGACAGAAATACACAATACTGTACCTATAGATGCTCCGTAATCCAAGTCTGTTATCCCCAACAATAAAATACTAGACTGCTACTCTCTCTGAACATTCCCAACCATATCCTTCTGTGTGTATTACGTGGTTATAGGACTCTCATGACTTTCAGTTAAATTACTTTGATAGACCCGAGAGTATGAGGAAGGAAGGAAAGAATTTTAAAAGGCCAGGCCTGAATGTATGCACATGGTTAGTAAAGGCAGTCACACGCGCGCACACACACTTGCATTTAACCCTACGTAAAACCTCACTGCACTGCACATTTTCTGAGATTACGTTCTCATGCAACTCAGCTATTTTCTGACAGAGTTAAATCAAGCATAACAATACTCCTACTTCTGGAGTGCTGTAATTTCCAGGGACATGACTGTATTTTTGAGCATAGGATCTAACTTTTTTTTTTTTTTAATAATTATCAGACATATAGGAACCTGTATGGAACCATGTCCCTGTAGTCCAGCAGGACGCCAGCTCTCACAGTCTTCACCACTCCAAACACCTTTTCCAACACCTTTGTTCAGAAACAATGCAAGTGAATAATTTCCCGTTAAGGCCAAATGTCTACTTTAGTTCACTCTCCATTTCTATTAGGCTTAATGATTATTACCCCATGGGAAAGGATCATTTAGCTGCAAGTAGCACAAGAAGAAATACACATCAAGTAACTAATCAATAATGATTCTTCTGGGGAATAGATTGGCAAGGATAAACAAAGACAAGAGAAAAAAGGCTTTGGTTTAATTTAGCCTTTGTTGGTTGGGAAATGAATAGCAATCCAAAAGCGTTCAACTCAGAAAAGGAACTTCTAAGCCCTGTAACTGTTTTGTCCTTTAAAAACTGGAGAAGATTAGAAGGGAAGGAGAAATCCTCTAAGGAAATTGCCATTTTCAAGCTAGACATTTGCAAAGGCTTACATGAGAAAGCCAAGCAAAACTGATCCTCTGACACCGAAACTAAAGGAATTTATTCAGTAGGAATTAGAGATGTTGTTACAATGTGTTAAATGCACACCTAATAAAACAGCCTCAAATACGTCTCCAATTCATAAATCTCTAAGCAGGAGAAAGACTCTGAGGACAAAATCAGAGTTCCCTAGTTCAAATACGAACTACATCTGCACTAAGATCAGGGCTGGGGGGAGATGGGAGAAGGGAAGAATAAAAACTTTCTCCTCTTAAATATAACCTCTGTAGTACATTTGAGGGCCTTCAAATGTTCTCAGCATTGACAAGATTTTACTTAAGTATATTTTCTAAGCTATATTGGAATACCTGTAGATATACAAATCCATGTTACGTGGAACAGCATTAGGTCATGTAACTGGGCTCATAATAACAAGGAAAGAGGGTAAGTATGCTGCTATATGTGAAAGGAAGCATATTAGTATGCACAGAAAATATGTTGTCTTAGAGATTAGTAATAACAGGCATCAAGGATGAAGATGCATCTCTCAAAGTGTTTAAGCTTTTACCTGTGAGTCAGTAGAATACTTTTATGTCAGCTGTACAGCCTAATGCTTTGCTTTTAAAAAGGAATACATTTTTCTTCTCTATCATTCTTACAAGTAGGTCACACCTACTGATATAGCTAGGGTTTTGGCTTTTTTTTGGCTTTTTTTTTTTTTTTTTTTTTTT
>VUYV01000029.1:5589779-5681495 GCA_008711295.1 Anarhynchus alexandrinus
TTTTTTTTTTTTTTTTTTTTTTTTTGCTACTTACTATTATCTTCTTCCATGTTATGTACAATAATCTACATTTAGACTGAAGACTCACTCTCTTCCAAAACATACTTGGACTATCTTGTTGAGACTTTCTACAGCACTGATAAAGTGTAAGACAATCTGAGAGGTAAGAGGAAGGATCATTACTTTCAGTTCTGCTCACTTCCCCAAGCTTTATAACTGTGCCTTTCAGAAATTCCTCTGCGTACTTGGTGTCCTTTCACCTCCCCCAGGCAGCCTCTACTGAACTTGAGTGAACTTTCTATATATTTCCCAAACCACAGTCCCTCTGTATAGAGCTATGTTAAACTCATTTATTCTCCTGCCCGTAATTTAAAAACAGATCATTGCTAAAACACTAAAAACACCCTACATGCCCTTGTGCATTACTCTTACCAATTTGTACATTTAAATAACATCAGAAGTTGTCTTTTGCTAAAAATTTACCAAAATATTTTAGACACATAAAAATGTAAAAAACCAAACAAACAGAAAAACAAACCAAAAACAAAAACTCAGCATAAACATTGTTTGTATAGGCATTGGTTAGGAGAGACTGCTGCACTAAGGAGTATATTCAAAAAAGTTTTTCTTTCAGTTTCATTGGATTTAGTGTCCTGGATTGAATGGTTAAGGACAATGAAGCTTATTGTGACCCCATCTTATATGATGTCATAGATGAGCTAGAAGTCTGAAATGCAATTAAAATAAAACTTCGTTTTGGTTACTGAAAGGTGACAGTATAAGCCTGTAATTAAAGGGGCAATTTAAGTATGTAAAGGGAACTTAAGAACCTTACGTGTCTGTAATGAACTGGATATGAAGACAGCTACCAACTGATGGCCCCAGGGGCATAATGGAAAGCTGGCACTAACTGAAATTTTGAATATAGCCCTTAGTTCTATCATATTTATTTAAAATTTAAAAGCTGCCCAGCATATCACGAATGAAGTTTATTTTGCAAGCCACCCACTGCCTCAGGGGGCAGTAATATTCAATATGAAACTGCTGAAACTCCGGCGTCTGACGGATTTCATGAAGAAAAGAGATCTGAAGGTCCGACTCCAAGAGAACAAGGAGAAGAGGGAACACAAACAACAACAGTCCAAGGCCTACAAGGAGAAGTCTGGAGAAACTCTTCACAAAGGCATTCACCTCTATGTTGCCCATTAGAAAGTCATAGCTCCACCTAAGCGCTCTCCGAGCTTCTTTCAGTTCTTCCTCCTCTGCAATCAAAAATGCATTTTCATCTGCTTCCAGTTCCTCAAATGAATCTGTATCATCTTTCTCATTCTCTGCTCTTGGACAGGTATCAAAGAGCATGTCAATCTCATCATCAACAGGGGTGGGCAGCAAGCTGGCACTAGGATTGTATACCAGTTCCGAGATGGTTAAAGGTTCCTCTTTCATCTTCTCTTCCTGTTCAATGGCAAGATCAACATTCTCCCCAGTGTCCTTAACTGGGGAGCTTGAAGTCACGGGTACTGAAATCTCATCTTCCTTTGGCAGTTGGATACCTGAAAAAATGGAGATTAAAATTGTGATCCTAAATTTCTGCCTTCCTGGTGGCAAAACTCAAGTCTTCCAATAGTATCTAACAGAGGTTGGAAAGAAGATTCTGCAAGCATTTTGCATATTGAAAACACACCATACACAATTGGCAAAAACTGGAAAAGCTTTTTGAAAAGCTCCAGAGGAGGGCAACACCTTCTACAACACTGCAGTACACCAGATCTGCTTAACTTTGTCTGATGCAGCTACCACTAATAATGGTGTAATGCAAAACAGAAAACAGAACAACTCATTTTCTACTGGCAACCAGACTTCTGATATAAATAGTACATACATACTATACCTACGTACGATACCTAGTACATACGTGAATTGGTGCTATTTGGTGTCTAATAATAATAACAACAACAAAAATATTATTAATAACAACAACAATAATAATAACAACAGCAGCAACCACCCACCTTTATTTCTTTGCGATGAATGATGAGAAAGTGATAAGATAATGGCTGAGGTTGGGAATTTTTAATAGAGCATGACATTAAACAGAGATAATAGATTATCATGATAAATTCTTATTAACAATAGAGAGGATAAAAGGAGGGGAAGGTTGACGCACAGTGTGAGGATTAGGTATCACTGGAATGGAATGAAAATGCCTCACCTCTTTAAAAAGCTCCCTCTCCTCATGTCTCGTTTTTCTTCCAGTCATCTTTCTTCATACTTACAGTCTCTTTTCTCCCTCTCCTTTAAATTTCGCACTCCCCCGTACAGAGGAGTCTTTCTTAGCCTTGTTTCTTATAAGCTTGTTTCTTATGACCCCACTCTCTGCCCAAGCTCTCTCAAAATCTACTACCCTTTTCCAGTCTAATACTAACAGCAGTAAGTCTGCAAAAAAAAAAAAAGTCTAGCTGTTTTGCAGTTACATCAACACTGCAGTGACTGTTGTTAGTCGTCAGTCGCAGGTCAGGGAGGGAGGAGAGTCGGGCACAGAGCTCAGACAAAGTGATGTGAAACTAGTTTTAAATTTGCCCCATGTCCAACACTCATTACCATCACCAGACGCCATGTATGTGCAAAAGGAGCAGACCATACACAGTATCAAGCGCAACACTCAGTACTTCTCGTTTTGTGATGTTAAGTATCTCTCCATTCTTTATTAATGACTAATCCAAATGCAACATACAGATAAGGATATAGCAACTAAAACCAACACAAGGTTACATAGCTTGTCCAACAAGTAACTCAGGAAAGTCATGTCAAAGTACTATTTATAACTCAAATTAGCACTATTCTTTGATTTCAGTGAAAGATCTCCATAAAAGATAGCAAACTCACATCATCAAAAATTCATTCCAGTTTTAGTGCAGTAAAGATTAAGGTTCAGAGAATTTAAAACAATGTGGTATTAAAGAAAATGTATTATTACAGAAAAACAAGTAATCAGAAAAGCAGTACCTCTCCAGTGCTAATTACACTAGACATATAACGATTTTCAGTGCGAAGTAAAAGGGTCTGAACAAGCTCTATTAAAATTTTCTATTAAAGGATGGCAAACAGATAAAAAAAATAAACTACACAAAATGCCCATTATGGTCTTTTTCAGATGAAGGAAATAAAGCATGACCTGAACCATGCTATAAGGAAGAGATGCATCACTGTTCCGGAAATACATGATATAGTAAAAAATTGAAAAGCAAAAATCCCAATCATAAAGACATCTACAATATAGGAGGATACACAGCTTACACAATTCTACGCTACAATTTTAAGTAGTAACTCAACTATAATTGACCAAAATTCTGCAAAGAATCTCACTTTGCGATCAGAAGCCTTTTCATATTTTTTCTTGAAAATATCACTAATTTTTTTTTACATTATTAGCCCTAAGAACTGTAGATACCGTTCACTGTACTGAAATTATTAACTTTGTTTCTGAAACTTACTTTCCCTCTATTTGACTAGATAGCAAAAGAATATTCTTATGCCATTGGCTACTGATCATTCAACTAGCAGTAGGCATAACTACATTTCAGTGAAGTTGGTGATACTTTCTAGACATTCTCATTGTTACACATTTTGCATTTCTTGAATGACAAGGTCTTACAATCTCTATTTTCAATTACTGGTTTGGGGTTTTTTTTTCCCCATTTTATATCTACAATGACGACTGTGCTCAGGACAGGACATATCCACAAAAATCTCAGTTTCATAACTGATACCAGATTTGTGCAGTAGACCTGCCCTGGGCCAGACACAGGCGCATGATCAGATTTCTGCCAGCACCCGAAATACTCAGTATTTGCAGAAAAATCTGCCAATACAAAGTTAACATGTCAGAATTTTGTAAATGAAATTAAACAAGCAGATTAACACTTTGTGAGACGGGGCTGCTGCACTAGGAATCTTAAAGCTTGTTAAGACACTTCCTCGTGGAAATATCTGCTATGGTACCCTGCTGTATGCCAGAGTGCCTGACAGTTACCACAAAATCCTCCATGCAGCCTCTGCAGCTCTGTTAGCATGTTCTCCAGACAATCAAAAGGTACTTGCTAAATTACCCCAGTTTACAGACTTCCCAAAAATTCTGTCAGTGATGGCTTGTTAGTATCTGGTAACTTTAAAATGGTACCAAAATTAATACCAGTTGGGATGAAATGCCCATAAATGCAACATAAATTGCATGACCTACTACAAATATTTCTAAAAGATATTTCTAAAAGAAATGACAGAAAACCCGCACCTTAAACCTACTTACATTAAATCACTCCTTGAACAAGCCAGCTCACTCCTTACCTGACAAAGCAACTTTCTGGATCCCCTTCTTAATGCATACTTTTATGTGTCATGTTGTGTTCATTACAGAAAACCTCTTCATTACAGAACACCACCCTTAGAAAGCATCCCCGTGCAGTAGAGCACATTAGCTATTAAAATTTATTTCTCCTTTTAAGTCTTCTAAATGGCCCAGACAAATCTCTCCCCCGTATTTTGTTATCTTTTCCTGCTCTCTAGGAGACATCCTGGCCATGCCTCCAGGTGAGGTTTCACATTCTTGCTAAATCAACCAGAAATACCATTTCTGCTTCCTCTTATTTCATCCCTGAGCAAGCCAGCTTGTAAAGCTAACCTGGGAAAATAACTGTTTTTCTTCCTGGGTTAGTTCTACGATGGTTTTTCTTCCTGAACTGACTCGTCAGATGTACTCATGAGCGCAGCACATTGCCAGGGATGAAGAGAGAGCAGGAGTGCTCCTTCCACCAGCACCCAGCCAGCAGATCTGCAGAGCTGAAATGGAACCTTGTCCTCAATAAAGAAAATGCAGATGTCTCCTCATTAGCTTGATTTGACTGCCTACCTAACAATTCCTTAACTCAACTACGCTGTCCTCTCCTGTCAAAGACATTTTAGAAATTCATCAAATTTCAGCATGAAACATGTTTTGTGCTGGAACTTAACTGTCTACACCGGTCTTTAACCAGTCATTAACAAATATACCTGCCACAGTCATCAAGAGGAGGATGCAAACTGATTGAAACTAGACACAAGAGTGTGTTAACACTCAGAAGAGAGAACAGATTTGGGGGGATCTTTCTCTTAAGCATACTGTAACAGCAGGTAATGCTGGATCATCAAACCAGACTGAGACATTTGAGAGTGCACTCGTGCACTCATGTCGTATCTTAAAATATAAAAGCCAATTTTTTTAAACTCTGGAGGCCAACATTAAGCACCTACACATGTCTTTAGATACACAAGTACTACAATTTGATTTTCAAATGTGCTTTCCACTTTCACTTAATAGGAGTGAAAGGTTAAGTTGAGCCACTTACTTAGGCACCTCAGTAGGGATTAAAGGGCCTAATTTTAACCTCCCAAATTTGAGAATCCTCACCATAGGCCTCTCTATACCTGCTTAGATGCAAGGTCAGTAATACATCTTCATCATGTTTCTCATCATGGAGAGGACAGCTGCAGCTACTGCAAAGAAAGGTCACCCCAATCTATGATTCTTGAGCCTTCTCTCCTTCCCCAGAGTAAATTCCAGCATGCATAACACACATAGTGAACATAAACAAGAAAGATCATATTAACTTTCATTAAAACTGTGTTTTTCTCAAATAACTGGCAATTTTTTGACTTCATGATTAACCTGTAGACAGAAGGCAGAGGAGGAACCTTTTCAGATGAGTGTTTACTCAAGGACTTGAATTAAAATTGGAATGGGTCGCAGTCTTGAAGCATATATCAACATTACAGTCCACTGTTTAGTTTGAGTGGACAACTTAAAAGCAACACAATCAGAGGAAAGCACACATGAAACTAAAACAGTTACTACTGCCAATCCATGCTACCCCTACCCTTTTCCTAGTTTGGTAGTAAAAAAATTACATCCTATTCCATAGCATCAAAGCAAAAAAAAAAAAAATAATTTTGAACTGGTTTACATGTTGTTAAAACATATTACATCAAAGTAACTGCATTTCACATCAGCCAAATAAGAGTATAAATAAATAATATTTTAACATAAAAAATGAAGATCTGGAATGGGCTGCTGCTGTTGCAAGCTCATTTGATATTTAAAAAATTAAATATATAAAGATGTTCTTTTCATTCCTTCATATTCCATATTCCTTCATATTCACCACAACATTACTCAAGTCCAGGACTGAGGAAACAATTAGCTATTAACTATGGTCAATGTAAGCCCACAGCAAAGTTCCAGTCATGTTGCAATACACAGATAAGTATGTTGGACCACTCAGATGTTGATGGTGTCAGAAGACACAAGTGTAGTGTCATTATGGCACATATCACCTGCAATGCCATGTGCAAGCATAAGAATATCACATTAAAGCACTGAAATTCAAAATCATTCTACAGTACAATAAATATTCCAGTGAAAGAAATTTAACAAAGGAGCAAGTTTTTCAGATTATTTACTTTTTGGATAGCCTCCAAGAGAGTCAGTTATCTGAAGTTATAAAGCTAGGTTAAAAGAAAAAAAAAATCCTCAAAGTCTTCCAGGAGAAAAAAAGAATATAAAAGCTAAAGCAAGCCCAAAGCCAACAAGCTTTAAGTACCCAGCAACATTGCTGCAAATCACCTGCTCCTATTCATATGTAACAATGATTTTGCTGCTACCCTTATAAGGATATAATTTGTTATAATTTTTTGGGCTAGATTTTGAAAAGTCTACTGCTTCTTTAGTTAAAATTTATATTGTGTTTTGATTTAAAGGACTATAACTTGAGTATTAAATTACATTTGAGAAGTCTTCCTCCTTGCAGTCTTCATTTTATATTTTTACAAGCGATTTACATTCCATAGATTAGAATCTTTTAATACATATTACTGGAATATCGAGTAAATAAGCTCAGTTTTATTTTTTATATTATAAATCTATAGCAAAAATTTTCTACACTTTTCTGGCAACTGGACAAACTTTACAGAGCCAGAGATCTCATTCCTCTAGCCAAAACTCAGTACTTGCCTTCAGTCAAAGACTGGGATTGCTCCAAACCTCTAACTTGCTACAGCACATAGGAACATGAACAGCTGAATAAAACATGAGTGTACAGTGGTCATCTGCTGCGAACATGAACGTGCAAGAGGTCTGACATAAATGTTGTCAGCTGCTAGGGCTTCCAAAGGGGCCAAAACCAACAGCTGAGGATTAGCAGGATGAAGGGCAGCCCCAGCTCCGCTATTCTTAAGAAGCTGCAGTTGCTGGAAATACAGCACCCCAGAAAAATGTATCCTTTGCTTATTAAAAAATTCAGTTCAGACATTGTCTGGTGACCGGATAGACTGCACACAGCTTTACTTGCCAGACATGCAAACAGAAATGCACATCTGTAAAGGCTTTGTACAGTGCAGAAAGGAACAAGTGTGAAGTTTTCCTTCTTTTAAACAAAGAACAGAAAAATTAGATACAGTCCAGTAAAAGCAGTGCTGGGAATACTTCATATAGACATGTAAACAAGTAAGGCTAGCCAGGCTGCAATTAGAACAGTTTCTTCCTATCCTTTTTACTACTTCCTCTAGAAATATTGTGTATTCCTTTGCTTATTTTCAATGCGGACAAAATTTATTTGTACTACAAAGAGAATGAGCTTTTAGAGGGAAGGAGAGGGTGACCTTCTCACCTGAGCAAAGTGCATGGGTGTCACAAAGAAAATGCAGGAAAGGGAAACAGAATCTAGAATTGCACTAAACTCAAAATATTCCCCTACACAGGATCTGTATCAAAGCAGGATCTGCATCCCGGCCAGATGTCCAGCCCTCAGAACTAGGAGGCCATAGATTCCTACCTTACCCACAGCCCGTGCCCATAGAAGACACCTGTTCTCGCTTTGCAAGGAGAGTAAATCAATGACAGTTTATAGTAACTCCTTTCCAGGCAGTGACCTGGCGTTCCTGCTGTCCGTTCCCGTTCGTTTTAGCCTTATGGGAACTTCTAGAAGGGAGCAAAGCCCTCTCACAGTTGCCAGTTCACATCTGCTGCAAGCACTGTGACCCCCTTCCAGAACCAGGATTAAAGAGGAAAAAGGCTGAGGGGAGTAGCAGGGAAAGAGAACTGTGTATCATGGGAGCAGGAATGAGAAGGCAAGGTGCAGCTGTCAGCAGCTCAGAGAAAGGGGAGGAGCTGGTGAAGGGACAGCAGCGACTCAGTGTCCACCACCAAGCCAAAGAGAGCAAGGCTGAAAAGAGCTGGGGACTGAAGCGAAAGCTTAGCACCCCAGAAAAGGACATTTCAGCATCCCCGCTCAGCAACAGCGTTCTCCCGTGCAGTTATACCCCCTGCCATGAGCTTTCCACAAGCTAACTCCAGTCCTCACTTTTCCCATACCGATATACAGGTTTTATATGATGATATACAGGTTTTATGCATGTGTACACCAAAAGGAATAACATCCCATAAACAGTACTGCAAAATCAAGGTTTTTAAGAACCAATGTAGCCCCAATGTACAAATCTGTTACTAGACTGGTGTCATATTAAACCATGTATTGTATGTATTTGGACCCCGCAATTTGACCTCTGAGGTGTGAGAACACAAAATACATGTTCATACTAATGCTTTTCCAATTTTGCTACTAATTTTTGAATCAAAGGAGTTAGGTGCATTCTCACAGACACTATAGTTTCCCCTGAGTGGTGAATTCATGAAGCAAAGGCAGCCAGGGGCTATTGCTACTCAGAGACAAATCACTGCAAGAAGCAGGTTCTCCCGTATCTGCTGCCTTTATTGCTTTCTGACTTTCAGGTGCCAAAAATGTGAGAACATTCTGGTCTTTGCCAGAACATTCTCAGTTAATTCTTCTGTAAATACTAATTACTGAAATGAAGATTCAATACAAAGGCATAGTTTTGTATAGGTGCACGGAAACTGAAATCTGTCAACCTATACATGAAAAAATATCAAAAGTAAACAGTACCACAGAAAGCATGGAGAAACAAATTTTGAAATGTCTTCATTAAGGAAAAAGAGACATATAGATTAATATTGGGGCCAATTTATCTTTGGCAAAGGGATTTGGTATGAAAACAAGAAAAAAAAACAGGCTTCATTTTGGTTGCTATCCAAATCAATATTGAATACTTTTTGTTCCTTGGGTTGCACTCCTATTATGTGTAGTGAAAAAAGGATTGCAATCAGACTCCTTTCCTCACCTTCCATCCCCCCAGTACTATTATTCAGTATATTAAATTATTCAGTATCTAGAAAAATAAAAACAACAAAACTTATGATCTGGCAACCCAACCCACTCAGCTGCAGTAAAACACTAAACCGTATCCACTACTGTATTCAGCTGATATTCCAAATCTGCTACCAACCTACCTGTTAATTTAAGGACTATTTAATTTTGTCAGAACTTATCACAGTTTCAAGGCATTTCTTCCCCTCAGTCCAAGAAAACCACAAGGGCAAAATTCCAGTCACTCATTTGTTAGAAATTAACAAATAAATCCACAATTTACGTAAGATATTACAACAAATGTCATTTAAGTTTCATCTCATTCATTCCTCATTTGCAACTCTGCTCCTTTCAATAACTTGTCCTTTTTCTCTGCTGTCCTCAATGCAACATTGTCATTTACAGTACAGTTCCTTTCCAAGAGACCACTATTAGCATGATAAACTATTGGGGGGAGGGGAGGGGAAGGTTTGAGTAAAATAAATGTAAATTTACCAGCCCTTCTGGCTGTGATCTTGGAGCCATGCCGCAGTAATCGAATGCACACTTCCTTGTTGCAGTGGTTAACCATCCGCAAATGAATGCTTCTCTTGGTTTGGATTTTTACAAGACATTTCACCATTTTGACTATTAATTCCTCTTCTCAAAGTCTTGTAAAGGCTCTACCCATACCAGCTTTGACCTTTTATTGAGTTCCCACTGAGTTTTAAGAGACTAACACAAGTCACTCTCAATGAATCAAATGACAAGCTTCTAACATGGCCAACAAAAATATCCCAGCAGGGAACAGAACGAGAGGTTATTTTTAAACGTTTCCAAATGCCTCATAACGTACAATACAAACTTCCACAGCATTCATCTCAGTTAGCAGTTGCTAGCATAACAGCTGAGCCACACACACAAGCATAAAAATATCCAAGGCATCAAAACACAGCTCAGTGAAACAAAAGGCCAGCATTTAGGGTCTGTTTTTCACAGAACAAAATGACACTTTGGCCATTATTTTTCTAAAGAGCTTCAATTTGGCCACTGATGTCAGTTCCCCACCACTGCCCTGAATGTATTTGTGGAAAACGTTCAGATACAGAAGTAAAAATCCTATGCTGTGTGTACAAACCCTAGTCACAGAGCAAACCAATGACATTAAGATGCATTCATTTCACACCTAGAATCAAAGCTGACCCGCCTGTGTATAAACCAGAAGGGAAAATTCCCAGGTTTGGGAAAAATGTCTCTCTTTGCATATGTTCTCCAGTTCCTGCTTGTGGACAACTATTGGACACACTCGTGTCCACCAGAAAGAAGCGTTGCCTAAGAAGGCTCGGCACTTCCCCGTCCCCATCCAGCAGAGATACGCAGGCTCCTAAAAAAGGCATGACGCATATATGCTGGCTGCTGGTAACTTGCTCCAGCTGGAAGCTGGAATGCAACCATGTGCACAGCATCGCACTCTCCTAGTGGGAAAGGAGCTCTTGCTGGGTCCATTGAGACCACAGAGAGGAGATCAACTGGAAGGAGTGTACGGGGGCGGGGTAGTCTCTCACTTCCCAGAATACTTACCTTTGATGTTTACAATATGTTGTGCCATGCTAGTCTTCGTTAGCTAACGTCCTTGTTCCCTCTGCACCATAAAATCAATGATGTGCATGCGAATATGTGGGAAAGAAGTGGGCAGGGGAGGGAGTCCTGCAAATGTGTATCTCACACCAAGTTATTTCTCTCATGAAAGACATCTGCTTCAATGGAGCTTTTGGAAAACAACTTGATGGTGGCTCCTTTCCCCTGCCTGGCCCATACAGTATGAATATCCAGCAGTGCTCCTTTTCACTCCTTCCTCCTGCAGTGCAAACACTCTTCTCCTCCTTTCCTTCTCTACAGGCACTTCCTTGTGGGTCTGAGGAAAGATCAAGTGCCCCTTAACTTTCTGTGTCCATTTTGCCACCACTTCAAAAGTAAGATTCTGTCTGCTTTTCTCATATTTATTCTTCTAACTGTTGTAGCAACCAAAAGAGGACCATCAAAATCTCACTTGAAAAGGATTGAATCTTCACTGTGGACACAGCTACAACTACTGGAAAGCAATAGTTCTTAAAATAACCACCACCATGTTCAATACTCAAAGCAAAGCCTAATGGAGGACCCAAGTGTCACCTGGACAAGGCTGTGCACGATTTCCAACAGGAGCAGATTCATGTCGATGAATAAACGTGTATCATTTATGTTTCATGTGACCTGGCTCATGCGAAAGAGGAATGACTGTGAGATTCCAAGTCACTGCCCACAAGCCATGTATACAAAACTAGGGGAGATTCATGTTGAAATCCTGCAGCTGAGTCAGCAACTCTGTCTCTACTTCTAACTCTCAGCAAATAAGGAACAGGTTCCACCTCCTAAGAGAAAGATGACTGTGCATGACCTGACATTGGCAGGAAGTCCTGCATGATGGTTGGAAGATGTTTTTCAGCAAAGATTTTCCAGACAAGGAGCTGCTTCTCTCCTGCAGAGCTGCCTGTGACTCTCTGTGCACGGAGAAAAGCCAGCAAGGCGATGGGGCCACGCTCAGTAACTGATCGGGTTTGCAGCTCTTGTCACTCTCCTCCTTCCTAAATTGCTACTCGAGATATTACACAGCTGAAAGGCTGGGAACAGTGGCAGGGACACCCTTAGCATTCATGCCCTGTTACAGACCAGGCCGAACACAGCAGATGGCTATATAACTCCTCTTAAAATCAGAAAGTATGGTTTACAAAAGCAAAAACAATCCCCTCCCAAAACCAGAAAACTAAAACTAATGAAACACTCTTCAAAACTAGTATTCTTCCCCAGCCAGCGAAAATCGTGAGCAGGAAACTTCTATTGAAGCATAACAACTTTAATGCATTTGTGAAAAGGAAATATATCACCTCTCTTCAGATTTTAGAGGTACCTTATTATGGTGATGGGGACAATGTTGTTTTGTTTGCAGCAAAAGCAGTGATCTTATTTTGTAGACACATGGCATGGTAAACACCTGGAAATCTGAGAATTTGTAAATAAGTTACGAAGAAAAGCTGGCAGAGCTAATTGTTGTTAGCATCAGGTCCTGTTACCTTGAAGCAAAAGGTTTGCTCATAAAAAAAGTTGTTTTCAGACCTTGCAGGGCTCAATTACACGGTTAGAGGACAGTAAATCCAACTTAGTTTGTTGAACATGGAAATGATGATGCACACAGTGATGTTAAGATCTCCTGAGGCCAGAACACCCTTTGGGAGACTCGCAGAAACTTGCAAGGCAAAGTGTGCAGTAGTGGGAGAAACTTAAGGTGACCAGACTTTATTCCATAAATGACAGAATTATCTCAATGTTAAAAAACTACCAAAAAACTAGTAGAAAATTCCATTGCATACAGCCTGACCTAAGGATGCTCGCTTTGTCCTCTACTAAATTTAATGGAATATTAGAAGAAATTAATTATTTCTGCAAACCACAGGAATCTAAAAATAGAACCATTATTTTATTTAGAAAAGCCACTAAGAAATCTGATGAGCTCCTACATATTACAATTTTTGTTATCATACACACACATACA
This sequence comes from Anarhynchus alexandrinus, assembly GCA_008711295.1. Lineage (NCBI taxonomy): Eukaryota > Metazoa > Chordata > Aves > Charadriiformes > Charadriidae > Anarhynchus > Anarhynchus alexandrinus. The sequence continues at coordinate 5,602,599 of VUYV01000029.1, forward strand.
CCAGGCACAATCAGCTAGGAGGAGAATTGCTTCTGCTAATTTCATGGGGAAAAGCTGTTTGATGCTACATGACACAAGACGTTTCATGATCCTGTCTATCTAATGTATTAAGATAAACTGTGTCTCATGTACAGCAGGTATGCTGCCTAAGCTGTACCTACAAAAGCTCCACATGCTTCTGCTTTACAACCAAAGCTTGCATAGATGAGAACTCACACACACTGACAGACAACTAGGCTGGTAGTAGCTGGTGTGTACTTATTCCCATACATGCTTGTAAGATGCAACAAAGACTCCACATTATAAAGTAAAGACATCATTCATGCCAATTAATTGCCATTAATGCGATACTTCTTATACTTGAGTGACACACAAACGTAAGTTAGCTGAAGGGTAAGACCTCTCTGTACACAACTCAGATGCACAGGCATACAATTACATAAGAAAAAAACTTCTTAAAATATCAATGAGGACAGCTAAAAAGTGTGTAACTCTGGGACAGAAAAAAATGAGGAATGTGAATTTTAAACAGAAGGAATTTAGAATGAGTCTGTGTCATGAATTCTCTCTTTTCTAAAATACTGTACAAGGTAGATCAATCAATAGAATGACTGAAGCATGCCACTTTCCCTTTGGTTGCTCCAAAGGCAAAAATCAATGTCACCAGGGAAGTAGTTCATGTATGAAACCTGAGTACACAAGTATCAAGCAACTTAAAAGAAGTTTTCATCACTTTGTCAAAAACACATTAATATCCTGTCACTAAGAGGTGTGGTTTTGCCTTTTTTAAAAAAAAAAAAACTGGACTACTCAAATACATGAAGCCCTGACAGCATCTGGTGCTGGGAAAACCGAAGACAATGGTCTACCACCTGCAAAATTTGCCAAGTGATCAGGACAGGCAATAATCTGTCTCACCAAATCAGATGGTGAAAGGAGTCAGCCACACAATTGCTATAGCAATACTTAAAGAAATGTGTTCAAGTGCACATGGAGCAAGGACCATGGAAAGGACCTAATAGGACCATTCAGGAGGACGTAATTTGGCCATCTGTGACAAAGATGAATTTTGCAACCACACTTCTGGACACACTTAAAACTTTTGTAGCTAGGTGCCTTTTGAAGAATGTCTTCTAGGTTCAGAAGAAAGAAATGATCTCTCCAAGCATATCTGACCCTCATACATGTAAAATCCAATTCCATGTGATAACCTTCTATGCACAATAGTAATTTTATGGTTGCATCTTCACACTACCATGCCTCTTTCCTCCTTCTGAGACAGAAAGGACATCAGTGCAAAACAAGAGTCAGTACAAGGAATATGAAGGCCTAAAGAACCTTAAGCAGTAGCAACAAAGCACTGAGAGATGACCTGCAAAACCTACAGCATCAGGACTTGAGAGTAGTTTTTTAATTTGATAAAATATATATTGGCTGGTGGCCAATCTCTTAGGTAAGTCACCCACATAACTATAATTTAAAACAGGAATAAAAGTACATTTAAGTAAGAACACCAATTCAAATCTGGGTGCTTAAATTAGTACTTGGACACCTACACATTGCCTTTAAGTGCAGACTAAAGAATTGCCTCTTGAAGAGTGAGACACCAATTGACAAATTCAGGATATATTTGCTGCCATTCTAATACAAAATAAAAAGCCATTACTTGTTTTCAAATCCACTTATATAAGTGTCAACTGCTAAAGTACCTATTACAGTGATATCATGGGCATCCAGTACCTTTCTTCCCACAAACTGTGGTCATTTATGACCAGGTTGAGTCAGCTTACCCTTTCTTAGGTGTCTGCAAAACCCCTGGAAAATTTGGGGTTTTCGGAGGAGAGCTTCACTTCAGCATGACAGCCAGAGTAGTTTTGTAAGATGGAATTTCATATGGCAGAATGGCTGGTCTTTAGTTGTTTTTTAATATTTGGTTGTATCATGTTTATTTTCCACCTGAAAGGATTAGCCTAAGGACAACAAGGTAGGCTGAAGCTGCTCAAAATCCCCTGAAGACTCTGTTATCACCATCTCTCATGGCTTTGTCCCCTAGCAACTATCAAGTAATTGGCACAAAACCTTCCCTCTCACCTGGCAGTTTCTGTTAGCTCAGTTTCATACCGCCCAGACTCAGCCAACTCAGAGTTCATCTCTCCAGAAGTTTCAGGAAGCAGACACTGAGGCCACCACATTTTTGGCCATGTGTTTTGCTCATAATATATAAAGCAAATTGAAGAATAAGAACAAGTCAGTTTTGCTCAGTTAAAAGACAAAGCTGTGCACTCTCCTGAGTATGCCCAATCTATGCACAGTTGACGCCATCATTATAGCCAGCTCTGCTAACGAGTTGCTTGGGCCCTTCTACACAGCACAGTGCAGCACCATGTGAAGGTCTCAGCCATCAGCAGCCAGAACATCCATAAGCATATGGCAGCACCTTGCAGAAACACAAGTGTGGGACATCTGACCTAGGGAGGGCTGCACTGTGCTCTCAACAGCATCTGCAGACCCTTTGGAAAGCACCCCAGCATGTCTACCTCCGCCTCAGGCCCAGACATTTAGAGAGATGCCAAGGCTGTTTCACATGTCACACTAAAAGCAGTTTCCCAGTGCAGCTGAGTCAGTCCCAAGGCTAGCTGCCTTCCCTCTCCCCACCTCCTGCTCCTGCCCTTGCCAAGGACCTTGCCCAACCCTCTCTGATGAGCCACTTAAAGGTTGAGACAGTGGGATGATGTACAGTTTAGGAGGAAGTGGGTTTTTTGTTGGGCTTGGGTTGGGGTTTTTTTTTTGGTGGTGGGGGGCGTGTGTTAACTCTTTCTCCCAGTTCACTCTGCTGGTGCAAGGGAGAAGATGGGAATCCATAGAAGTGGACTGAGTGCATGTGGGGACGAGAGCCAGCATCAGTGTCAGAGACCTGTGAGATCAGTTCAAGCTCAATCTGATAATATAGCCAAGTTCACTGCAGGAAAATACTGTAAAAGAGCTAAGTACTGTTAACTTAGCAGCTGGTGGTATTTAACTATGCATAACATATTCTAGAGGAAACCCAACAGCAAATATTTCTATTAAATCATAGTAACAACAATCTGTCTGACTAAAAGAAAACATGACTTTCAAACTTATGTAACACATAAATTTGAAAACAGCATTCTCTGGTGAGCGTATAGCAATGATAAGTCAGCAGTTTCCAAAATTGGATTTCATTGCTTAGAGTTCTAAGTGTGGCACAGCAGTCTGACAAGCAGCAAGCTGTTGTTACTCTGCAGTGGTGGCAACTGCCTAGCAGGAACACAGTGCTTGGTACTTGGCTGCCAGAAAGTGAATTCTCAGATACAGGTACTTCACACCAGAGGTAAACATGTAATTGTTAAAATTAACTACATGTCATGCAGCTACCACTTCTCATTATAATAAGCTAAGTACACAGACAATCTAATTCACCCTGTTCTTACTACATTCAATGTTGAAACTCCAAAGAATGAACAAAACATGTTCATATGATTCCTATAAAATCAAATTAGGACTTACTCCCATGAAAATGAACATACTTATTCAGCTGTTTTCTCTTTCCCGTTAATTGCCCACAACAAAGCAGCAGCAGTGGTTGTATTTCCCAATGACTGAAACAATTAGCTCACAAAATCTCAAGTAAGAACCACTGTCAGTTTTTTTTTGGTTGGCTTCCTTTTTTATTAGGAAGGATTCAGTTATCCTCATTTAAACTGGCCTAGATGTTCATACCGTTCTTTGAAATGACTGCATCTCAAAAAGCTAGGTTTTGACTGTGATTTTGAAAATATCAAGGAATAAACAAATACATGGAAACCTGTGTTCTATAAAATGCATTCAAACTGATCTTTCAATAACATCCATTTTTGTCAATGAGATTAAATTAGCAGACACTCTTTCCTAGCTGACCTTCAAATAACATCCTTTTTTGTCAATGGGATTAAATTAGCAGAGAGTTTTTCCTAACATTAGTACCCAAAGAAAGAAATATAAAAATAAAGGGAAGCAAGAAAAACAACACACGTAGCAGTAAACTGCCAGTTTTCACTCCTCAGTAACTGCAGTTACTATTTAGTAAAATGGTGCTACGTTGAATTATTTATTTCCTGTTAAGTTCCTTTCACCTGACAATCTAAAAAAAGATTTTTGAGACAGAAAGCTCAACAGCAGTAACTTTCCTCACAGTGTATCTCGCATGAGGCTTGTGCACAGTTCCTTGAGCTAGTGATCATTTCTCAGTATGACGTGCAGAGGCTTAATGGTGTACCCCTAATGGAAATTACTGGATTTTTTCTATATCCCTGTGTCACTAACACACATACATTTTATAAGAAATATTGGTAGTGTTTGGCAGGAATCGGGCAAGTGACTCACCTTCATCTAAAGGAACCTCTTCCTCCTCACAGGGAGAAGGAAGGAGGGGCTGCAGAGGTTCCATGTTGATTATGAGTTGCTTGTTCAATGAGGGAGAGCTGCGACTCTGGGTAATGCTGGTTCTAAAAGAACGGGGAAAACAGGGTCAGTTTATTCACAAGGAAACAACTGCAATCCAATACGTCTCGTCTCAGAATTGTTTTGCATAAATTATAATAGGCCTTGGGCTATCATAACAAGCTGTGCACACTGAACACTGCTTTCAGCAGCACCCTCAGCAGACATAACCCTTTCAACTTCTGAAGCGTAAGAGGAGGTTTTGTGCTGGTTTACTTCCCCTTGCGCAGCCTCACTCCTTCTCATCCCATGCAGGATTTCAGAGTGTTGCTCCTCTCCACACTGCACAGCAGACATAAGTATTTGGCTTCAAGGAAGCGGAAGGTAGAGAGGATACAAATCATTTTCCTGACTTTGTTCCATTGCCTCCGGGATTGGGTAAAGGATTTGTTACGGTTTGAGCAATGCAGACTGAAGACTAAAGCAGGAGCAACTGCATCCCTTCAGTTAACAGATACACAGGGCTCTCATCCTCATGCATTCCAGACACTGCCTCTACACCATGCCTCCAGGTGCTCAGGCTGGTTTTCTTTCTTGTCTTACTTGGCTCTAACAGGCTTTCCTGGTAGCAGGTGTTGAACTTTCTCAGGAAAAGTTTGAGGAATGCTGTTGATTTGCTTCAGTCATGAGGCTCATTAGCCTACAATCATATTACTGAGAAAATGAAATGGCTCTTTAGTATAAGTTGCCTAGTGCTTACATGATACAGGCCTGAAGCAAGAATCCTGCAATAAATCTGAGCCACTACATTATAAAATATTTACTTTTGACAAAAGCAAAGATGAAAGGGAAGAGGATTCTACTTGACTTCAAGTGATACATAGGTACAGTGCTGAAGTTTCACAAAATGCATTTCAAGTTTGCACAAAGACTTAACTTACAATTCCACATAGCCAAACAAATGGAACAAAGCCCCTGTTGCAAGTGAAAAGATGGGACTGTGTGTTGTCAAGGGTTTAGGTAAACCCAGGACACAGTTGTCCTACTCTAAGCCACATTACATGTTGTTAAATATTCTGTGGGGATAAACAAGCTTTCTTGCTCAATTGCCATGATTCGTTGCTCATTAATGTATGCCTAAAGCTACTTACATCCTCATTTGCATTCTGTGAGCAGTCTCTAATAACTATTTAGTTTAAATTTTCACTATCCAAAGAAGTTTTTCACTCAGATTACCGTAATTACAACCACTCCAACCCAACAGTACCTCCACAGACTTATTATGCATCCCCTGGATCTTTGTGCTTGCTGTAAAGAGCTATCAAGCAACTCCCAAAATAGGAGTTGTGCCTGGGAGCACCCATAAGGCTCCCACTCCATACTTATTTACAAAGACCCCACTTTCAGGCATGCCCTGGAAGCAAAATATTAAATTATTCACTGTATATTTGTCAGAAGAACTTGCCACTGCATTAATGCAGTATGCTACACCCTCCAACAGATTTTCAGTCTGTAGTGCTTTAAGTGTAATATCCAAACACGAAGGTATTGAACAGTAACTTCCTCACAACTGTGTGTTTCTTGCTTAATGCAGCCATGGTACCACTGAACTGACTTTGAGGGAGGGGGCACAGGGAGAGAAAACTTTAGATATATGAATACATATATATTTACCTTCAATCCTATCATTTCCTCTAAATGTTTTGCATCTGAAAAACTACCATTTCCTGTCCCAAAATCCTCTTTCACAGAGTAACCTGTTTCTAAAGCTTGCTTTTTTGGGGCTGAAAATTTTCTATGGTTTGGTTATTTGTGCTATTGGAAGGACAAGCTACCTACCGGTGTCTCCCATTTCAAAACCTGCATTATAAAAACACTTGAAATCATTAGACTTTTTCTTAGCCCTTCTAAGAAACTGAACTTGGAGCTACCACAATATTGTAAATGCAAGCATTTTAAGAAGGTTAATCATAAAACATATACCTTACTATTTATGGGTGTTAAATCCATATAACATTGCTCTGTAAATTTATTTGCCCTCTGATCTGTTTCTTTATGTACACTAAGAGTTTTAAACAGTATGTTTAAAATACTTTAAATACTGAAATCAAAGAAAAGTAAAATACAAGATAAAAAATAATTTTACATGAAAATCTTTTCTTATCCTATGGAAGAAAGAAACCCTATGGAAAGTAGGCAATAAGCTATTTCCTTATATGAGTAACTATTTTCATTTAAAATTCGTTTGTGTGCCCAAGTAATCTACCCTGCCTCGATGATGGACCTATATTCTGCCTTCTGTGTTCCCAGTGAACACGCTCGAGACTGTCACTCCATTTTTAAATGTAATCTGCCAAAGCACAATCAAAAGCATCCCTGCATGGCCTTACTATTAATTACATAGTAGGGCTAGACAACATATTTATAAATATTTGCTGCAAACATATTCCTACCCTTCAGTAAAGCCAATCCACTTTTCTCTCAAGTATAGATGGAATGGCCATATTCAATTAAAAATAAACCAAACACGCAGCCCCTGCCCCTGAAAAAAACCCACAATAAAAATAGGGATATGATTGTAAAATGTCCAGAAAATTAAGTAACCTTTTAAAAAAGTTTTTAAATAGCTTTTTCCTGCTGGCCTCTTTCTTCTCTTCCAAAGGGCTTTAATTACATTTTTATCAATTTCCACTGTCACTGCAATAAGCGATAAGGACCAGAAAGTATTAGTTTGCTTGCAAAGTCCAGCTGCTTATTTCTAACAAGCCAAATGTTTCCCCCCCCAAAAAAAAGACTCTCTGATCTTTTGTCTCTTGCTTTTTAATCTGACTGCATTATGGAAAAACTATCAAGTATACCTTTAAACATACCCATATAAATGCACAAACCAGAATCTTTTAAAACCGGGCAAGAACTAGGAATGAAATGAGAATGTACTTTATTGTCAGGATCATGCAATAACAGTCTATGTCATAACACAGAAAATAATATAAGCTATTTTTCTGATTGATTGATTAAACCCGGCTTCAAAGCAGCACAGATTAAGTTCCCTTGTGCAGGAGACAATACGCTATTGTCAGAATTTTGTAGCACTGGCAGCACACATTTCCCAAGGCTTGCGTGCCTCGTTGTGGGACCTTAGAATGACAGCCATTATATCTCACAGAAAAGGAAAGAGAATTTCTCTGTAGAGAACAATAATCATCCTTAGTCCTTAAACTTTAATATTGAATGTCAAGACATACCTGTGAACTTCTGGAGGTTCCCTCTGGATTTTAGAGCTTGCCTCCACAACCTCTTTGGCTACTTTTCCACTGCATTAAAACATGAAATAAATATTCAAGCAAATACTAAGATGAGCTCGTTTCATGCCAGGCACTATACATACATGAACAATTAAGTTACATTCAAAAGAAGAAAAGGAAAAAGCAAAAAAAAAAAAATCCCGTGTAGTGGATATATAACACCGCAGATGAAAGATTCTGCTGACCGCTTGTCTGCAAAGCTACTGAAGAAAAAGCAACCTTTTGCAGTAGAACGCTAGGAGTGGGACTGGACTGTCCCATAACGCACCCCTGGTCCAGAGCTGCCCAGTTACAGGGGGCATACAATCTCTACACCAGCCACACATCCTTGTTTTTAGAGAAACTGCACCGAAAGTGGAGCCCTGTTCTGGTGAAACTTCTCTTCGACAGAAGTCTGCATGAAGCCTCCGGTTTATTTTATAAGTGACACTGAGACAACAAAATCTTTTGAATTCTGACCTGGATTATGTCTGAACAGGCCCTCAAGAAGGAAAAACCCTCAATTTGCCGTAAGTAATTAATGAAGTTTTCTCTTACTGTCTGAAATGGTTTACCGTGAAAAACAAACAGCAAACACTCACCTATATCGAAATCTACTGCCTTTAAAAAATATCTTGCTGCTGGACATGGTCTTGATCTGACTGGATTTTGCATACCTTTAAAAAAAAGAACAGAGGCTGTCACATTTTCAGCACAGAAGGAACGTGATAAGCAAAAATGAATGCAGCTAAGTACAAATTTTGTTATTGTTATACCACAAAGTAATATTCAGTAATTGGGCTTTCCAACTTTTTTTAAGGGCTTTATACAAATTAGAATATAGAGCATACATAAAACAATCCAGTCAGCACAGAATGACTGAACATAAAACAAGTAATTGCCTGGATAGGAAAGCAAGAAAATTAAATGCCGATGTTTGCTGCATCTCTAGGGACTTTCATTCTCAGGATGAGGGAAAGACCGTGGCACACCAAAAGCCCCTAGGACAAGTTTGCCCTAACACCACCTTGTCTGTGGGAAGATATGGCTATTTCCACTTCCCCACTAGTAAAGCAATGAAATAATAAAGAAGTGGTAACACTGGTCTCCAAAAGAAGTTTAATTTCTAATGTCTCTATACAGTCAACTTCTTAGTAGCCTACATCATATCCTACTGCTTCTCTCTAATCACGAAGTACACAGCAACCTTTTACTACAGTCTTTTATCACAAAGATCATGGAAGTGTACTTCAGACACACCATCTCCTTGGTGTTCTCTGCCTTCAAAATGGCAAACTGATTTCATATCGAGCCTCTCATTCCCAGACCCTAGCAGACAATCTTCTATGATTTGAATCTACTTGAAAATAATCACAATAGTCAACCCTGAGCCTGGATCAAGACAGGACTAAAGCTCTGTTTATCAAGAAATGCCAAGAGATCACAACCTTCTCTTAAATTCCAAATCTCAAGCTCTTCTAAGCAGAGCAGAGGACCAAATCTAATTAAGGCAAAGTGTCAGTATCATTAATTACTTACACAACCTGGCTACATCTGTTCTAATCTAATTAGAATACATTAGTATCATACAGAACATAAACAGACAGGACTTAGCTAATGCTGTTAAGTAACTAACAGACCACGCTGTACAGCTCAGTTTCTTTGAAACGTATGAAAACTTTTCCTGTTTCAAAATTACTATCCTAAGCCTTTATTTACAGATTGCTTTGGCTTCAGTTTCATGTTTGGAAGATTGTTGTTATTTTTCTGCACTCCACATATTAACCATTACTATTTTCCAATCTATCAGCCAGGTTCCTCTCCATTGAATATCACTACCAATCTTCATTTTACTAAAGTAGTCCTTTCTTAAGACCCACCAAAAGTATAATTTTAAGCACTCGTACTAAAGAAATAACCCCACAGTAGTGCCCTGAAGACATTTGGAAAGTAGAAAAAACATAAGAGAAGCAGCCTTGCAGACACTAAGGTCAGAGAAGAAAGAGGGGAGAAGGTGCTCCAGGTGACAGCACCTGCAGCCCGTGGAGAAGACCATGGTGGAGCAGGCTATCCCCCTGCAGCCCATGGAGGACCACACCAGAGCACATATCTACAGTGCAGCCCGTGGACGACCCTGCATTACAGCAGTTGGAAATGTCCTGAGGGAAGCTGCAGCCGCTGGAGACCCCACACAGGAGCTGGCTCCTGACAGGAGTTTTGGCCTGTGGAGAGGAACCCATGCTGCAGCAGGTTTATCTGGAAGGACTGCAGCCCATGGGAAGGACCCACACTGGAGCAGTTCATGAAGGACACTGGAGCAGGGAAAAAAGTGTGAGGAGGAAGGAGAAGCAGAGGGAAACTGCTATGAACTGACTGCAACCCCCATCAACCATCTCCCTGTGCTCTCCGGTGCAAAGCGGGCATAGAGGAGTTGGGAATGGAGGAGTGAAGTTGAGCCAAGGAAGAAACAGGGGAGGGATTTTTTTAGTTTTGTCTTTATTGAAATTTAAAAATAGAATAAGAAGGTGAGAAACAATTTAAATTAACCTTCTCAAGTCAAGCCTGGTTTGCCCGTGACAGTAATCAGTAAGCAAACTCCCTGTCTTTATCTCAACCCATGGACTATTTTTGTCTCATTTTCTCCCCTTGACCTGCTGTGAAGAGGGAGTGAAAGAGCAACTGAGTGGGCATCTGGCACTTAGTCAAGGCCAAACCCACCACAATCACGTATTTGTGACCACAACCCAAACCATTAATATTACAACCATTTAACAATAACAACAGAGAGATGATATTCCTATGAGTCTCCCTCAAACATCTTTACTTTGAGCACTAATTTCTCTCCTCTGGGTGGGAATTGTTTCCTATTCCCTATATTTATTTCTAGCAACATAAAATAAAACCACTCAAACACCATGCACTATTTTCCTACTTACATGTACTTCCAATGGAAAACACTTCCTGATAATATTTTTATTAATTCCACCTCAAACGCAGTAGTTGTTAACATAGATAATTAACAGCTGTGCCAGCTCGTATTTCCCATTTCTTCATGTATCAATTGAATATATTATATTGATATATTGATATATTATTGTATCAGTGAAGGAATCTTCTCCAAAATAAAGCAGGTCATTGACATCCATGTTAGAAGACACATTCTTCCTACTTAGTTATTACTCGCCCTCGTAGCAGCCCCCTGGTGTTGCTATGCTCCAACAAACAATATTTTTTATAAAACATGCAAGATACTGTAAGGAGAGACTAAGAAGCATGAATAAAAGCTATATGCCTAAAGGGAAGCATTAATAAACAGATCTAACAAAGTCAATGGAAGGCAGGAAGAATGCATAAGAGCTTTTTAATGAGGAATTATTTCCCTCTTTTAGGGAATAGGAAGGAAGATACTCCTTTTTTCTTATCAATTTACAGGCTGGGTTTTTTTTTTAAATGAGATGGCTGGCAGCTTTCAAAATGTATCTAAGAATATTTTCTTTTTTTCTTCAATCATTGCACAGAAATTTTTATTTATTTTTCAATCAACTCTTACTAAACCTTGGATTTCAAGTGGGAGAGCATTACCTACTGGCAGAAGAACCCAGAGAATCAAGCATAACAGACTGTTTCCTCCGTTCTCAAGGTATTCAACAGCAGAACTAAGATTAACAACTACTTTCCCAGACACAAATGCAGTACTGTGTCCATCCAACATCACACTACAGAGTGGCAAAAACAGTGTGCCGGAAAAAGTGTAATTATTCACTGGCAATACCCTCCTGCCTCATTCAGATTTTAAACAATTTATAATACTGGCTTGAAATGAAATCATATTCCCCATTAACTTGCATATTTTCTGTTTACATTTTGAACTCTGTTAACGAAATGGAACATTTCACATTGAACAGTCTTCTACTCACATGCACATTTTTTTACGTTTAGTATAGATAATGACTTCAGGTTTACGTACTTGTAAAAAGCCTGGTTCTCCACCCCACATTTCCAAAGATGCTTGCAGGCTGCTGGTGTAGACGTATGGAATGACAGCACAGCCTTTTTCTAAGTGCAAGGAAAAGAAGGCAAACAGAAGTAATTAAAATGTTGAATTCTCAAAGATTGAAGTAGCTGTACCTGATGGCATCAACATGAACCGGACACACTGAAGATCAAGTGTTCCTGTGTAGCCTCAATCTGTGGTTCACCCACAGAAGTACGACTCATACGTAGCTGATATTTAAACTGCCCGGGCAATTGTTTCAGAAATAAAAGGGGATGCTTGGAGGGGGCAGGGAAGAGCATATGTACAAGTGGCTTGTAGAATAAATCTGTACCAACTGTCTTCAGGCCAAAATCCAAGAAGGAAAGTCTCTTTGTTCAATACTCCACATTGCACAGTTGCTGCACTACTCACCGGCCGCTTCTCCCTGCTCCCTATTTCCTCACTGCAACCACACAAACAGCGCCCAATACCTCTGGCATTATTTCCTTCCTCCATTTTCTGTTCCTCACCTAGTCTGCATCCAAAGCCATAATCTTGGGCTATACCACCCTGCCCTAGGGGAAGAATTAATTACAGCATGGTGGAGCCAAAAATCTCTGTGATTCCAATGGCAAGAGCCCAAGGATAGGACTCCTAATGACCTAGGACAGACTCCAGCCTATTCAACTGACCAACATTTGAGGAGATGATCATTAATTAGCCAAAAATACATCACATTGATCCAGGTATCAATGCCCATCTGAATTTTCACTCATATACAGATGTCGCTTATGCTTTAGAGTGGGTGGGTACAGCTTTAGTGCTTTAAAATCCATTAAAACTTGACTGCGCAGATGACCAAAACCATAAGCTATCAACACAGCACTGCATGAATGTTAAGTGAGAAATGTCTCAACCCCTTGCAAATTAGACATTCTTTTGACAACAGCAATATTCACATTCACTCATATTCTATATTTTAGTTGCAATATGAATTACAACTATGGATTGTTCAGAATTTTGTTTAGTTAAAACACGATGTTATGTTTTAGTTGACTCTAAATCAAATACAGAAGTTCTGTAAAAATATTAAACCTTACCTCTTTCTGAGCTCCGAACACATAAAAAGTCTTCCCTTCAAATTTAAGTTTATAGACATCACACCTAGAAAGAGAAAAATCATTTAAGTATAGGAAAAATAGATAGACCTACAGCTAAGAAAAGCAACTTGCATGCAAGTTTCCCTGATTCCTGAAGTCAAGCAGGCTGCCAAATGACAGAGTCTCAACAGAAGTCTTACAACCTTTAGCATAAAAACATTTAATATTTTAATTTTATTTAAAGCAGAGAACACAAGCCCAGAGTATTTCCTTTACATCCCTATGCACCTTCAAAGAATTAACTTTGGCTGCTGGAAAATGAAGAGGAAATTAAAAGTAGGCAGAAGCTTATGTTTACATTCTATTTATCATACTGTTTGTAATTCCTCTTGTATCTTAAAATCTTGGAACGTCTAATGTAATTAAATTGCCCGAAAGACAATACTCTTAGCCTGCATATGTTGCATAAGAAGGCATACAATATTCTAGATGCAGGCACTTTTTACCAGCAACATCTTATCTATTTTATTTAATTTGTGGTTTCATATCACACATCTTAGTAACTGACTACATACAGACAGAAGACAACAGGAAGAAAGAGAAAATGTTTGACAACCTTTATTACTGGGGCCTTGTGAGTTTCAAACCTTGATGAATGTCAAAAATGTCAAAATTTAATTTAACGAAGGTTGAAAGCACAATCTACATATGGAACAGTGGTGCACCATATAAAGGCAATACAATGTCTCTGCTTAAATTGTAATGGAGACACTCTAGTTTTTTGGATTTTAGATGGTTGAAATGGGAACAATTCTGAAGGCAACAAAAATGCTATCCTGGAAACTTTATAGCAAGAGTTTTGCTTTAACATTAAACAAACAACAACAACAAAAAAATCATTCCATTTGAGAAAGTTTTTCCATTAAAAAGGAAATCTCAAATATGAATTTGGATTTTTACTGTGTAGTGCAAATTTCAGCTAATATCAGTTAAAGCTACTCGCATTCACTTCTACGTCTCAGAAATTAAAGGAGCAGTACATGGCATTCAGATAAATCTCACCAGCTCGACCTTCCAAAGGCCAACGTAACACTGAGGCAGCTTAATGGCTTTTCCTCTATTACTGTTTCATCTTGTATCCGGTTTACATGCCAACGGAGTAAACGAATACACCAAGAAACTAAGCGCTGTGAAACTCATTTCCTGCAGTATGGTGGATACGTGGTCGGCAAGTGGTACTCTCTCCTCCCTGCACTGTGGACTGACATTACAGTTACACCGTCCTTATGCCAAAAGCACATACCACCAAAGCACTGTGACTAGGGCTAACTGAAATTAACCTTAGGGAAACTACAGCACAAAATGGATGGTATTTGACAGACACGTCCCCAGAGCTCCACACGGAACTGAATCGTACAGACAGCACTACACTGGTTTTACACCTCTAAGGACTTCAGGTTAGTTAGCTCTCGGGGAGGTTTCTGTGGATACACAGCAAAAAAACACCTCACCACTTCTTCACTTCCTGCCCATCTTCTTCCCACAAGACAGGCTGGGAGCACTGAGGTGGAGCAGCCACATCTAAGTAGTACCTGCTGTTGGCATCTGTTTAGCAGCTGGGTTAAAATGAGATTTATCGACGTCTGAGCATGACTGTGCTCACTCTGCACCGCATTGCTGAGGGCATGGTCCTCACAGTGCTCTCACACCACCTCTGGGAGCTCACTTTTACCTCTCAAACTTGGCTGAGGCTGCCCAATTAAGTCCAGTGTTTCACAGAAGCATAAAAGGAAAGCAAAGCCAGACAAACCAAGGACAATTCCATAAGTGTCTGCTTCTTAAAAAAAGAGGCTAAAAAATAAAAATTCAAAGGTATTCTCACCTCCCCCTCTGCATACCAAGTACGTTCTTTTACAGTTTTCAAATTGAGGTTAATTAAATGAGGAAATAGCAACATTTCCAAGAGTCACAAATAAAAATGCAGGCGGACTCTTGGAAACTCTCCCAGGCATCTCTGCCAATAAGCCTCATTGGTGATTTACAGCACAGCTGAAAAATCAACTTACTCAATTTTAGCGTTTGTCCACTATGTTGACTAATTGCACCCTGTGGAATAATTTTCACTGGAGGAAGAATAAGACCAAATTATTATTATTCTAATCCTCATCTAAGTTCCTTTAAAACAGAACCATGATGGGGCAAGAGAAGGAATATTCATGTGGTTCACCTCAAAGACAACAAATGCAGGTGAAGATAGTAGGAAGTAGGGAAGACACAGGAGAAAAGACTCTTGCATATTAATCTAGTCTTACTTCACATGCTTACCATTTTAACAAATGAATCCTTTTATTCCCCTGGAAAACAACAAATCCTGCAGCTGTGAATCCTAAAAATGTGGTTGTCCCCGTTGAGTCCTTGAAAGAGAAAAAAGAAATATAAATTCCCCCTCATCCAGTGAGGTATTTCTTACTGATAGCATGAATTGTTACTCCACTACAGATTACCTCTATTCTGTTTTCCTTTTTGAAATAAATTTTACCTTCAAATTGAACACTTCCAAGGAACAAAGACTGCTCTTCGCAATACAGGCCTTATCTATTTCTAGGCATTTAACAGCATCTTATGCTTTGTTTCCGTATACGTGTAACTGATGACAATGGGAAATCCTTAGGTATACTTACTAGTTTTGTTGAAAACATACTTCTGTGCATGTCCCATTCTTAACGTGCTGACTAACTACAAATCAGTGATTCATACCTGCTTCAACACTGATATTTTTTAAGATTTGACAATACATTATTCCTCTGCAAGATGTTGTGTTGGAAGTACTGCTGACAGTCAGCATTTACTGCAACAAGCAAGTCCTCTTGAGTACAAACCAGAACATACGGTGATACTTGCCTTTCAAACAGGAAAGACCATTTTTAAAATTTTTAATTCCACACTGAAAGTTCTGGCTTACAGTTTACAAGCAATGATTCAGGTGAGTTTTGGATTAACTGGATTTCCTGTCCATCCCAAGTTCCAGACCCTCACCTTGCTAAAGTTAGTCAACTTTATTGTGCTTTATGTTCCACCAATAAAATACGGGGGAACAGACACAGTGCTGCTCCAGGGTATCAGCCACAGCACTGGACTGGAAGGAGCACATCGTAAGGAGCCAACTTGCTTTGCAGTTCACTTCCAGAAGTCCAAAAAATTTTCCTTAAGCATGGGCTATGAACCCCTGCATGCCCTCACACTACAAGCCCTGCCACACAGGTAAAGAGGAAATTCTGAGCCAGTTTTGACTTTGTCCTAAGTGCCAACAGGAGTCTCTGGGATGTCCTCTGAAAATCCGCAGTATAGTTTCAAACTAAAGTCCCCGACTTCACCGAGCTCTGAATCAGCCCCTGAATTTCACACAGAACCACCACTCGTATCAAAATATATATGAAATCCCATGCAGTTTTATGTTAGAGCTGTTTAAGGGTGCTCACCACCAGAACAGCTAACTGGACAGCACTGCTGATCCACCAAATGAAATGATATACAAGCCAAAGTAAAAGCGGCAGTTAAAACATGAAGCATGTAACACCAAAACCAAACACTGCAGGTTATGCAGATAAAAACAAGTAATTAAAAATGCAGGTGTAAGGGATAATCAGACCTGGTAACTAAAATCACCTTCTTATAGAGAACCACAAAACAGCAAAGTGGAGGAATATGGAAATGTATACCCAGTTCTCCCCTCTGTACATTTGGTTTGCCGTTCTTCCTAAGACTGGCGTATTTTGATGGTGTTTGAAAAACTAATCTGCCAAGGACTAACCATTTGTTCCATCTTCTGGACAAGAATAATGCTGAATCCTGAAAATCTTGCCAAACATAAAATATTTCACACCTGGAGTATTTAGAGAACTCTTTGCATTAAATGCAGAGAAATTATGAAGTATAATCAAAGCTTTTGTCATGACTCTCCATTACATTCTGCTATGATGTTCTGTTTCCTCTGGAGAGACCTTTCCTTTGGCTGATGCAGAAATGTCAACCAGTCAATGTTCTTCCAAGGCTTAACAGTAATGCATAGTTCCAGGGCAAGTTCTTTTATAAATTACTCTCTATTTGTGCCTGGACATAAACAGAGCTAAATGAACTCAATTAATGGCTTTTTACTAAATGTTAGTAAAAAGAACATTTTATTAAATGATAGTAAAAAGAACTGTTACCTTGCAAGGATGAGGATCAACACCATAAGTTTCCAAAGAATAAGCTTTCAGGAGCAAGTTAAATTCAGCAACCGCTGGACTCTGACCTCTGAAATTACAAAAGAAGAAGTAGTTTGACAGCAAAAAGAAAACAGGAGAAAAAGGCTTTTTGACCAGAGAGTTTAAAAGGGAGGAAAGAAAAGTTCTTACTGAAATACAAACTATTCCAACCATGTTCTGTTTATAATACAAAGATAGAAAACTTTTCACATGTTTTCATCTGCTGAATTGTACAGTGCCTGATGTTTTCAGGTAAATTCTGTTTTTTTCTTAATCCTGAGATAACAACATGTTATGCAATTAACTAGAGTTATTCAATATCCTGCAAATATTTGTTGTCTTTGTACACGCATGTCAGCCTGAATATGATATAAACCTCAGCATCTTTTTTCCACAAACCCTTGCTCCCCAACTCATTTAAAAGGATTGTGCACATTAACAAACATTCCTTCCAGCACAGGGTATAAACACAGCAATCATATTACACTGTCTACTCAGATGCACGCCTAATTATAGCAGTGCCTGTTACCATCATGATAGTTCAGAATCTGTCAGCATTTCCATTATATGCTCCTATTTTTAGGGTGTCTATAATCAACCATGAATATACACTAAAGCCTGAAACATGGCATGCAAGAATTGAGTTCTAGAGTAAGTTTTATTAGTTGATTTTTGCTCTTCTAACTCCTGCTGTTGCAATAAGCTCTAACACAGGTTTACAATGCCTGTTTGTCAGTGAACTGTTCCAAATATTATTTTATTCCTCTATTTGCATCACTACAGCATGTGATTCTGATAGATTGTTTGGTTTTGTAACAATGAGCAGTGGTTGGGACCCTTAGAAAGCCAGGCCTCATAAATGCTTGTCATGCAAATTATCCAAAAATGAGCCATAGACAAATCTTCAAAGAACACAGCGATAGTCATACTTTATCTTACCCCTGCATTTTGGGGTCCAGTCTCACACTGTGACCAATGGCACTTCGGAATTGGCATTTAAAAACTGCTCTGTGCACTGGTGTAGAATAATTTCCCTGTAAGTCTGTTATCCCCCAGTAGCAAGACACCAACATACAAGATTCAGTATCCAGCCCAAAGTTCAGTTTAACAACTAAGACAATACCTAGCATGCTTGTGGATGTCAAATCCTATTTTGAACCTACCAAGTTGATGCCCTGGGGCAATGCCAGTGTCAACAACCTTTTTGTCACAAAGTTTTAATTCATGCTCCTTTGTACTTCACTGTTCATCGTCTCCCTGTCAATCCCATGATACTTCTTTGGCTTTTTCCATATGTCTTTTGGTCCTCCTTGATACTACGCTACTTGCACTTTGTTTCAGATCACATTTTTGTTGATCTTTAGCTTCCAAAGAATAAAAACCACACGAGATTAGAGAAGAAGTGCCCATATTCCTCCTTCCTTTTCTCACCACTTTCCACCACATGTACCAAGTGGAACACAAAAAATTACAAACGTGCATTTACACAGCTAAATATTTGAGGGGAAGACAGCATGAAAGCAGCAAACAAACCAAAAATGTTTATTTTGCCCAATCAACTTTCTGATGGCTCTACTAAACTGTTTTTCTCCACTTTCAATGCTAATAAATCACAACTTTAAGTGTAATCACAACTGTAAGACCATAAATGAGCCTTTAATAGGCAACAAGTCTGTTTCACGTACCAGCCAACTGCACAGGACAGAAGGAATTAACTAACTTGGACCTAAATTACTTAGAACGCTTATGTTGCATAGTGAAAAGCCAAACAAGTAGATGGTTTGATTGGTTATTGGAAATTGGGCCCTACAGAAAAATGAGATCATAAAATGCATTTTTTCCCCACTTCCCTTTGCTGGTACAAAGGAAAGCAGTCAATCTTCTGGTTTGAAAGGACCAAAAAGTGACACATAATTTGGAACAATGTGATATGGGGGGTTTGGTGTTTCCAAAAGGGAAAAAACACTAAACTGCAATTAAGATTGAAGAGACACATTAACAAGAATTAGCATGTTCTCCTCACCTATCGCCTCTGAAACTATGCTGTCTTTGCACACATCAAGTGGAACAAGCTGGGGTACTTGGGGTAAAAAGCAGAAGACATGGACGAGTTTGATCTTATCAGATTACAGGCTAATTGTGCAAAGCTTTAAAAGAACATCACAAAGCAGAAGAGTCAAGGGGAACATTAAATGAAAAAATCCTTATTCATTCCTTATCAAGGGATTAATATTCAAGCCTTGATAATACGTTTTTCATCTGTAACTTAGCAATGAAATTTTCTTTACTAAATGGAAATGTAACTATTGCAAATCCTATCCGCAAAGAAAAGTCCACATTTTGTCAATCACTGACTTAACATCAGATATGCCTTGACTTAACATTAGATATGCCTATGCCTCTGATTGGCTTTGTTAAAAAGCCTTTAAGCTTTCTACATGCAACAAACAGCCTTACAGAAAAATGTATAGAGTTTCCTCGCTTATGCAAGTGTTTCAACTAATGCCTCTTATGGCGGAAAAACAGGGATTATTTAGACAACTCATCTTTGCTGTTTTGTAACTCCGTTCTCTCAGGAAAGTCAGGTGTCTCTCACTGCGTTCACTCCTTTTGACCTTATATAACTTCCCAGATTTTTCAGTATGTACCCAGCATTAAATAGAAGATATATTCCCTTTCCATATGTTGCAGCCACTATAGCACCCAGCTGCAGCGTGCCAAAGGTTTTGAACAGCAAAAGGAACCACTGCACCGAAAACTTTCTGTGTACCATACAAGTAATAAAATGTGGATTACTTGTGAAATTGGAGCTCCACAGTTATTAGCTACGAATTAATGACTCAACCTAGGAATCAATCAATCTAAAAGTTCCTTATAAAATTTTAATGAAACAAAGACTTTAATAGAAGACTGAGAAGTCTGCAACATGCTCTGTTTTTCCCTTTAGGCTCATGAGAAGTACACACTAGAGCATGTCATAAGCTCTCTTTATTCCCCACAGGGCCCCCAACTCTGCAGCACTTCAAAGGCCAGGAAGCTCAACAGGGAATACTTCCAGGGTGTGCCACAGCAACATCTACTTGTTTTTCTGACTGCCCACACCACTTCAGTCCAGAATTTTCTTCCCTTCATACCTTTCCTTTGAGGTATGTATCTGTTACAAACTGAAGTAGTGAAATTTAGTGAAAGTTAAGGATGAGATGGCACAAGACTGGGCATTAATTCCTTTTAACAAACACAGAAGACTATATAGCAATAAAAGCAAAGAAAAAGCATTTTAAATGCTATTCTCAGTTTCGTGCTTCCTGAATGATCTTAGTGAAGTCACTTTGTCTATCTTCTCTGATTGTCTGACTTATAAAGTGCTGTGAGATACTACTATTAACATAATAATAAATAGTAATAATAATAATAAAAGGCATAATTATTGTCCATTCTTTTGCCTCATCTCTATGTTAAAGTTACTTGCTGTATAATACAATAGCAATATTGTACTTGAGCATGCCCCGTGTACAATTAATTTCTGGGTATTTATGGTCTGTAGGCTGTTTCAATGTAATTAGTTCAAAGAATAATAAGTATGTACATAATGACTGGCCTCCAGAAACATTATATATTCACCTCCATGCAAACCAGGGAGAAGTATCAGCCATAAAGGTTTAAATAACATAGGCTCAGTGTCCATCAAAGACTCTTTTCCCTGCCCGCAACTGTGGACATACTTTACTGCAGTCTCAGGAGAGACCACAGTGACTTTTACAAAATGGATCTCCATCTATGAAATATTGTCCTTCTTATATCCCAGATCTTGTACCAGACATCCCTCAGAAGAAGGTGACCTGGGTTTCCTTTTAACCTGAAAAGCAGCCAGAATTCTGCATAAAGCATCAACACATTTAGCTGCACCATATACTGATCACAGAACTGCTTACCACGTGGCTGAGGTTTTGCTGTTGCTTCTTGAAATCTTTTTACAGGTGGTTGAGACTCCAATTGTTATCCAATTATAGTCTTAAAGGTCTTGAGTAGTTTTTACTTTTCCTTTAAGCTCAGGAGATTTTGGCAGACAGTGGAGATGTTTTTAAATACAGTCTGTCTGCTGGTATTTTTAGTCACGATGAAGATGCTAAGGAGGACTATGTGGTATTGGAACACAAATCTCTTAAAATTACCAGTGTTTCAGTTGTGCTGGAGACGACAGCACAACGGTGGAGCACTAAATGAAGACACTGGTAAACGAAATTGCGTTGTAGGCTGTGGGTCGGTTTTTCAGAGCAGCGAGGCGACGCTTTGCACATTGCCCAGGAAGCAGCGCTGCTGCCCGAAGAGCTGCCGGGGCCACCGGCAGCGGGAAAGGGAAAAGCCTTTCCACGGGTCTGCATACGAAAAGAGACCTGGCAAGCAGATGAATTGCTGAAATGTTGCTGGAACGTATAAAACTTAGAAAACTGCAGAACACTCAAATATCAATTTTAACTTCTACTGTAAAATTGTTTTTTCTCTCAGATAGACAGAATTCTAGGATGAGAAAAACCTGAGTAATCACTTTAAAACAATAATCAAACTCTTTTACTGAGTTTATTAAATGCTTATGGGTTTAATTTTACACCATGCACACTGTAATGACATGCGCCACTTACATAACTACTTTTACCAAAACATTTCAAATTACTTGTGTGCTTCAGAGATAAGGCTGAGACAGTATCTCTGAAATCTGTCTTTAGGTATTTGTATTTCAACTTTGTTTCATAAGTTAATGCAGTGACGCAGACAGCTTTAAGCCTACTCAACAGACAGAATACATTTACAGAGCAGAGATGCAGTTTTAATTTACCTATTATTAATTTAAAATCTATTCCCATGATACAGAGACATCTACTGAGCCATCTGTTTTTAATATCACAGATTCATCTTTCTGGTCCAGACACACCTGGCCCGTAAAGCCTTCTCCCAGATAAAGGAAAGGTGAGGAGGGAGGAGAGGGGCTGAGGAGACAAGTCCTTTCAGCTGATGAAGAAATCCCTATGCTGTAGAGACTCACACAAACATCTGAATTCAGCAGTATCCTAAATATGCAGAACCTGAATCCAAACCTCACCATGAGACAGGCAAGAACTAGCTTGGTAAAGAAAACAACCCCATTTGTGGATAATGATTATCATCACTCTTCCCGGGGGATGTGGGAAGCACGTGCACGTACACACACACACACACAAAATAAATCTTCCCTAAAGCTAAAAAAATTATCAATGTCACAATAAAAACAGCTACCCGTTTCAAGTCAAGTAGACTACCCTTCCTACTAAATACTTCTTGGAATTCCCATTAAAAGAAAAATCACATCTACTGATAAATCTTTTCAGTTTTTCATTGTATCAGATAGACCTTTGGAAAAGAAGAGGTAAAAGAAATTGGTTTCGTCCGTGAAGTTCCTTTCTCCAGATTACTGCTACAACTGCATCTTCCATAAAAATCACATTCAGGTAAAGCTGCTCCTCACCATAGAGCTTCTGGCAATACTCTCTGTGCCGTGCAAACACCAATCCAACAAAACAGCATCTCACCGGTACCATTTTCTAGTAAGTGCATCCAAAATTACAAGTACGGTTCCTTAATTTTAATTGGTTTTAAGCACACTTCTGTAAGAAAAAAATGGTTCAGAAGAACAAAGCTTTGAGGAAAGCAACACACACATCATTCTTCAGGGAAGGGACCAGGTGACCAGGAGGACGTTATTTCAAGCTTCTAATAAATATACACTCCAGCCACCTCTCTAATTCAGTAAAATTACAGCTGATAAGAATTATGGAGTGAAAGAATACACCATGAAAATATAGCAGAATTTTAGTACCAGATTGCTAAATTAGAGAGAATTAGATAACTTTGAAGCTGCAGTGACATGTGCCTGACGGATAACTCCAAATGTTTACACTGGGAAACTGTAAATGAGCCAGCACGGGCTATCAAGGCTGAAATGAAGAGGACATTCAGTGCAGCCCAGCGCTGTAACGTAGGTGGGACCCCGACCAGCTGTCACCACTATCTGCCTGTGAACTCCCACTACACATCACTGTCCTCCTCAGCTCTCCAAAGTCCTTGGTATACTTTGTACAGCTGAGAACTACAGAGACTTTGTCTCCTTAGGCCTGGAGGTCAGCTATCGCTACTGTAGCATGTCCTGCTCTTTTTCCAAACTGCCCCCTTCCCTTCCATTTAAACCTCAACAGATCCTCGGTCCCCAGCAAAGTGGCTTCTGTCTCCTGTAATGTGACTTGCAAGTTTTGGAGCACACCGTATGTCCTTCCAATCAGGCTCCCTTTGTGTATATGAGGCCATTAGATACCGGAGTGATTAGGGTAGTACAAGAAGCTAAATATACAGCATAGATGAGTGTGCTGCCAGCATTAAATGCATAAAAGCAGATAATATGTAGTTTTAATTGCAAGAAGCTCTTAAATCAAATACAAGATCCACCTTATTCTGGACTTGCTAAACGGGAATTTAGTTTCAGCACTTTTTAATGTATTCCACAGCATGCAAGAAGTTGCTTTAATCTTGGATCAAACGATATTAACACCCACAAAGAGAAGCATTTTCTAGCAACTCTTGCCAAGTCTTCTAGGACAGCCTCCCAGAATATACTCTCATAGTAACATCTGTAGTTATGCTTGCCAGTGGCTCTACTGACAGCACCACGTCTGCGTGAGAGCTGGAGAGGCAGATCAGCAGAGGCTGAGAAATCCTGTACTCCTGCTGGCACGGGAGTCTAAGCACTGATGGTACAGTGAAGGGAATACAGGAAGAGTTAGAGCAGCGGAGGAAAGTTAAAAGTGCTTAAATCCCCACCGAGTAGTTACAGTGTAGGTGATGCAGCTTGGATCAAAGACAAGCATTAATTTGCTACCCTGGTTTTCAAGAAAATACTACCCTTTAGCTTAAAAGTTTAAATAGCTTTTGAGATAGTTAATAGCAGAACACGGCAGTGATTTCATGCCCTCAGAGGAAAATTTTTCTTCTCCCAGAAGATGTTCTTCCACATACGACTTTTGCAAAAGCTGGAGTATTTGATACACACAATGGAGACAACAGCCAATTCAGTAGCACTCAACCTTCTGGAGCCTGTATCCACACTGGCCATCCCAAGCAATAACCAATAACTTTCATTACCTATATGAGGTCAGCCTAGAAAACAAGCATTTGATCAGGTCATGTAACTCTGTAATTTACTGCACAAAGTTAATGTTTGCATAGGGCTTTCAAATAAATTAATGGCTGTTTACATAGCACTTTCATATAAATGACATGGCATAATATACCATATCAGAAATAAGTAAAAATGGATTATTAGTTTTCAGGTGGGACACAAGAAAAAAAAAAAAAATCTTTATTTTCAACCACCGAGTCCTTTCAAAAAAGAAAAAAAGGGAAAAAAACCCATGATTCCTACAAATATAAATTGCCTTGATAGGGATATACGTGGATCTTCTCTTTGGAAATCTCTCTATTTTCAGGTGTCTGGCCACAGGGAACTCTGGCTGACAAGCATCTTTCAAAAGCCAGGGAATTTTATAAGAGTAACAAATGTTCTGTTAAAGGACGTAAAATTTGAGATAAATTCATAGGAAGGCATTTTTGTCCTGGAAAACACAGAAAGGAATGTCACTGCACTAAAATAAAACTGATGTTTTATTTGGTTGTCTGAAGCAAATCCCACAATTGTAACAACACAAAAGTCAATTTGGAACTAGTACTGACACAGGTGCGTACGTACATACAAAGCCCATTCTTTTGTAAGAGGAGCCCACAAAATCCAACAGCAAAAGCTAGAAGCAAAACTGGGCCAGCTCCTAATGCAGGCTGCCCAAACAAACAAACAGCACTAATTCTGCCATGGAAAAAGTATAACTGTTTTGGAAGTATCTAAAAGGAGCAAACTCCTGATGTGTTAAAAAAACACATAACAAAACAAAACCTCAATTCCCAAAGAGATTATTAAGATCACCTGAGTGATCTTTCACATAAAAACCCAGTAATCCCAGTAATCCCTGCTGTTATGCTTGAAGAATTAACCTTTCACTCAGCTTTCCTCTCCTCTACCGAGAAGATTCATGACTCTACTTAACCTCATTTGATGGGTTAGTTTTATTTTGGTTTTCCCCAAATCTACAAAGAATTCTCCACTGTATTTTTGTTAAGCTGTGGGCTTTTGGTCACCAGAAATAAAAATGAACTATGGCACTATATACTGAGCACAGTGCGGTGTATTAAATATCTTTAATACTGCCAAAAGACGGGAGAACTGAATGTGTGGTTCCATGTACTTTTGCACGGAAGCCAAGTAAAAGAAAATAAGTTATTTTTAACCTGGATCATTTCACTGATGTGATTTACAATGGAACCTTACAAACACTTGCACACAGCTAACTAGAAGGGATAAGGGACATGCAAATGAACAACCTTAGCATTCACTTCACTTGAAGAAGAAGGTATACCAGAATACCCTCACAGAATATTTAGATTTTTTATGACCCAAATCTTTTCCAATCTGTTAAAATTGGCAGGGAGACAGAAATGCAAGTAGCTATTACTTCAGTAGCTATGCTCTGTTGTAACCATACCCAAAAAACATAACTTTTCAATCCATTTTGTATTCTTTTAAGAAGTCGTCTCCCTGTCTCCTAAGTTCCTAGTGCATCCTCACATATTCTAATATTTTAAGTCGTAAGAGCATTATCTCTTTGCCTCCCAGCAGTATACCTTGCTTCAAGAGGACTTACTTGGAATGACAGGAACATGAGAATACATATTGTGATGAAACCAAGGCAGGTGCTTGCCCCACCACTGGTAAGGTCCAGTGAAATTACTCCTGTACCTCTCCCTTTCTCAATGAGGGAAGAATAATGAATTAAAATTCACAAGACAATTAATCACAGCTCAATAAAGCTGGCATGCATTTCTGCCTGTCACATATTTATTTTTGCAACTAGGTGCAGCGGGAATTTACATAAAAGGTCACATTTTGCTAAAATCCAGTGATGTTCTCACAGCCACAAAGGATAAGAGATAGGGGCACCATGTCATACATCTGTCTTAATTAGTAAGAACAAAGCTTTTAGATGACACAAGATGAGTCACTAAGTCACTGGCAGCTGTCACAGTACCCTATTGCTGCTTCCCAGACATTCCCCTCACTGTTCTCATGTGCCTTTCAAAAGGCAAATTCTTCCATCGTGCTGTAGGACAGGAGAAAAGATGTGCCCAGTGAACAGGCCTTGAGGATGCCAACACAGGATTCAGTGAAGAACTGGCCCCTTCCAAGCCACAGGGCTTTGGTTATACGGGAGCCTGCTGCAGCAAAGAGATGCCATGACCTTTGTTAATTTACACGTGTGAAGAAAACAAAGAACCACACTCACTTGCAGTGCTGAAACCCAGAAGTAACTCTTCTGAAGGTGGCAGAATGGCAACTGGATTAAAATGGCTCTTAGTCTCTTCTGCAATCCTCACACGTTAGCTCTCAGCTAACACGTCACTCAAGTATCTTGTTAAAAAAAGGCCAGGGGAACCTTTTGCAGCATTTTTAAAAATACTTATTGAGCAGCAAAATATTAAGTCTAATTAAAAAATTCAACTTGATGAATGCAGTGAAACAGATGTGCTGATCAATACCAGAGAGAAGCCTGCAAGCTCAGTGCTTTTTCAATCATCTTTTTCCAGCTAGATACGGAAACCTGATCGTCTAGCACTGGATCTCTCTATACATAGTTCATTATATGACAGATATGTTTTATTAATTTGTACTCCTAGAATAGAGATCCATGGAATTAAATATCCAGAAAAAGGTAAAATTTCTATGCGACTAGTGAATGTCTGGTGTAAAAAATTTAATAGGATGATCAATTTTGGGAAGACAGAGCTGCAGTGGAAAAATTGCCAGATAGAAGCTATCCAGATAGCTCTGAAACTGTCTTTGTAACCAGACAAATAGGTAAGGCACACCAGATGCAGACATAAGCAAAAGAAAACAGAAAAGAAAGAAAACAGTGCCTGAGCGCTGCAGAGATCTATAAGCCACTGAGCTTAACATTCATAACATACGAACTGGTAAAATCTAGAATAGAAAGAGAATGAAGAAATATATACATATAAGTGGGATATATGAGGAAAGTTCTGCTATAAATTATAGCTATGCCTTAAACACCTCCTGGAATTATTTGCAGGAATTGGCAGATCCCCAGGCAAAAAAGCTGGGTTGATACCATCTGATTTCCAAAAGGCAATACTGAATAGCGTCCCTCACCAGACTACTGAAGAAATTCAGGGGACATCCTCACGTGCTGAGCAGCTATTGATGGGCGGAATCCATGACCAGGAGAATACCAGAGGGATCTGTGCGAAGGCTTGTAACATTTACTGTCACAGGGTCAGCAACATTACACTAACAGGAAAGGGGGTTTAAAAAATGAGCTAAAAAATGTGCCTGGTTATTCATAATAGAGGAACTAACAGATTAAATTTGCAATAGGTGGGCAGAATAATGCACAAGGGAAAAAAAACAGCACAGAAAAATACATCTTTCCCAGGGCTACCAAATCCAAAAACCACCAGCTTTGGCCAAACACCCTTCCTTCCTTCCCTTCTCCTGACTTTAAATAAAGGACTCGCCTGTCCTTGAAACACTGAATTGATCAAAATCTTTGCAATTGCATCTTGGCTTAACTGATGAAAGATCTTGGTTTCTACTGAAAAATCTGGAAATCTGCAGCCACTGTATGGAACAATACTGAAAGTAAGATAAATTCCATTTTCTTTTTTAAAAGGCTGTTTCTATGGGTCTGTGCAAAGCGCAGCCTGGACTGCTCTAGAAGTATTAGAAGTAGCTGTGCCATTTAAAACATTGTTTCACTGAGAGGTATATAAAAAAGTATACAGGTTTCAGGAAGGAAAAAAGAGAAGACACGTTAATACCAACAAGCATACTGTCATGAATGTTGCACTTTGGTTGAACAACATATTTGATAGGCTTCTGGGAAAAAAAAAGTGTTTTAAGCTTTAACACCTGTGAAAAGAATTTTTTCACTTTCTTTTTTTTTTTTCCCCCAGGAATTTGGTGTCTCACAGGCTAGCTTTTGTGTAAGTGGTATTCATATACTTAAGCAAAGCATTTACATATATCGCAATATGAAAACAAAACACAAGGAAGTGCAAAGAGCCTTGTAATCTTTGAATAAAAAGTTGTCCTTCTACTTCATGCGACTAATCGTTTGCTTTCATTTGATTTTCTTCACACCCATGTCCTCTCCTTAGTTGAGGACTACCCTCGACTGAGCACAATGAGGAGGGCATCATGCAAGCAACTGTCACGACTGCTGTGCGTGTCATTCGCCGACGACCCTGCAGAGGGTGTAGTTGCACAACGCACTGCTGCTTCTCCCCTGAAACACCACACTTCAGGGACACGTTCAATTTTGAAACCAGAAGACTGATTAATCTGTCTTTCTCCACTCCCCTCTGTCACACTATTATAAGTTTAGGGCAGAAAAAGAGCACGCAGAGTTCTGAATCTCGCCTCCTTAGGCTTCCGAATAAGTTATTTAAATACATTCCTGTGTAATTCACCACTATGTTAACAACCTAGCAATAAAATAACTTAATTACAGTTTCGGTCAGGTCAGTATCTATGAAGAATTTTGTAATGACACTACATAGAGAAATTTCACAGCAAAAGGTGTAAGTGTGATCCCTGAAAGAAAGATGTTATTCCACTAATCAACCAGAGCAGCACTCGTGATGTGAGCCACTCCCACTAACCAGACCTACATTTCAAGCAAACGCAGTCTAAATGAACGGCACACACGCAGTAATCAGCTACAATTAATAAAACAGGAAAAGAAAACCCACTAAGCTGAAACTGCATTTTCAAATACAGCATATTAGACAACATATTGGTAGGGCACCCGTTACAAATCCAAGGAACAAACTCTCCTAAGTCAACAAACACTATTTGGAAACAGATAAGAGTATTTCTTAGCTGTCTCTTTAGCAAACAGCATTCTAAATTACCTGAATTCATTTTTATGCATTTCAACTATCTTCTTCTCGAGCTTTTGTGACTGCTTGGGAAAAATCTTAAAGTCGCTGATGTAATTCTCTGGGTGTTCATCAGGATCGTAATCACCAAGCTCAGCTAAACAGATCCAAAATACAAAACAAAACAGAAAAATTCAATTGCAACATTAGTTAACATGGAAAAAAAAAACAGTAAATAGTGTAACTCAAGAATTCCATGATCAGTAAGAATCCAGCATCTCACAAGAAATGCTACTTTGAAGAACTGATAGTTAACTGAAACAACAAAATCCTTATAACTGCCACTTCACTCAATTAGTTTCAAGTGAAGTTCATGGTTTATTAACTGCAGTGGTAATTAGCACTCCTAAACTATTTCCTGTGGCAGAAACATGCTCTGTAAAACAGAAGCATAGGTAGTGCTCGCCCTTTGAGTACCTGTCATTCTGGTACCAGGCAGAACTGAAACAATGCACTCCAGATTCTCTTCTTTTTTACACTAATTTATCCTTGCTGATATGGACTGCTTTAATTCTGTTCTAGCAGAAAAACACAGGCTGTAGCATGATTTAAAGTGGCCCCCAGTATTTGATTCCTCTTCTAAAAGATGCATCACTTAGGTACCCAGACACAGCATTTGGCATTTTAATTTTTAATAAGGTGTAGACTTAATCTTGGTGTGGATATGCTGTCTTATCATGCATTGAGAGCTTAATTCATGTTAAGGCAGAATGAAGGAGGCTTCCACACATATGAAGTCCCTAATCAGACATCTAGCTAACTATTTCTCTGTGTGCAATCCAAGACACATACCTGAATTTCGTCCTAAGGAAATGATGGGGAGAAAGAGGGGGAGAATAAAACAAAAGGTGGTGGGGGGGAAGACCTTTCTCCTTTAATTGCCGTCTTCTATTTCTGTCAGTGATTCCGTCATCACACAGGTCTTCTTTACCATGAGAAACAGCACTGAATGACACTTTTTCCTGCTTTGTTTAAATGGAATGGGCTACATTTACATTCAGGATCCAGAATAGAATTTTGCTTTGTTTATAACTGGAATCTAACACTGATGCCATAATTTTTCACTTAAATGCTAAAACAACCCATTGTTTTAGAATTTAAGTTCCTGTTTGGTTTCAGTTGACTAAATGGCTGAATTAATTAAAACACTTTGCAGTGCATGTCAATGCAGGGAAATAGTACAACTGGGAAAATAAAAAATACGTTATTGCTAGCTATATTCCCATAACAGTTTTGAGTTTCTCTTTCTACCGCACACACCCATGAGTTAAGTATTTCAAAAAGCCTGCTGCTTGTACTTACCTTGGACAATACAGGCACCCAGGTAGGCAGCATCAGAAAAAGAACACAGCAAACGGCCATGGAAAATGTCCCTTTTTATTTGTAGATATAAGAGGTATCTGAAATATAATTAAAAAATTAGGAAAGGATGTGGCATCTTTTTTATAACAGATTTAACTTATCAGTGTGAAACCAGTTGTGCAGCTATTCTGGATCTCTTTCTTGCTACATTAAATGGCAGGAAAAAGAGGCAAAGCGCAACCACAGGAAAAACTAGATGCAAGACGAGATTTTTCTCAATAACAATGAAATAATGACAGCAGAAGTAACAAAAATCCATTAAGAGATAGCATGGGGAGTACTTTATTTAAAATGTACAGCTGTTAAAATGCTTATTAGTAACGTGAGATAAATTACAGTAATATAAGTTGGTTTGAGCACACCCCCTCTCATTAAATACAGGTTTACACAATGAAATCTCTGTCACTGTAGACAAAATAGCCCATTGACCACAGTGAAGAGGATTTCTTTCCTTTTCTTTTTTTGAAGTTTTAAAGTTTTGAAGCAGAAGCAACTCCCTGAGTGCCAGGGGGGCGGTGGGCACAGGGGACCTGCCTGGGGGGAACCTCTCCCATTCCTCTCAGAGCTGTTCTTCCTCCGGAAGAACTGGGGAGAAGAAAACAAAAGGCTCTTTCCACCTGCCCTCCCCCTCCTACCACGGAGGAGCATTGTCTCTAATAGCAAGAGAAGAGGCACAGCCATCGCTTTCTCTTTTGCTTTCTCTTTCTCCCCCGGAGAGCAGCCTCCCAGAGATGGACCGACTCGCAGCCCAGTGACTCACTTTCCCAGCCACCCAGCTGGTTTTTAGCTGCACCATTCAGCAGCTTCACGGCTCTGGGAAAATAAACCATTTAAGCATGGCTTTAGCCAGGTAACGTCAACTGCCTAGAGGGTGCTATCAGCTCAGGCTCACTGGCTTCTGCAGACCTTCAGGACATCGCTTGGTGCTGCCGGTCCTCTCCAACTTTGAGCTAGAGTGTATTTTGCTTTATGAATAAGATGTCAGACATATTTTGCCCAAGTTACTTGGTTCTGTGTGTACCACGAACTCCTGCACCAAGTAGCTTACCTGAAGCTCACAGTGAGTTCTAGATTTGAGCAAAACTGTAGGTATATCTAAAGGGCAAGAGAAATTTTCCTTCTTTCCTTGGATTGTTACTAAATGCTACATAAAGATGAGACAGTTATCACTGAGCAAAGCAATTTGTTCTCATTGTGAACATATCCCTTCATTACGCTACAGTATTAAAAGTTTCTACAGGAACCTTGCACTTCAAGGCCTTTTTTTTCGTTTTGCAACCCTTTTTTTTTTCCCTGTGATCAGTGTCCAGTAACAGCTCACTAATTCACTTCCATAATTTGGTACTGCTATAGCACAGGTAGTTCCCCAGAAAAAAATCAAACAGGAATAAATATAGGTATTACGCTAGTTTCTTGCTTAAGCCCATTTGCAATATGAAACTACCACCATTTGAAAACAAAAAAAAAAAAAAAAAAAAAAAAAAAAAAAAACAAAACAAAACCAAACCCAAAGTTAGCTTCATTACAATAAAAAATAATATATACTCATTTAACCTAAATTGTCAATATGCGAAGCTAATGAAAATGTATTCTTATCCATTCCCTCCAGCTAAATCACTGGCTCTGCAAGTCATTCAGAATAAAAAAAAAAACCCAAAACATCTGAATTCAAGAACTGCAGAAAATTGCCATTATTATAATTTTTCCAAAACTTCAGAATAACACAGTTTTCATTGTCTTGTCTCCCTAACATACCAGTGACAATTTCTTCTCCGTAACAACTGGGAAAACACAAATACATATTCAATTTTTGCTGAGAGACATGTTAACAGAAAATAAATAGGAGTAAGCAGAGGATATCTAACCAACACAGCACGTAAGATACAATTTTAGGGAAAAGCACGTCTGTGCCTCAGAGATGATTTCTTCCCAGTGATCATCCTGAGATGACAGAGCTGACCACAAGCCATCGTGTAGGCTAGCTAATGTCACAAACATGGTCCATCA
Organism: Anarhynchus alexandrinus; assembly: GCA_008711295.1. Lineage (NCBI taxonomy): Eukaryota > Metazoa > Chordata > Aves > Charadriiformes > Charadriidae > Anarhynchus > Anarhynchus alexandrinus. The sequence goes on from VUYV01000029.1 coordinate 5,635,105, forward strand.
ACGTTATTCATCTGTCTTTGCTTTAAAATATATAACCCCTAGCACTTGCTAGTCTGAGGAAGAAGCTCTGTTTTTCCTTCCTTATATGAAAAGGGGTTTCTTGATGCAGTGTTTCCTTGGCTGTTTGGGGGGAGCAAGGGGTGTCTCTTAAATTATTCACATACCTCTCTATTACACTAATAAATTTGTAAATATAAATACTGAAGTTTACTTTTTATGTCACCAAGGTTCTGTGCTCCTGAGCTGCTGCATGCACTTGACCATTGAAATCCTTATTCAAATGGTTCAAAGAACTATTCAATTTCTGAGGAAAAGAAGAAAAAAAATCTACAAGGCAGAAGGCAGCATTCAAGAGGGGAAAAGAGGCACAGAGCACAGTTCACAGTGAAGACTGGAGAAACTGTTGGCTGGGACACAAGGGAAGCACTTGCACTTACAAGAAGGGCAGGGTAATACCCATGCAAAGCCAAACCAGAGAGTTTGGATGTGTTTTTCGGAGACCACCTACACAGCAAGCTGCATGGGATACTGGTCATCTTCAAAGCAAGAAGGGCAGCCTGGAACAAGACTAAGACATTTAAGGAGTTCTTTCCAATGAAGGAGATATATGCAGCTTGGACTGAAAGCCAATGTTGCAAGCTTTGCCAAAGGTTGGCTCAACCTCAGACACTTCCTATAATCCTGATAAAGTAAATTATGCCCCAGGTCAGCAAAGACCTACGAATGTGCATCTGACTCCTGAATTCAGTAAGGTTTATGCATGTACTTAAAATTGCCTACACTTATAGAAATAACTTGCACAATCAGATCTGATTTTGCTGCTTCTCGTGTCCTTCCACCACAGCTGTTTTTTTTTTTCCAAGCCCTGGCACAACTTTATAGCCTGATTTACAGCCCTAAGGACTCAGGCTTACCAGCAAGCTAGTAAATGTATGCTTCAGCGCCTACACTCACAAATGTCTATCACTGGAATAACCTCATTTCCATCTATTATCTGTTTGCAATACAGATGACTCAACTCCAGGTTAGCCAAGCCCTTCCCGCAACTGCAGATGAAGGGTCAGCAATATCTATTCTTGTTTTCAAGCAGGCTTCATGACCCCCAGAGACCATGTTGCTAACTGCTTAACTGTCAATTTATTTACCTATTTTAAGATGTTCAATGAGGCAAGAAAGCTTTCCCACAGCCAAACTTTGCGGTTTGTCCACGTAGCGTTTTTTTTTTTCTTGTGTTCAAGTCACTTCACTCATTTTATTCCAGTAACAAGCATTTCTACCAGTGTTGTCACAGCCTTTCCAGCTGATAGACACGGTCACCTCGAGAGATCCAGCAGTGTTTTGAAAATTGTTACCTCAGCATGGTGTCTAACTTTGACTGCACTGCTCCTTCCCATGCTGCTGTGCATACTCAGGTGCAGAGCAGCAGAGGACAAATGCCCGTGTTTACAATATGCCTGCATTGGGTGCCCTCCTTCCCCAGCAGAATTTATGAGTTCTTTATGTATATTATTCCAGACACTGACTTTGCACTCTGTCTTCTACAGTAGGTAACACCAAGTGCACTGCAGGAGCACTAGTTTCCTGCCAAAGCCAATGAACCTAACCTAAACACTTCTACATATTAGTATGTAATATCACAACTAAGAGAACATCTTTTCTGTGCTTTACAGTGCCACCTAGATAACAAGTCTAATAGAGATAATAACTATATTCTCTAAAAACATATTGCTTGTCTACTTACTAATATTTGAGAAGTATTTTGATATCTTATAAACAAAAGAAAAACCATCACTCTGTTAGCTATTGATAAAACACAGAGTTGACAGATAGATCTTGGAGGCATCACAGACAAGTCTCTGAAATCATCAACTCAGGCTGCAGCAGCAGCCAAAAAAGCCAATAAAAGATTTAGTGTCATCAGGACAGATACTGTGAACAAGACAGAGGGGCATTTTGCTGCTATTTAAAGCCCTGGTGTAATCACACCTTGAATGTTTTACCTAACTCCAGCCTCTGCATCCTAAGTAGGACATAGTTGAGTTTGATAGAGAAGACCAACTAGAAAGAGTGAGAGGGTAGAGCCTCCCTTACAAGGAGAGACAGTGACTGAGGGGGAATAAGACTGAGGGGGAATAAGACTGAGTCTTATGAGATCTTGAGGGCAGTGGGAAAGGCAAACACAGAACTGCTATTCAGTGAATCCTGCAATACCAGAGATAGGGGGAAATCAGGAAATCGCTTAAGGCAGAAGAAAGAAAGAACCTTTCACAGCAGGCAGTGAACTAACTGCCTCAGGAGGCTGTGAACAGTATTACTACATCCAAAAAAAAAAAAAAAAANCAGAGGAACTAGGAACCAGGGGCATAGTCATCATGACTGCAAAAGAGAATCTTCATTCAAACACAGGAAAAAAGAATAATCTTTTTCTCTTAAAATATCTAACACCAAAAGCAGTAGGAACTATCTTATTAACTTATTTGGGAAAGTGCATGACAGTCTTTTGTATTAACAGGCACCTGCAGGAGGAACCACCCTCCCTGTTCTGTGCTTTCTGGAAAGAAGTACTAACGCTAAGGATTCAAACACAATGGAAGTAGCAGCACCCTTAACTCTATCCCGAACCTATGTTCCTCCTAGATCGCCCGAGTCACCAGAGAAGCTCTGGATCCATAGTATTTAAAAAAAAAAAAAAAGCAACAAACAAACAAACAAAACCCACCAACTATTCCCTCAGAAAGAAACAGTCCATTTTCTGCCCTGGGGTGGGAAGGTCACTTGAATAAGGCTTTCCAGTAATCTCAAATCTCTCATTTCTGTGGTCAGGATGATGACTGCCACTTGATATAGCAATACGTGGGCTTGTCCTTCTGGCTTCAGAGCTGGCCAGTGCCTGCATTACAGTGTATGGTCTTTCCTTGGGAAAAGCGTGAAAAATTACCATGCCAGCCAGCTCCTTGACAGCACCGGCTACAGGGGGGGAAAAAAAGCTTTATCGCTACACAGGAATTCATTTCAACGATGAACAAAGAGGACAAAGGAGTGGTAACGGACAACTGGGTACATAAAAGCCCCACCACAGCACAGGAATAGATTCTCCTCATCAAGCTTCCACACCTGAACTGCATCTTCTCAGCCCTCCTGCTTTCCCCTCAGAGGACCACAAGAAGATATCTGAACGTGTAAGGTCTCCTTCTCTCACAGGCATAAGCTTCATCAAAACATTCAGAACTCTCCTGGATAATTTTTTTCCCCACCCCGAATGCTATCTGCCAGCGTGCCAACACCAAGAGCTCTTACTAAGGACTCTCACTCATTTTTAAGACCTATGCTATTCAATCTGTTTGTGAGTCCAATACTATTAGAACTACAAACTCACTTGCCAACTGTCAATATGGCCTCGAGAAAGCCAAACCAGACAAGTTGACTTGCAGAGGCATCGAAACATAGCTACCGTTGCACATCTTAAGAAAAGCAGGACAGGGTACCCAGAGGTGCAGAGGTATTCCTAAATGATGCCTGGAAGAGGGTTCAGCAGCACACGCCCACCTCGTATTGTCTCACCCCTGGAAGGATGAACGCACTGCAATACTTTTCAACTTACAAATAAATGGCGTGATATTCAAGCATTAACAACCAGCTGGAGCAGTATCAGACTCAGCTAGCCCCCCACTTCTGGAGGGAAAAGCACCAGGCTCTACTAATACATGGCAATATAAAGTACAGCTGTTTGAGACAGGGCTAGTCAAGCGTTGCAAGCATGCAGCTGTATTGCTCTTCCTCACCCAAGCGAGTTCACTCATGGCTCTTTAATTTGCCGTGCCTACACAGACCAGGTCTTTGTCATTTTATATGACTTCCAGTTAAACATATTTTATCTGCTTTTCTTGTATCAAAGTACTCATTACACTGTTTTATGACAGCCTACTGATTGAAGAACTACTTCCTGGATTAGGAAATATGGATTAGGAAAAAAGGGCATGATGAAAGCTAGTTGAAATAATCCATCTTTGGTTAATTCCGCCAGCTACTCACCCATGCGCTCTTCTAGGTCTGTTTTTTTCTACAATAATCATGGATTACTGCTGATACAGTATTATCTGTAGCATTTTAGATCATTCCTTTGGGACCTCAAATGACTTTGTATTCTCTCATTTTAATTATACATACAGAGTATAATGTAGGGATTTGGAGATAAGAAGGCACGAGGCCTTGGGCTGCTTTATTACATAAGAAAGAACAAACACTGACTTATTTATCACCTAAACAAGAACACTGAAAAGAAATAAGATAGTAAAATCAGTGCCCAAGTGTGATTGGTCTTTGGATCCATCTGTACACACTCCCTTGACTGTTCCCATCCTGTTCACACACAGCATCTCAGGCTTTGCCAGCTATGGACGCTTCCAGGGCTCTGACCTGTGATCAAAGAATGGCGAAGACAGGCACAGAGCAAAAATATCTGTGCTTTTCAGAGAGCATAGTGGGATGCTGTGTGTGCTGTGGGTTGAATGACCTCTGCAGTTACAACTTCCTTCGTGGCAATTTTATATCTTTGCATGCCATGCCAGCAGAATAATCTTGACCATCACAATGAACTCTGGAATATCCATTTTTTCTGCATGTGGTTCTGCGCACATAACCAAAGAAAAACCTCTCTCACCATCAAGTCTGTCACGGTCTGTGGAAAAACAACTGGAATGTACCAAAAAGACAAAAAAAAAAAAAAAAAAAAAAAATCAGGAGAAAAGGAAGTTAGCATCTATACTGAAAACGCATGTATTCAAGGCCTCAACCCCACTCCTGTGTAGTGTCATCCAGAAAACAGGCTGCAGAGCAGATGCTGATTTAACAAGAAAAGAAACCAAAATTACGTTTTACAGGTGTGTGTGGCAGGGAACGAGGGAGACGTGAGGGCCTGCTTGTCATGTTGGTACTGCCTAATTAAAAACTAGTAGTTATTACTCTCATTAGGGATGTTTAGTGAAGCCAGTTAAATGCTGTTTTCTGAAGTACTTTGTTCTGACTTCACGTCACCTCTAAGTGCTAGACAATCAGATCTAGAAAGCCACAGATGTACCATTCAGAAGAGCCTGACATCCTCCAGCTACTGCACATGAAGCAGAAGTCAAACCCTCAGAGATGGCCACAGCATAGAGGAACATCACTACTCTATTAAGGCTGAGCGCTTATGTCTGTTTAAAAGATTACACAAACAGTTAAAAAAATCCATATTCACTGTTTGTGTTGCAATCTGCTGAGCCTCCAGTGCACCTGAAATAAATTCAGAGGCCTCATCATTGGAGGAAAATAAGTTAAATCCTTGCCACTTTCTCATCACAGTCTTTTTAAAAAGGCATTGGGAAAACTGCCTGATTAGTTTAACGATTAAAAAGTGTGTCTTTAGTCCTTCTCAAACACTTTTCAAAAATGTATGGCCTCCCTGCTCTGCTGAGGAAGCAGTATTTCAAAAAATAAGGACAGATCTTCTAAATCCATGTTGACACAAGTTAAGGAGACGAGTTAAGAAGGTTAAGCATTGAAGTGCCTTAAGATTTGGACTTTGTTGACAAGTGGGTTTCAAGTAGTTTGTTATTACAGAAACAAGAGAGCTCAAGGTGGCAATCCCCATGGCCACTGAAGTTAACTTGTGAATTGCAATCCTGACACCATCTGACTCAAGAGAAAACAGTGATCAAGGACCACACAGAACCTCCTTCTGCAGCGAGAGGAAGGAATTTTGTCCTGAATTCGGAATTCCTTATTTAGCAATAACATCTCAAAGTGCCTTAACATCCAGAGGCAGGCACTGATTTTATTTCAAAAGCATAGCTGTGGAAGCGATCATTAATTAAAACGAGGGAAGATGAAAGTAAGCGGGTGGAATGGTACGATGCGACTGACGATATTCTCAGATGTCCTTAGCAGTGGAACGAAATGCAGTGACAGGCAAGCGCGTGGCTCGATCCTTTGCCCAAGGCACTCCTGTCCTCTGAACACACAGCATGAGCATTTTCAGGCTCTTACGGGGTTTTCCTCTGTAATACCATAGAGAGAGGGATGACTTCAGCTAGGTCATTCTCCATCTTAATTTCCTGAAAATAGTTGCACCTGTAAAACCACAGACTAACCAGAGGATTACAGTGCAGCCCAGCCTGCCAAAGGTAGGACAGAAATAAAGCAACAGTAATCTGAGGTGACAAATACTCAGTTTTCTTCCTGCAAGTGATGTCTAAATCCTGAATAGTATTTCTATCCATGTTACACCATTTTCACAGAAATCCAACAATTTACACCATACACACACAGTTTCATGTACTGAATAATTTTTTAACATCAAATATTGCCATAGAAAAGCAGGAAAAACAGCTCTTTTTAACATCTGTACATCTCTTTGATGTCTCCACATTACTTCATTAAAGATTTAGTCCTATAAAGCTTTTACAAAGACTGCATTAGCAATAATCCACATGGGGGATTTAGACAGGGTTAATTAATATTCTGAACCAAAGAGTAGTACAACAATGTGACAGGACAAGTCTTACTGTATCTTAATTTCATTATCTAAATGGGGACTACAGATAACCATCAGATTTCTACCCAGTTGAAGAAGAGACCATCTCTGTGGCATGCTTAGGCATGGAGAAATGCAGAAACGCAAAACACTATTACTCTGACTCAGCTGACTCTATACACAGCTATGAAGTACAGACGGCTTTTAAGTCAAAGGGTGACAATATTATTAATTTATTTTCAAATCGTCTTAAGCACACACTGCAACAAATGTGATTGTCCAGTGAACAGAGCAGAGCTAAAAAAAAAAAAATCTACCAAAAAGCCAACTAACTGTCAAAGTTTCATGACTGGCCTCTGTCAAATACTGTTGGACTCTTTTCTTCTTCAATTTCACCACTCACTGCAATTCAAGAAAAAAATTAACTCAAGCCAATTTACAGCATCACCTTACATCTGACCCTCTGCTTTAGACGACAAAGCAAATTCTCAGAGGCGACTTACACGACTACACTTCACTTGCTCATTTCAGGAGCATTTCCTATACTTTTTTATTGTGTAAAAGACCTGGGCAGAGACAAAGCAAAGCTCCCCAAATAGCAACATCAGGAAACTATAAAGCCAATCGGATACAAAAAAGTATCATGTGCACAAGGTGGACATATGAAAAGAGAAATTATTTCTCCCTTTTAAGGTCTTAATAGTATTAGTTTTAACAAAAGACCGTAAAACATTTTTCATACAGCAGCTTGACTTTAAAAATTAATTAGAGATGTGCCAAAAAAGCCTAAAACATACTGACAGCACAATACACTTCAGTGAGCTAAATCTAGGTGCTTTGCATTTCGATAAAACTTCTCCTGGGAGGGTGTCCAAGTAGTTAAAAGAAAAAAAAAATCAATTAATTAAGGCTGTTGAATGAGGAAGGTCTGTATGAAGTTTATACTCTGGCTCATAAAAAGTAAAATGTTCATCTGAGGACAAACACTAACAAATAATGAAAATCCCTTGACTTCCTGGTTTACAACCTGTTCACTCAGCTAACAGTTTCAGTATTTCACCCAAGACAAACAGTTATAATATGAACTGCATGTTCCAGCTGCTCTATACAAACTATAAACTTACCATTCAGCAGACCGCCAGCTGTTCCTGGAACTTTCAGTACGAGACCAGGGACAATGGGATCACTCCCATTCATGAAGTGACTCCTGAGCACCAGACTTTGCAGGGCTCGGGGAAGGCACCAGTGAGGAACTCAAGGCAACAAGCGCTCCGGTGCTCCGTGCTTCTGCAACGTGCCACTATCAGTCAGCGGTGTGACCTGCTGTCTAACAAGGCGGTAAGGCGTACACACAGTCCTGCGCAGCTGGCGCAGAGGTGAAAAGAGCTGTTACTCTCCTACACCTTTTCCCCCAGGTACATTTCTCGAAAAATACCCGGAGCAATAGAATATTCACAACAGCTAGTAGGAAGGACAAAACTCCCGTTTGTTAAGCGCGGCTGATCAGTTGCGCAGGTGTGTTTCCACAGCAAAGGCTGCAAAATTCCAATGTAAGCAACAGGACTTCTTAACCTCCAGAGCAGCTGTACTTTAAAAATATAAATATATTGTACGTCTACATCAGTTTGCTAAAGGTCTATCAGCACTTTAAAAATACTATCCTGTTTGTGGTCCTAAAGACACACACAAGAGAGAATTCAGTGAGGCTATTCACGTTCCTGTTGAAAGAGTTAGAGCCATTACTGAATTAAACTTCACAAATTATTTCACACAAAAAGGAAAGACTAAGACACTAAAGGAACTTACTCAAGACCACAATCCTTGCCAAGGGAAGAGTCAGGATAATCGTTGCCCAGTCATTTGACCATTGACTCTCTGAAAGTTCTTCAAAGCATCCCTACCTCTCTGTGTGTTATAGAGGTCCCCTTAAACTGCTTTTAAAAATCCATAGGTATCACAATAAATAAAAAAGATCTCAGTAGTGCAAATGTCTGTCTACTCTAGTACCCTACCCTATGCAACAAAGTGTTTTATTTTGAACTTGTTAACAATGTACATTAAAGGCACAGACAAACAAACAAACAGAAAGTACCTGGTGAGCTCTTCTTTAATCTTCAAGGGTTCATGTGGGTAGAATTTCACTCTAAAGCACATGGTATATGGTGGATGAGCTGAAACATGATAAAGAAAAAGCATGAGAACAGTAGCAAACGAACATTGCCGGAGCCACTCTGAAGGAGTGGCTTCCAAGAGTCTTACAAGTAGTCTGTGTGATGGTTAGCTCTGAAGTGTCAGGCAGGGATTCAAACAAAACCAATTGATATTATATATACACACAAAAAGAACAGAACACATGACAAAGAAGGCCAAAGCACGTGCAAAATACAGATAACCTGCGCAAATCAACGTATAAATGGTTTTGCACCTGACAAGCCTTATTGTACAAAACACATTTTGGCTGTTCTTTTTTTTTTTGGCAATTGATAATCAGGAAGCAATTGCATCTTGTCACAATGAGATACAAAGGTGTTATGTATGTTTGTTATTCCTGATAATGATAATGCCTAGACTAAAAAAAATGGAAGAAACCGTTAAATAAATCTGGTTAATGAAGCTAAAGAAACAAGGAAAGGAAGAAAGGAGGGAAGGAAGGAGGGAAGACAAAGAAAGAAAGAGAGAAAGAGAAAGAGAAAGAGGGAGAGAAAAGAAAGAAAGAGAGAAAGAAAGAAAAAAGGAAGAAAACAAAGAAAAAAGAAAAGAAAAGAGAGAAAGAACACAGTAACAGGTATGATTTCAATTCTGCAATCAGTGTCTCTTGGTTTTACATTAATGAACACAGCTTTATTAATTCATTAATTTTTTTTTTAATTCATAGTAAAGTGCAGATCTATAATATTCTAGTTAGTTTTAAAAGTCCCTTAGTCTTAATGTATACTCAATGCACACCAAGGTCAATCTAACCTTTCTAGATCTTGAAGAGATGGTGCTTTTACAGGAGGAAAAGAAGGGAAGGCAGAAGAAAAGGGCAAAGAAAATTACACAGAAAATGGAGGAAGAGAACAGGTGAAACAGAGAATTACATTTTAGTCACTGTAGTCTGTAACAGTAATCACTAAGCCACCAGAACATTTTACTGTACCATCTCCTTAAGCTTACTAGCTCATTGGCCTCTATAAACTGCATGCGGAAATCTGTTCAATAATCATGATATTCTTGAAGCTACTTTTGACTGTAGTATTTACCTATATGCTGCAGTTTTCCAGAAACACATCTCTGGATATCACATAGTTCCATGTGATGTACAAAAGCAACACAAAATAAAAATGCATTACATCTTTTGTTATGGTTGGTATCTTTTGGAGGGTTCAACTGCTTTTGAAATTGAAGGAGTATTTTCCCCTCTCAAGACCTCATGTTGCACGTTTTTAAGTACATCCAGCCTCAACAAAAACTTTTGATTTCACATTTTTTCACTTGTTTAAATAACTACTCATTTAAGACACAAAGAGGAATGTCAGAAGAGATGGGGATGGAGAGATGAAAAATACAGAAAAAAAGGAAAGCAAGGAAACAATAACAAATAGAAACAAACAAGAGGAAATGGAGAAAGAAAAACAAGCCTGAAGTGTTCTCTAGGGATGGTTTGAACTCTCAATCTAATCAAATCCGGACAAGCCCTCTGAAGGCAAGAGAAACACTCAGACTGCTTTCTCTGGGCTTCAGCTTCTTGGATGTGACTGCAGCATTGTCTTACAGTGACTGGAAACAGGCTGGAAAACAGAGGACACTGTTATGTCCTCCCTGCCCTGTAATGGCAAACTAGAAGGTAAACTGAATTCAACGTCCCAGAAAGGAAAACAGCCATCCAGCAATGCACTAAGGAGTCATGTTGCCTGGACAAAGCAAAAGATAACCTAAGTCATCTTAAGCGGTTATGTCTCAACAGCTTTCTTAAAACTTTACAAGGGAGAAAAACTTGCACTTTCAGAACACGGTTCCCCTCACAAAACGTGACAGAAGAGCCAATCTGAATTAAATGAGCAAGAGCTCTTCCTCAGCAAAATAGGACTTTTAAATGTCCTGGAAGATCTGGAAGTAGTTTGTGTTTGAAATAGTGATGGAGAAATAAGAAAAGCTAGCGCGTGGCTCTGCAGGGCCCTAGGTAGTACCAGCCTACTGCAAGACCCTAAAAATGTACTGAATTTTACCCAAATTTTTGGATGTCGATGACTGAAACTTTGGCTGCGGTAAAAAGAAAGAAAAAAATATGTAGAAGTTACAGTAGAAGAGCCACACTCTGGCAGTATGTGGCAACCACAGGAAAGCAACAGCTGCCCCACATGCAAAGAGTATCATAGTGAGGAAAAGATGGCATACACCGCACTAAAAAATAGCCCACGTTCAGTTAATAGCCAAGGTTACAGTAGGAAATGTTTTCCTTGCAGCAGAAGGACAGAACGTGACAGAAGTATACACCAGTGCAGAGAATGGGCAGGAGATTTGGCAAGGCAGTTTGAAGCCTACTTTGCAAATTTTTTCCTTGACTCAAGCTTCTGTAACAACATTCCTCCTCAGCGGGGCAGCAAGCAATACAAAGCAAGGCTGCTGCAGCCTGCTGAACAGAGGTCCTGTCTCAGCAACACCTCCAAGAATGGCACAATCCCGACCTGCAATTTGAAATGTTAAAACGAATATGATCGCCTCCGTCCAATTAATCTCTGGAGATGAGATACAGAAGGTGCCCTGCAATTACAGAAGGAAACGGGATCCTCTTTTTCTCTTCCTTTTTCCCAGTTAGAAAACCAGCCACAAACAATGAACACTTGAAAGAGGAAGGAGGGAATCCCCGCAGTTATCCACTTTCCTCTCCATCTTAATTTTAAAACACATCATAAGCCTAATGTTCCTCCAAAAACGCATTTTATGATATGTAAACATTTAGTAAGGCCTTTGTCTTACAGATTTTACAGCACTGGAGAAACACACGAGACCCTCATATTCTCTCATTCCCTCTATTCTTTTAGTGGAAAGCAAGACAGGCAGTGAATTATATCAGCTCAAGAGATGGGACTGTCAAACCAGACAATTCCTCAATTCCTTGAAAGCAAAATTACTTTCTACCACTTACTCACACATTAAAGCTGAAACATTAACAACAAACCTTCCCAAAACAGAACTCAATTTGCAGAAGAACATTTCTTCAACACAAAACTAGCCTGAATATAATCAGTTTTATAATAGCTATAAGCCTTTTCTTTCAGAGTGGTCCTTTATCTGTCAGATAAGGAGCAGCTGGTACAGTGAAATGCCCAAGGCTTTGTCAGAATTTCCTACCATCACAGGCTTTGCTTTCTCACTAAAAAAGATTCACAATTACAATAATTTCAAAGGATTTTAGCACGGAAAATAGTACTGACTGCAAACGCCATTGCAACAGGGCTATTAATCTGCCAGTTCATGTGGTAATAGCACATAAGAGATGAAGGCAAAAGAACAAATAAAACCATTTAAATGATATCAAATGCTGAAACCAGTCATGATCCAGACCCTCATGAAGGAACTACACACACAGCGTGGAAGGTTTCCAGGCAACTGCTTGTATGTTTTTAAGGTTAATTTCAGTTGCATTTAACTAAGACAAACTATCCAACATACATGAAATAGTAAGAATCTCCCAGATAAAAACCAAACCTGTAACACCCTGACCAGAACAAAGAGGGGTGTGGGAGCTCCACCCCTTGGCACAGATACCGATCTGTAAGGGACCAAGTCTCAAGTGCATTCATTTATAAGCAAAGCCCACTGAATCATTTGTCTTCTGTGTAAATGAAGAGCTTATAGGGAATGATAAGCCTGAGGAAAACTACAAACTCATATTACCATTATCTTCATAGGAAGACAATCTGAAACAATAAGAAAAAAATAATTATGTAAGAGAAAAATTGTTTTAAAAGCTGGTGAAAAACTTGATTGAAGTTTTAGAAGCGTGAAAGAGGCAGAAGCATGGAAGATTCTCAGCTGCCACTTTTGGGAAGGTTTCCTGTTTGTTTTTAACAACCTGCTTTTCATCCAGCACTAGCTTCTGTAATGAGCTGTACTAGCTGTGTTGGCTTTTTTTTTTTGATTGAACTCAGTGTACAGAGTGATGCTGAAAGCCAAAATCAGATGTTTAAATTATCTTCATAACCCTGAGAATGCAACACTGCAGAAAACTTCCTGCATCTCTCCTTGACGTTACTTATTCTCTGAACTACGCTACCCTACCAAAAGTTAGTGCTTATATGAAAAAAAAAACCCAAACCCAACAACCCAAAAACATTACACTCAAAGAATCTTCATGTTCACTGATGCTGCAGAAGGATCTCTGGGGAACCATAAGACATATGCTGTTGTTTCCATACACCTCCTCCCTTAACAAATGAATCCGCTGTTTATCCATACCGCTTGCTGAGTGTGTTTAAGACAGACAGAACACTACTCAGTGCTTTTATGTTATGCATAAGAGATACCTGAGCTATCATAAACCTCAAATTATGGTGTCTTCCTCACTGCACTCAATTAGTTATGGGACAACACAAGGCAAGGTGGATTTTCATCGACCAGTTATAATAACGCTTTAAAGCGTGTTACTAAATCTACATGAGGATCATAGGTAAAGAATATCCAGCATTCCGATTAGTGCCTGAAGAATCACACAAAACTTCCTGTTTTCACTGTGCATGGATTTATGAACCTCTTATTTGATTAAACTCTTTTTCAGATTTGTACTGAGACACAAAAACTGATGACAAGTTTGCTGAGATTTAAGAATCTTTAGAAAGTTTTTTACAACCCATCTCGACATCTGGGTTCTTGTTTCCCCTATTTCGTTCCATCTCCTTTCACATTTTATGACAGCATTAGAGATTAAGGAAATTAACTTAACAAATTCCGATGGCCTGACACAGGAGAACATCCTTTTTTGCATTACTCTCTCAGATCATCTGAGATGCAAGGCAGCAAGAAAAACATGCAAATTTTGAACTCCTGCATATCAGAGCAACAGAATTGATTCTGTTGCACTGTCGTCAAGAACAAAACCCATATAGTTGGATATTTCCCAACAAAGCCAGTTACAGGATAACTGCACACTTATTACTATACAGAACAACCTTTAAAATTAATGAAAACAGAGAGAGGGAAACTGCACGGGAAAACTCTGCTCTTTACTTAAACATTAGTGCTGATGTGACCAGTAGTATTTACACCAAGACATTCCTAGGCAGAAAATAAGTGAAAAAAAAGATGTAAGATGGCCAAATGGAGAGGAACTTTACTGTCAGTGTTTGGGAGAGAATAACAGCGTACACAAAAACATGCAAAAGAAAAGAAAAACTGGTTTTAAAAGGCCTTTATCTAGACCTACGAAGATGCAGCTGCCTCAGGCAACCTTCCAGACAGCTTTTCAACACACTATTGGAAGCATGGTGCTCACAGCTACTGACCACTGGCCACCAACTGGCTTCAACAAGTACAAACGAGGCTGGCAGTGATTCAGGACATTTCTCGGAGACTAAAATTTCCCCTCTCAAGCAAAATCAGTAGTAAAAATGGCTGAGGCACAGACCTATACCTCACACATCATGTTATACACTTCATTTCAGTGAAGATGGAAAATGCAAAGGTAAATGCTGAGACAAAAAGAATGAGGCCATGCCTTCATTCTTCCCGTGTTGCACCAGGACACATTTAAATATGGTTTCATATGTGATAAGACAAAATATAATATACTTTGGAAGATTCCTTCTGTCATATCCCAGTATTACTAAATATGAACTTAAAGCAATCTTTGCCAAAGCTAAAGTGGTAGCGCATCACCCAAGAACCTATGCAGACTTCAGAGCTTCAAACATACAACATTCTATCCCACCGACAGAAATGCATAGCTGCCAAATTCTGATTTCTGTACAACCTGACTATATAGAGGGATCACCCTGAATGACTCATGTACTACTGAGGCCCGTGAAATCTAGTACCTACTATGATTTGTATTAGAACAGTACTCCCAGTCATTCATTTTCTGCTCTGAATATTTGTCAATACTGAGCTGTATGAATAAATACATCAAAAAAATTGTTACTGTGCTGGGGAAAAATGAAGTTCCCCACAAACTGTAGCTGAGACAAAGCATGCCTCATTTTTCAAATTTTGCTGTGTGTATGCAAGCGCTCTGTAATCCTATGTAAATCTGAGTTTTCAACCGAATTTAGAACATTTTGCATCATTAGTATTAATATAACCTACTCTTGCATCAGAAGAAATGGAAGTCTATTCTTACAAAACAGATCATTTCCCTGTTTCCTGAATTCCTTAATGGCAAAGAAAGAAAATTAAACCATCTAATACTGTCACTGTGAATAGCTTTCTGCCACGATTTCTTCCAGAAGTCATATAAATAATGTATGTTCTATTAACCAGTCACTTCACTGCTTCAGTTTTTACTCTTTCCACCTGCTACTAATTTCAGTCCTCAGTTGTGTCACCTGAGACTGCGATGCTTTTCAAATGAATACTGGTAATTTCTTATCCTGAGCCTAAGCCTTTTCATAGTAAACTGAATACTTTTAGATAAAATACTAATTAACCTCATGTGTCTTTAGAAATTGTTTAGTGTTCTACATTAATATAGCATATTTTTTTAAAAATAAAGCAAGAGGTTCCTGATGTCAAATGGTTACAAAAACATCCTTGAAACCTGTGGTAGCAAAAGATATATTTATGCATAATCTACATGGATTCGACACATGCATATAAAATGCGTATCTATCTCCTTGTTTCATTTCCTTAACGGTTATTGTAGCAACTAAAGCTCTTCATCTGTGACAAAAGATGAAGTTAAGTTATACTAGTATTAAACTGAAGTTGCTCATCAAAAGCCAATCACATAGTTAATTCTCGTTCTACATCCTAAATCTAAGGCTGATAAGAAAACACCTTTGTTAGTGTCTCATTCTCTTTTGTTGCTGTTGTTGAGATCTTTTCACCGTGATAAATAACCTCATACTAGCTGAATTTTATTTTCCTTTTTTTCTGTGCATTCATTTTTCAGTCTTCAGAGTTTTGATTAGGATTCTACCCCAAAAGCCACACAAGTCTTCTGATGAGACCATCACATCACTACATCTATGGAATTTATGGAGTACCATCGATCACATCTAGGCAACATCTATATGCAGATAGAGTTGTTTTGAATAAATCAAAAGACTCTCAGTGAGTGCATCTGTTGGCAGAGTTCCTGAATATGTTGCTATGCAAAGTGCAAAAAGAAGTATTCGCCCCTTCACTTTGTTGGGCGAAAGCAGTGATACAAATGCAGATTAGAGGATACTTTGAGGGAAAAGGTGTTCTACTTTTGGTAACACATTGGAAGGAAGAAAGAGATAAAGATAATTTGTATTGATTACAGTCCCTCTTTTCTTCCTTCTCTAGCACTGCAGAAGAGCACAACTTAGTTTTAGCTTGACATTCTTGAACTTATTTTTTACTGGGTAACACTCCAGCTACCTTAGCACTAGCTATAAACGGTTCACACTGAATATGCTAGGTATATGTGTGCATGCTTATATACACACGTGTGCACATGTTGCAATATATACTATTGCTGCATTAATGGAAGAATTTCTTGAAGTATTCCATGTAGTCCAGCCAACACCCGGGATTAACTGTTCTTACATATTGGACAATCTCTTAAGGCTCATCACATTTTAAAATACATTGTCTCTGACAGAAAAGACACCTTATGCTTAAAACAGGAAACAACTGCATTCAAAGGGTATGTAAGAAAAAATCTCCTTCATTTCATATACTAACTAAATAGAGAGACAACAGCTTTTATTAAAGCCACAACTCCCAATGGCCTAAATCAAGTCTCCAGAACTGCCAAATAAAACATTCCCTTCCGCTGCTGGATATAAACTTCTGAGTACCGAAGTAGCTCTGTTTCCTGAAGAAGTCTTCACAGTTGGCCGATATAATGGAAAGGATGAGCCAGACCATAACATTTCAAAAAGATAATTAAAATAGTACATTCCTATTTTGAGGAGTCCTTTTAAAATAACAGTCGTAATTTTCCACTTGCCTGTGGCAGGAGCTCGCCACTTAAGACTGCCACACTCCATAGCCTATTGCCATCTCCCAGTGGATGGTTGTGTCTGACGCAAAATGAGAGGCAGAACATACAGGTCTTCCCACCAGATCTGCCACCCCCCACACACATCAGCTGGCCACTGGCTCCACCTTCAGCAGTAAGGGAAAGCTCTTGATGTGCAGAGAGCACTGTGAGACAGTGAAATGAGGGTAGCATGGAGTTTTTAGGAGTCCAGATAGGACGTGAAGGGCATATTTGCACCAGGAAACAAATGAAGCATACTCTAAATTACTGCATGGAAGCACAGGAAAACCTTTGGGCATTTCAAAAGCAGTTTAAATACACGAGCTCTCAACACTTACATTTCATTTGCTTGAAGATGGACTTGTTGGGCTCAAGCCAGTGCTGGAAAGGCAAAGCAGAGAGCAGAGGTTAATATGGATCACAGCAGACAACACCCCCCTTGTAAATGTATATGGTACCAAACATTGGAAGTAGGACTTTTGTTTCACTGAGACATACATAAACTGGAAAAAGCACCTCCATACTGTTATAATACTGGAATTGCACTATATAAGCATACTTGGTGATACCACTGCTTATAAGATGTCGTTGAGACAAAAATAAGACAAATATTTCAAGGACAAATTTAAAGGAGACAGGTTGTAGTGATTAGTTTGCAGCAGACATTTCAGTCTTACACTTTCAGCTTTTTTTTTTCCCAGAAGAAAGATCATATTGGACAGTAGGACAGACTGTTCAGAAACATTAACATCGTCTGTTCATTAATGCTGTCTTCTACAGTTCTTATAAGTAAAGCATGTGCAAATACCCTATTCTCAGTCAGCACCCTCAGAACACGAGCTATTGTTCTCTTCTAGCAAGAACTAAAAATCTGAAGGGAAAAAGAATGTACTTCTCCATGGAATGTTTATGCTGCAGACAGGCAGTGCACAGCAGAGAGGTATGGACGCCTACCAGTTGGTGTATAACTTTCCAGGGAAAGACTGCAATGGCAGGAAAACTTTTATTTTTTTATTCTCCTGGAAAATAAACTCAGATGCTTCTGTGACGAAAAGCTAGGTTCACATTTCAGTTAAGAGCCTTAGCACATCCCCTGCTCACACAAGCTGAACTGTTCAGGAGGATGTTTTTGTTGACAAAAGAACATGCTGATATTCAAGTGCCACTTCTGACCACAGCCAACAGCGTTTGTACTAGGATTTTTCCTGTAAGCAGAAAATCTCCACACTACTATGAGATTTATGCTGCAGAAGCAGCTGGTCAAAAAGCAAAGTATTCAGTTTTAATAAGCACAATCAACACTAAGGGGTTTCATTTTTAACCCTTTACATTCTAGCTCTAAAACCCTATGATCTACTGCAAAAAGAAAACCTAGTATTTTTTAAACCATATGTAATACTTAAAAAATCCTACATCAGCTACTATTTTTCCTCATAACTTACAGTAATTCTACTACAGAGAAAGGCCGGGGAAGATATTTCATAGGAATTGTTAGTAGGTGACTTAAAATTATTATTTTAAAAATCATGACGTCTCAAGTATTCAATCAAAATCGGGAGTAACTGTAAATTAGTTTTCTGGAAGAGAACTTCTGACAAAACAAATATTTTGGAAAGAACATCTTCAAATATCTACAGCTTCTACGCTATGGCTGCTCAGAAACTCCTGCATATAGTATACAGCAATATTGGAGATAAGCACTACTATGTATTTCTCTTTGAAGCTCACTTATTACTGAGAGACTGATATGGAACCCTGGTACTCAAAAGACAAAACAAAACAAAAAGCCAACAACCCCAAACTTCAAACAACAGCAACAATAACCACCAACCCCACACCATTTCTTCACCTCTTCCCTCTCCCCAGTATCTCTCTTTTGGGGGGAAAAGAAGAAAGAAACAAGATTAAAAAAGCAATGACTTTTATCAACTTAGCAGAAATATCTAGCTCATTTAATTCTTTTTTAGATCACACAGATACATTATTTATACATTTTGCTCTGAATAATGGGGGTTGAGGGTTGTTCATAAAAAGGTAAGGCAATTTAAGAAGTTTGACACAGTCTGCAGTACTTCACAGACACATAACCCAGAATGAATTCACAGATAGGAAACCAGTCAAGGCACACAGATATGCAAGTTTACCTTCCTTAACCTCTTCATGTGCCCACCCCACCTCCACCAGGATCTAGGCAGTCCTAGCTGAAGTTTCAGACAGTTCCAAGAGGAACGTGGATGGTGAGCCACGCTATGCTGTTCCCAGGGAACTGAGAGTTAAGAGGTATCTCACTATCTTCATCTAGCAGGAGCACAACACAATTTGTTTGATACTTCTTTTGGAAAGGCCAGGCTGAAATATTAGTACAGACAAGGTCAGCATTTACGGCTGTTTGAAAAAGTCAATTACCTATTCTAACAAAAAGTCAGAGGTAAAAAAGCCAATCTGCAAATATGAAACCCTCATAATTCACTATATGAATAATGAAAAAGGGGAAACATGGGTGAAATTCCTCATGCAGTGCACCAAACCCCCAGGAATGCAGATTTAGCCAGCATGTCCAAAAGCAAGCGTGTTTCCCTACAACCTGACTTTCATGGGTTAAAAAAGGATTGAAAAGACACTGAGCAATTACGCAGTCTAGACTTTCACTTGGAGGTCAAGGAACCGACAGGCAGATTTTAGAAGCTCAGATTTCTGTGGTGACCTTCTGTTGGTGGAAGATTGCAAATGTGTAGGCAATTCAGCTGAATATTCCAGAAAACTGAGCAGCTACTTTACAATTTGTGGAGATTTTCAAAGACACAGCAATTAGGTGCTTAATGCTCTCTGAGTGTCAGGGGAAGATAAACACCTAGTCATCCCTAGTACTTCTGAAAATAGCCACCCCTATATTTGTTTGCATATTTCAATTTGAGTTTTAGGAAAGATCTTCCCCTGAGTACTTATCTTCCAGCCTTACAGCATTGACTATTAATAATTAATAACTATGCCTCATCTCTATTACAGAGAACTCATGCTATATTTATTCCGAGATTAATTAGCTGTTATAGCTAGGACCAGATTAAGGTCCCATAAATTCATCGAAGGGTTTCTGCAGGAATTTTCAATTGAAAAGCATCTGGCTTTGCAAAATGCTTTTTCCATGTATCAATCTTTTTTTTAACAATTTTGCTGAAAAAGAAAAAAAATCCTTGGATGAAAGGAAAATATAACATTTCGAGTTAGCTTATCAGGTCAAATTTTAAAAGCATTTTAAATCTTCAACTGCAAAAAAATTTCATTACACACTGCCTTGCGGAAACAGACCATAGGTGTTTCCAATTCTTTCTTGTAAGGCTAACACCTCATAAGACAAACAAATCAGACAAACCAAACAAGTCAGACGTAAACTTGGAACCAGAGACAAGAATCTTTAATTTCTCTCCTGACAGTAAAATGTGCAAACTAGGTGGAGGGAAAAAAAAAAACCAAACCCACAACAATCTTATACAGTTTCATTTTTGCCTCATGTATTTCACACTGTTGTCCATAAAGGTTGCTTTAACTGGACAATGGCCTACACTGTCAGACTAGCTTGGCTTTATATGTGGTAGTACTTAAAGATCATCAGAAGTCACTCCTGCAGAGGCTGAGCCTCCCGCTTTCTTGATGGCATGTTAGCAACATGGTTGTTGCCCAATGGAGAAGAAAAGACTTCAATATTTGAGAAGTTGTGGCAGGCTGGTGAAGGTCCCGCTGACCGGAAAAGGGGAAACATAATCCCCATTTTAAAAAAAGGAAAAAAAGGAAGACATGGAGATCTACAGGCTGGTCAGTCTCACCTCTGTGCCCAGCAAGATCATGGAACAGATCTCCTGGAAACTCTGCTAAGGCACATGGAAAATAAGGAGGTGATTGGTGACAGCCAACATGGCTTCACTAAGGGCAAATCATGTTTGACAAATCTGGAGGCCTTCTACGACAGCTGTTGGTGAATAAAGGAAGAGCAACTGACATCATCTACCTGGACTTGTGCAAAGCATTTGATACTGTCCCGCATGACATCCTTGTCTCTACATTGGAGAGACATGGATTTGACCAATGGACCACTCGGTGGATAAGGAACTGGCTGGATGGTCGCACTCAAAGAATTGTGGTCAATGGCTTAATGTCCAAGTGGTGACCAGTGACAAGTGGCATTCCTCAGGGGTCAGTAGTGGGACCGGTGCTGTTCAACATCTTTGTCAGTGACATGGACAGTGAGATTGAGTGGACCCTCAGCAAGTTTGTCTCTGACACCAAGCTGTGTGGAGCAGTTAACACGCTGGAGCAAAGGGATGTCATCCAGAAGGACCTGGACAGGCTTGAGGGGTGGGCCCGTACCAACCCCATGAAGTTCAGTAAGGCCAACTGCAAGGTCCTGCAAGTGTGTCAGGGCAACCCCAAGCACAACTACAGGCTGGGCGGAGAATGGAATGAGAGCAGCCCTGAGAAGAAGGACTTGGGTGTGTTGGCTGATAAGAAGCTCAACATGAGCCGGTAATGTGAGCTCACAGACCAGAAAGCCAACTGTATCCTGGGCTGCATCAAAAGAAGCGTGGCCAGCACGTTGAGGAGGTTACTCTGCCACTCTACTCCACTCTGCTCCTGTGAGATCCCACCTGGAGTACGGCATCCAGCTCTGAGGTCCCAACATAAAAAGGGCATGGACCTGTTGGAACAGGTCCAGACGAGGGCCACCACGATGATCAGAGGGCCGGAGCACCTCTCCCGTGAAGACAGGCTTGGACAGTTGGGGTTGTTCAGCACAGAGAAGGCTCCAGGGAGACCCCCCAGTACTTAAAGGGGTCTACAGGAAAGATGGGGAGGGACCCTTTATCAGGGAGTGTAGTGATAGGATGAGGGGGAATGGTTTTAAACTGAAAGAGGGTAGATTTAGATTAGATACTAGAAAGAAATTCTTTACTCTGAGGGTGGTGAGACACTGGAACAGGTTGCCCAGAGAAGTTGTGGATGCCCCATCCCTGGAAGTGTTCAAGGCCAGGTTGGATGGGGCTTTGAGTAACTTAGTCTAGTGGATGGTGTCCCTGTGCATGGCAGGGGGGTTGGAACTAGATGATCTTTAAGGTCCCTTCCAACCCAAGCCATGCTATGATGATTCTATGATTCTAATCCAGCTAACACCTATTAGCAAGGACCCTGTGAGGAGATTCATGTTCAGCACTGCCAACTTCTAATCTTTTCTGCCAAAAGAGGTCTGGGTAGCAGCTGGGTATCTAGATTGTCAGTCAGGCAGATGCCCTCACCAAAACACAAAGCAGACAGAAAGATACTTAGACATCTTGAAGGTCAGTCACGGGAGAGCTAACGAGTCTTGGTGCCTCAAGTGCCAGTGGTGAGTAAGCAAACTATTATGGGTATCACTTTTGGTCCTGGGATCCTAAAATATGCTGAGAGATGCCTTCTGGCTAAGGTTTCATTGTGACTGCATGCTGTGTTTCAGACTACTGCAATTTTTACTTTGTAAATACAGCTCTCACCTCTCATCAGCCTTTAAGTGGCACTGAGTAGTCATTAGTGAGGCCAGGTGTGTTCTTGCTTACCCACAAATGCTGAGCAGCTGATGTGCTACCAGCTTCCACAGCAAAAGCTCAGGATGAGCAAGGACACCACCCAAGGGTAAACGCACCATTCTAGAAAGTCAATTTAACTCCACAAACACTCATGTGCTTTTAGTGAAGACTCTTCAGCCAGCAACCTGTTTCGAACAAAGTCATTCACTGGGAAGCTCAGACAAGACTGAGCTTGGCCTCAGTATAGCACAGGGTTAAGGGTTTTAGAATAAGAAGCTGAGAGGAAAGACGGCATGATGTCCCATATATATTCTTACAGCCCTTGTAAGGGGTCAGGTGTCATTAAACCCCCCACACTGTTCTTCCTCCACGTTGCAACAGCCACTCCACAGTGCAAAGATGTGTGCTCCAGTCTACTTTTCCTATGGACTACTGCATAAGACTGGCATAAACCAAGGCTCACCTCCTAAAAAACTGCCAAAATCAGGTGCTTGGGACTTGACCAGCCAGTCCAATGAATTCAGTCAAAAGTCTCTCCGCTCCTCCAACACAAGAGGCTTTTGATTTAGTCCCTGTGTTTGGAAAAGGAGCAGTAATGAAGGGGCAACCAAATGTGGCCAAATGCTGTGAATATTTAAATCCCCCTCGGCAAGCAATACTCAGTCAAGTGCTCAGATGTGCATACAGTAAAACAGAATCAGAAGAACCTGCAGATGTCACAAAAATATTCTAGCCAGGCAAGGGCTAGATTTGAAGACTTTGTTTAATGGACCGAAGACAGCAGGAGGATGGAGATATGCACTGAAACACTGCTAGAAAAGTAATACAATTAATTTTATTTAAACCTCAACCCTATATTAATCTTGAAAGTGAATACCTAACCTTCTCCTTGAATGAAAAGCAAAATCAAAATCAATTTGCTTTAGCCTCAAGGCAGTGACTTGCACCAGGTCACCGCCTGCCAAAAGTCAGACTCAGAAAAAAACAGTAACCGTATCCAAAGCTAATGGAAGCTCAGACAGGGGAATTAATTGGGTGCCCACTCTATACCAGAATGACAGATGCCAAATGACCCAGGGCACCCTTCGTGTCTCCTTCTTCATGCCCTGAGGCTGACATCATTTTTTCATGGCTTCAAGAACCTCTGTACCAAGCATATTGATATGGCTCTATTGCAGCAAAGGAGCTGTTCCTCTATACTGTTCCCAAAATCATGGCATTGGGTCTGGTTAGTGGTATGCTAAGCAGGAAGAAACAAGGTACATCACTATCACAAAAATTAATCTGGTCCAGAAATAGTACCATACACTGGAACAGAATCACCATTTGTATGATTCTGAGCTGGAATTTATTAAAAAATTTCCAAATTCTCACTCTGTTCCTATTACACTAAAATACTCAGAGAAACTCAAACGCTGTAAGTTGGAGTAGCTCAACCGATCATAACCTCTACATCAGCTGAACATCTGTCCATAAAGTCTGTTTATATTGATGTATGCATGAGACACCACAGTGCTCACAGACAACAGGTACACAACCGATGGGAAAATGACCTTCATTTTTATTAAAATAGCCTGCAGAATGATTTGGTTTACAAGGTTACTAATCCTCACACAAGCTATTTCAGTTAGTAGCATTACTGCTGAATTAAGTGTATATGTTTATTCACACTACTATTCATTTGTGCCAAGATTTTGTTTAGTACATAAATGCACCAATACTGGTAAAAGGAAGTACCCATTTAACTCAGCACTTTGTCCCTGAAAATGGCCTGAAGCAAACACTTTGAAAAAGAACAAGAGCAGTAGCTCCCATTGTATTCACTGGGCTTTTTCCACCAGCCTCCATTACATTTTGTTTGTAAGTCTTTGTAGACTTTCAACAATTTGTCTAAATACTTATTTTTTTCACACTTTTTTTTTAATGTTTTTGGCAGCTACAACAATGAATTTTATGACTAGGCATGGCATTTTAAAAACTATTTCTCGATACCAATTGCTTTATAATTTCCTTAAGTGCATTTTAGTTCTGTTATAAGAATTACAGGGAAATCTTTCGCTGATCAGCTTCTCCAAGCCATTTTACACCATATCTTTCTCTCTCATTCTTTCTTGCTTATTCTCTTACTCTCTCTCTCACTCACCTCTTTTTCTAGCTGAATTATTCTAGTCTAATCCACCTCTCTTTGTATGAAATCTGTTCCTCTTTGATATCATTCTCATGGCCTTCTTTCTTCCTTTTTTAGTTCTAATATATTTTTTTGAAACAGCATGACCTGAACTGCACACACCAGTCAGGTGTCACAGCAAGACTTCATGCAAAAAGCACATAATTTTTGTGATAACTCTGTCCAGCAGGAGAGAGCCATATGCATGGAAAAGCATTAAAATTTTAATTAACCTATGGCTCAGTCACTCTGGTGTTCAGCCTATAATACTTCTGCTCTACCCCTTCAAAGAGACTGGAGAGCTCCCCAATAGCTCTCTCTACATTGCTGTATGGAGCCTTATGAGTCATGACACAAAGACACAGCTTTGTTACACTAAGGTTGCAAATTATCTGTTGTCTCTTTCTGCCAACCTTCACCGCCCTCATGTGGGACTAAGTGCACATTTTTAAGAGCATGTATTAAACAGCAGTTGTTGCTGAAGCAGAGATCAGCTGCACCCGAGGCTTGATGACCCTTTCAAAAGGTCTCTCTGATGGGGCGCTGCTGTTCATCTTGCGTACGTGTCCCATTAAAACAGAACTGCTACCTCAAATTCACTACGCACAGACAACAGGCTCCCATTTCCTTCCCTAGTAAATACTGGGACAATGCCGAACAGCTTAGGTTATAGAATTAAACAAGCGCTCTGCCCAGGTCCCTTGGAAGTGATGTACTCTAGAATACAAACGGGACTCCCCAGCAACCTGACTAATGAAATAAACATGTAATCTGACAAAAAGCTGCCTGTGTGTAGATGTGCCTACCAGTCTTCACTGGGGCTAAGCTTGAAAGCAAAATGAGAATTGTATTTGCGACAGTTCTCTAGGGGCAGACTGGCAGGAGTACCAGCAAACCTGTAGTGCACAATGCTGTCTTTCTAGCGACGCCCAGAGCCGGGCTCTGAGCTCTGGGGAAGTCAGAAAATCCCAGTGTACTCGCAGCCACCATTTAAGATCGGCTGCATAGTGGGAGTATACTCATACAGCAGTTTCACTGGTTTGAAAGATTTGTTTTCATACTGGCAGACATGCACGCGCAGAGCTAAAACCACGGCACTGCTGTGCTGCTCCCAGACAGCCCTGCAGCACATCCACATGGCAAAGCACCTCAATGCTTCGGGGTGATTATGATCTCAAACATTTCTACAGCAACTGGTGAGACTACACAGTTGCTTCAGGGTCCTACGAAGCCTCTTCATAACACCTAATGCTTCCAATCTACCCCATGGGTAGCTCCAAGGTATTTCTGCCGACCTACCACCTCACATTCCCACATTCAAAAACATAATCCCAAGCACATGCTCAAATCCACCCACTGGGGGTAAAAAAAGAGTAAACTTAAGTATTTCCAACTTGAAATCACTGCTCAGATGCCTCCCTGAAGGGACTTAAAGAATAAATTTCATGACACTACCATCTTCCTTCAGCTCAATCCTCCATTGCCCTCAATACCAGTGGCCTCTCTCAACAAGGGATCCTCTCTAGTGAGAGATGCTGAACAGTACTGCATTGTATCATCCCATTCCCATCTATTACTGGCCCTAAACCTACAAAAATGTGCTGAGTCAACCCAGGGAGTCTGGCACAGAATTAGCCACGCTGCATTTCCTCAAGGGTGAGAGTGTCATAATTGGCCTCAATATAATATCTAGTATATAAAAATGTACCAACAGGTAGTTCCTTGGGTAGTAGAATCAGTAACACCTCCTCCAGGTGTTTCCCATTTGAAATGACTTATTTCTAAAAAATATAAGCTCCAAATGATGTTTTCCGGGTTCTTACAGTGTCTCTCACCTCTCTCTAGATGCCTTATGGGGTGGGTTTGCCCTACAGCATTTCCCTCAGTGAGAAGAATAATAGAGTCTTACCCACCAGTGCAGCAGCTTATCTTCATGAAGCCTTACAGGAACTTAATATTTGAGACCTGTATTTGAGACTCCAGCCAAATTTGACCATAACTGGCTTCAAAAGTTACTACAGTTGAGAGTCAGGGGGAAAGGCAATGTGACCCCATATACCTCGTTTTCTCAGAAATCCAGGTGAAAAATTCAACAGTTAATATATGAACACTAGTAACTCACTTGTTCCCAGCGTACTATCATTAGACATAAAATGGCATACTGGAATTTACTGCATACTTTTAGTACAATCCTGGCTCTTTTGAAGCTACCATAAGGCACAGTTTCCCCAAAGGAACATCTAAATGTGATGCTAGAAGATAAAATAGAAGACATGGTGTAGAACCTAGAGTCTTACTGCTAGTTCAATATGAGGTCATTGGCACTGTTACTCTCCTGTATCCAAAGATATAAAAAAGCTACTGTGTTGCTTTCTGTTAAGAGTATCTTCCAGAGTTTCCTTTTTGGTCTGGTCTAGAAAATGGAAAACTACAGAAAATTTTACAAAGTTTAAGTATGCCTAAAATATCCACATACATTTACTTATGCAGAAGGAAAACATTATTATAAAAGGAGGGCTGGGGAGAGAAAGGAGTAAACATTATAACTTACTTGGAAAATAACCTATAAAAACAACAGCTGATTCCAACCACAGTTTTCCCATATTTCAAAATTTTGTTCCAACCTAAGACAATTAGCTCAATTATCTATATTTTTCACATAGTCAGAAGTTCTGAATGTTCTAAACACATATATTGAAACATTTCATTTGAAACATCTGAAATATTGAAACAGTTAATTTTTTAAATTCTCAAACTCAACCAAGTGTTTCAACATTCCTAAGTCAAAATGCAACATTTTGGTAGCATGCTCTGAAAGAAGACATTTAGGATGAATTAAAGCTGGCATTTGCCTGCTTGAGCTCCCTCAATAGATTACAAAACAAAAGGACTGCAAATTAGCTTTTGGAGCAATTCTACAACCTTTGCACAAAAAATTACATGCAAATAAAAGGGAGGCATGCATCACTGGTAAACTAGGTGCCAGCAGGAGTAATTCTGCAGAATATTTTCATATATATATATATGTATGTGTGTGTATGCAATATAATGATATACTATTATGTCATATAGCTTAACTATTCAAAGAGCCAATCAAGAATGATTCACTAAAGGCCAGAATTAAATGCATTATTTTGGCAATTTCATTGGGAACCAGAGATATAGCCCTTTCTGTGCAAAGACAGGGACCATGCAGTGGTACATAAACTACAACAGAGGCATTCAACGCTTCCATTACAACAGGCAAAGCAACTTGATTGGACAGTACCTGCACCAGAATCAATAATAACTCTCCGAAAAAAATGTTATGCTTTCTTGTTTCAGCTTTTATTACATATTCTTTGAAATAAACTCCAGAAGATGGTGCCCAGTCTCTGTCTCTGTCAATGTTTAATATAAAACCCTTCCATAAAATTACAGAGATGTCTCTTAAAACTCTTTACAAATCTAGCTAAAATTTTTGCCCCATTGTCTCCATTATGGCTGTTCCAGACGCTGCAGCTGTCATTGGCTTAATTAAGTAACCATGCCTCTTGCTTAAACTTTCTTTTTCTTTCTACTTTACACTCTGATGCATGTATAACCATATCCTCCTATCCTTTGTTTTGCTGCACTAAATGGGTTACGCCCTTCTTAATATTGTCTCAAAAACAAGCTCTCTGTTCTCTTTGTATTTCTAATATTCCTCCTTCCGAGTCAGTTAAATTGATCTTTCTTAAATGCAGACATCTAGATCAGAATAGCTGAGGTCTCTTCATGGTGTAATGACATTAACACTTTCCTGAAAATACAACCCTAAAAAGGGCCAAAGTGTTGACTTTTATCATAGCCAAATCATGCCGGTGCCTTATTGCCAAAATCAGACTAGGCAATATTCATTTTATTCATTGTCCCACATCTCTTTATTTACCTACAGGGCACTGAAGTACATTGTCACAGGCATTGTTGAACTGGTTTAGGATGAATTATCGCTTCCCTTCAAAGCAATTGTTCTCAGTCAAATCACCAGGTTTAACTAGAGAAAACAGCTCTTGGTGAATTCCACCTGCAGATCTTTACTGAGCTACTGTTTCTGTTTTGTAATACATCCAACCAACTCGTAAGAACATACTGCAGGAAATGTCCCTCCTTTTTTACTTTGGTGGGACTTGCAAGAATTCTACAGAGCCTCAGAAATCTCTTATAAAGAGCTTCAAGTACTCTTTCCTGTAAGAAAAAGAGCCACTCCTGTGGCTACAATGATGTGACATTCCTCCTCTGACCCCACTACCTCTTATACTTGCTACAGCTTATCTCCATAACCACATACCTAAACAATTACTGCTCTGTAATCTCAGGGGGGTTTGTTGATGTGAATTTCAGGCAGCGAAGCTCACAACTGCTAAAACACAAAACTGTGGGAACAGCCATCACCTACCTCATCATTGCAAAATCATGATTTCCTCTAGTTTTCTACTGATGAACTTTATCTAGCTACAATGCCTGGGCCTCAGCGTAATTATTCATATTCACGGTTATACTACTAGGAGGTTGTTGGCTAGTATGTTTCTTTAAGATCAGAAAAAGATCAGAACTGTCTTCCGCTGATGGGAGAAGAATTGTAATTATAGTTTCACTGTCTTCCTGCATCTGACTTGGAGGTATTCATGCATCTGTATCTGATACAGAGGTAAGATGCAGGGAAGTGAACCTCAACAAGTTCAGAGATTCAAAAGAGCCAGATGACATAAACCCAGCATTCCTTTATTATAACATTTGTCTGCAGTTTAGTCCTTAGGATAGGGTTTGTTGCAGAGGAAATATCCACTCCAAGGGAAAGCAGTTTATGTATAAATATTTAGAAGTGCTATCTTAACAANAAGAAAAAGAAAAAAACCATCAGAACAGAACAAAGGGACAATAGAAGATACTGTAGGTAAAAATAGCTTATTTTGATGAATTCAAATAAACATAAGAGCAAAATGTATGTTGCTTTCAACTCATCATCCAGAGCATTTAAGTCTGTACAAAGAAACGTCCCTTATAATTCATCTCCTAATTCATAACAGTTTAAAATCAAGAACTAATACCCAACTAGAGAAGTTATCCATATGCTCAAAAACATGACAGTAATTATAAATCAACATTTAAAAATGCATGTATGGAAAATGTAAGCTTGAGAAGTTTGCTTAACAAAATCCAACTGAAGAGTGGGCCAGGTGAGATAAGCCATCCTACTACACAGGATGGCCACAGAATTCTTAGTTGTTGGATATACAGGGAAATGAAGACCTAAGATTTTTTAGGTAAGAACACAAATGTTTTCTCAAATTGTCTTTTACTAGTAACCAAGAGAAAACTTAAGCTTCGGTATAATCTTCCAGAAACTTAACACAGAATTAGCTATATTACAAGATGTAAAAGAAAACTGTATAGCCAACAAGAATAAGTTACTGCAACAAATTTGTCAATATAGTTAACAGCTCTTTGAAACATGGGAACCAGATAAGGTGTGATAAAACAGGCATCCCAATGAGAGTGGTTTTTCAGGTTTTTTTCTGAAGCATCACTTTTTTGAAGTATCCTACCAAAAAAACTAGTTTTTACTAAAAAACCCTCTTGATTGCTGTTAAATAAAATAACTTTTCTACAGCAATTTTTGGGTGACTGCCAGAGAAAGGCAAGGCCCAACAAAAGTAAGTATTCATTAAGTCCTACCTAATTACAGTCTAATACAGCACTCCACCTACTTCTCCTGTCAATTCCAACCAGGTGATCACCTCTATAATTTTAATGATCATGAAGAATTAAGTACACTGGTCAGAATAACTGCTAATTATTATGCTAATAATTTTAAAAGGGAGATGCAATGGAAATGACCCACTGCAGCTTTGCAAAGCTACTGCAATTCTATAAGGCTGAGCAGAGGGCGATTCCATAATTCCAGCAATTTTTGGCAAAACTAATCAGGGTGCAGCAAGAGATAACCAGCAAAATGTTTTTCTCCTCCTGAATCATAGCAGTTTCAAACTGGTCACTATTTCCAGAGATTAAATGCCAGTATATGCCCCCATGATATCTAAAGTCATATCTAAACCTTAATCGTGAGACCAGCAGGACCACACACTGAAGATGCAGTTCTGAATTTCACTGCCTGAGGGCTTCTGCTTCCTGTTTTCACCACCCTTTCCTACTCTCAAACAGTAACAATCATCTGAAACCAAACAGGGAGTAGCTGCAGCAAATCCCCTACAGAATACAACCTGCAGCACCACCTTCCACCTAAGAGAGATGACTAATCTACTCCCACACAAATGCCTAGAGCACAGGCACGTTAATTTTATTGCACAAAGATGCTCATAGGTAGAACTAAGCCGAAGAACTCCCCCCAACCTGACAAATCGTATCTATTTTGTGTGTTACACATGTCTAGTAAGTCCATGTGCCCTGTGAAAAGTGGAATACAATGACTGCTTTTAGCTGTTAAACTCGATAGGATTCCTGCCTACGTCTCCCAAGAAGCATGTTCTACAGAAAAATAGAAACCCCAAATTCCAGAGCACTGCCAGAGCCTAGAGCTACCCTGTGCTACCTCTGAGTCATGCCTACAGATCTTTTCTGTCTTCAGTGCTCAGAAGAACACCACAGAATATGCCAATGTTACTTGAAACTAAAGACATGAACTGAGGGGAAAATTAATTTAATAATGCCACTTTAGGAACCTCTATGGGTTATGGACAGAGGATAAAGCCTCAGAGATACATAACTTTGCATTAGAACTTGCCTGCTTATTGAAAAAAAAAATCAATTTAGCGTTACTTAAAAGCAAATGTAGTCAGAGTTCACATACATACCCTCTGCTTCTCAGGGTCAACGTATCGAATGCCAAAATAGTCTTTTTCCAGCAAGCTGTAATAGTTGCAGATGTGATCTATGAGAAACTGACCTTTAGTTTCCCTCTGCAAAAAGAGAAAGAATTGATATATTATTCTGAGTATTCTGAACTTGCGGTCTATAAATATTAAAAAAATCTAAACAAAGTGTCAAGGAAAATGGCACATGAAACTTGTTATTATTCAGACCAGGACAAGGATTTGAGCATTCATCTCCTCTAAGTGATGCAGGAGACTAGTGATCAATATACTCACTGCATGTTCACAAATTGACTCATTAGGAAAATACCATCACTACTCCCGCCTCTACTCCCGCCTCAGGAAAACAAACAGCCCTCTAATAGCTGCATCTTTGTAACATTTAATATACCATTAGTAACCATATTTCCACCTGATGCTATAATAGCGTAACAGATACCCATTTACATATGGAATTTCAAATCAGCGTGTGTTTTTTTGTATCCCCCAAGTTTGCAAGCAGTTTTGGCAGTGAGTACCTTGCTGGAACTTTATGTAATGCCCACAGCAGGAGAGACTTGATCCTTAATTCCCAGACAGCACCACAGCACAAGGAAGAAATGCCCAAATGACTGAGAGATGTTTTCATCTCTGCATTGTCACTGTGTAACTATAGCCTTAAGGAAACTCACTGTACACATGATGTTCAGTTAACAATCTCATTCTTTATTTCTGCTTTCTTCAATCTCAATGCTGTGTT
The DNA here is from genome assembly GCA_008711295.1 of Anarhynchus alexandrinus. NCBI lineage: Eukaryota > Metazoa > Chordata > Aves > Charadriiformes > Charadriidae > Anarhynchus > Anarhynchus alexandrinus. The sequence goes on from VUYV01000029.1 coordinate 5,667,075, forward strand.
TCATTTCTCCTTAACCTACTGCCTGATATGGAGAACCTTCATGAATTTTCATATTTCTTCTGATCCAGTTAATGTAATTATTTTTTTTTTCTGAATTGTGATGTGTGTGAGGATTAACATCGGGGTAAAGCTGTTCTCCTAAAACAGTCCACTCTATGCACACAATGGTGCTTCACTACGTCGCAGTGTCAGGTCTCTGCATTTCCTTCCCTCCATCTGTCTACCCCATTGCTGCACTGAGATGCCTCTGCTGTGGACCAGGTAGCGTGTTTGCACGACTCTACTACCCTTTGCTGACATGAAGCAACTTAAACTTAGCTCTTTAATGTCTACAAAATAGAAGGATATCCTACACAGGATATGCAATCACATTATATAAAAAAAATTACTTAATTGTTCCTTCAAATGATTCCCTGAAAACTTTAATGCCATGGCTTATTCAACCTTTCTTTAAGAAACTAACAGGCAATTTAAACCATAAACAGCGTGGCTAAGCAAAAACGACAAGATAGCGCCTGCATTTCTCAAGGTACTTTACAAAATTGGATGTTGTTATCATCTGCAGTTCACAGAGGAGCAGCTGAGGCAAAAACAGCGCCATGACCTGTCCGAGGTCATACCCGAAAGGACAGAGGAAGCAATGGCCTCAGGACCACCACTGTCCAGGGAGACCTACTGCTTCCCACAGGAAAAGAGAGACATGCTTCCAGACTGGAGTGTTAGAAAAGAATACAATCTGTGAAGTACTGCTCTGTTTTTCTTGTCTTTACAATTAATAAGGAATTCTGACATTGGATACAGTTGCTCATCCTTTTGTTCACGTCACTGAACAAAGAGACTACCTACTCAAAAGGCACTGACAGAGAGCTGCGTGGCCCTTCCAGTGCACAAGGGCTCCTGCGGCCACCCCTTGCCTGCCACATGGACCTTCTATCCTCCCGAATTCACTCCCAGCCACAAGGGAATTGCTAATTTCTCTACAGATCTCTTTTTCCGAGATGTGGGGGGCTTTTCTTCTCTTCCTACTGTGTCAGCCACCTACTTCCACTACTCCTTTCTTCCTCCACCTTCCATCTCCTACGTATTTACCCCTCACTAAGTGTCCTTTACTCTTACATATGCTATTTGGCTGGAGGATATCAATGCCTTGTCTGTGCCGTGGTACTTCTGTCCTTTGCTTTCCTTTTTTTTTTTTAAACAGCCAATGTCAAAGGATGTTAACCCCATTTGTCTGTTTTCTGTACATGCTCACTCAACATCATGCTTTGCACCCTGCACTGCTTCCTTTTTCCCTGTAACACAGCTGCAATGGGTTTCCTTCTGTAATTGTTCCTTTCCCGCCTGAGGACATTTAAAAACCCACTTGCTTGCTGTTAAGAGTGGTTAACACATACACGGACTTTTTTTTACACTGTACCCAGTTACAAGTATGGGCATGCTAGTGACAGCACAGAGAAAACTTTCCTCAAAAAGCAAAGCCAGTATCAAAGATTGAAAAGTCCAAAAAGAAAACTGCCAGTCTCCCTGTGACTGACAAAAAGAGATCTACACTTATACAGTTATATCTCAATGAAGTACTTTCTAGTTTAACATCTTAGACGTGTCTGCAAACTTTTGTGACTATGCGATAAGCAAGACCATCAAAATATTAAGACAAAATTGCACAGTGACATTTCAATACAAAGGCAGTAGGTAAAAATTTGAACACGGATGTGAAATTCAAGTTGCACACAGTTTTAAGATTAATCTACAATGAACTAAATAGAACTGGAGAATAACAGCTATTAGGTGACTCAGGTACAGTCAAACATGAAAATAGATTTTACTGACAACAGTGTACAAAAGAAATCAAATTTTTTAAAGCCCTGGAAATGAGGAAACCAGACTAGTTATATATTCATCTGACAACATTAGAGGGTGTTACTGGAAGAACAGTCAGGAAATCTACTGACTTCTATAGGTTCACATTCTAATCATTCATTTAAAAAGCCCTTTGCTTCACCCACCTAAATAATCACCGAAGTTTTTTTGAGTTCTTGAGGAATCTGATAAAAGGCTAGGGCACGTACCGTGTTTTTCAATCCAGTAACAATGCTCCCTTTCTAAAATGAATTGATGTCCTAGTTTTTTTTGCTTGAAAGATAGATGATGGAAATGAACCAAACAAAAAGAGCAAATGAACAAAAGCCTCCAAGCTAAATTCATGCTCTAGGAATCCTTAAGGTCTCCACAGATAAATAGAAGGGACGAGTTAATAACCTCACCCTTGGTTAGTATACACTTCAGTTAATAGTGCTACTCGGTCAGGCTTCAAGTTCCACGTGACTCATTACCAGATATTTAAGAAGACTGAAGATGCATAAAAGTGGTTAAATAGAAACATACATAATGTAATGACTGTTCTCGTAAGAAATACTGTTGTAAGCGTTCCACTGTTCTGCTGTTTAAATACCTGAAATTTGGAAAAATTCAGATCATAATTGATAGACAGAGGAAAACACTTGATGTGGCACAGAGCACCTCAAGTCTGAATTCATAACAGATAGTGCGGCAAGAAGGATGGGCAATGGTTGTTCATCTTGTTTTCTGCAAACAGCACCCATAAACATTTTCTGCATTTCTCTAACAAACTCTCCTGAGCTTTAGAATCTCATGATCTTTCTCATCTCCTGTGTTCTTTAATACACTTATTACATATTATAGTACAAAAGAATATATTAAATCCAAAGCTTATTCTCATTTGCGAAAGAATATGGATAAATTAAATTAGGAACTGCCAGTCATCCACAACAGAGCACAGGAATGGATTTGGGTCACAGAATAATGAATATAAAACATTGCCTGAAATTTCAGACAGTTGCCATATAGCTTTCCAATTAAGTGATCCTTTGGAAAAAAACAAAAAACAAAAAACAACCAACAAACCAACAACAAACCCCAAAGCCTGCTCTACCCATAAAGTACTTCACAGCAATTCAGAAAGGTATTTTTATGCTAGATTTCAGCATGTTTGTCAGAACATGAAAGAATGGCATAATAAAAAAAAACCAAACCATTATTTGAAACACTACTGAAAAATGTCAGCGACAGACCACAGGAATCCAAGGGCAAAAATCAAGCCGTATTTTTAAAAGCTTCCAAGCAGAAATCTTTGATAATTATTCTGCAGTTCACCCAGAAGTCATCAACTATTCTCAAGTAAAGAAGACAACCCAGGCAGAAACAAGAGTCACAAAAGTGTGTAAGCAACAGAACCAAAATGTCCTGGACTGTAATCAATACATTGTTTTTAATGAAAGAATACCAAGCTAAACAAGCTACTTTTTTCTAAGTCCATTGATTCAAATACATCTGGCCATCTCAACTGAGACACATTTTCTTTCAGATTTTTGTAACCCATGCTTTACGAAAAGTGCTTTTTAAACTGGCCTTAAACAAGGTCCTATAATGTAGCCATTCCACACACTCATGCAAAAATAGGCTTTTGGAGATTCCTTTAAATAATTTGAGGAATGACTCTCTGATTTGCTTAGACAAACTGGCACGGACAAGATGGGTATGTTGTTCCTAAAGGCTGCATTCGAGTATCTGACCTTAATACCACTAAAACCCCACAACAAACCCCAACACACATGCAAAGGATATAATGCCATGTAAATGACAGAATCCCTGATCACAGAGGGACAGCTTGCAAATAACTGTCAAACTCTGCTTTTTAAGCTGGATCAAAAGTTTTCCTTTCTATTGAAACAAGTATGCATCAAATTAAACTAGCAGCTGCTGCAAAAGGACTAAGAAAAACAAGGGACATTCTCCACTCCAACAGAACACGAAAACACAGTGATACAGAGACTTCCATTGATGGACTCACAGGACAACCCGAGTTTCTTCCTTAGGAGAAGGTTCCTCTAGGAATCGAGTAAGACACTGCAGAGATGCTTCATTTTCGCTATCAGACACTATTATTATGGCTTCCATTTCTGCAGCTCTGCAAATTTATGAGTGAGTAACCCAATTCCTTGGTAACTCATCTGTTATGCAGAAACTAATCCAAACAAAGATCTCTGTGGCTCTTGAGCAGTTTCAGTCTAACACAATATCCCAATCTCGTGCTTGCTTTGGGGATTTCTTTTCTTTTTTTATTCCTAATTTCTTTGTGCAAGTTAAAAAGCAAGGGAGAGTATACCTTGTTCTGCCCATTTAACCCTTCTCCGATGACGTAAAATGAGAACACAAAACACGTGTGACTGTTTCACAACTCTGAAAGTGAGAGGAAAAGCATTAATAGCAGTTTAAGATCTTCCGTTCAGTGAAATGTCTTCCCTATTTGCATCTGCTTCAATGTAGAGTTCTGTGTCTACTTATCTGAATGTCGTCACAAGGAAGATTAAACACAACGCTTCTGCTCTGTTATCTAACCGCTGATGTCCTGCCAGCTGTGCTTATCTCCATCAGGAAGCCGCTGACACTACTAAGAAGCAGTGCAGAGTCATAAACACTGTGTTTATTTGTACCGGGCAATTTCAATCCTCATCCCACAAGTGTCTTTACTCATGCAAACTGGTCCCAACAGTGACCCTCTGTGTAAAGCGCCTCACATACTTAAGTGCTTACTTAAGTGTATATCCACTGAAAAAAAAGTAAATTAAAACCACAATTAAACCAGTATTTCTGTTTAAATAAATGGAAAGTCCACGCTCTCAGGCAATTGCAAAAATAATGTCTGACTTTGTATGCTTGTTTTCTTTAGTTTGTAACATATTTTGAAGTTCTATGGATGTAAAAAAAATTAAATACATGAATTCAAGAATAATCGTAATATCACCATAGAATAAAACCCAGTCAGGTCAGAAAAATGGACAAACCCAAAAGTTCCTCTAAGGCAAAAACGTAATTGAAAAAGCAGCTTTACCCACTGAAAACTGAAATAATATAGTTCTGTTAACAAGACTTGACAAAAATTACAAAAAGCAACAGAGATTTACAGAGCTAAAATGCCTCCTCGACTGCCACCTCTCGTTTCTGACTCCTCTTCGGACATCCTCCTCCAGTGATGAGATCATACTTCTAGGCTTTTCATGACAGAAATACCTTGAATCCCAAAAGGCACACATCTTCCATTTCATCGACAATTTATTCTGTACTTCAGGATTGGGGCCTGCTCTTGTACACAGAAGTGTGGCTGTAAAAGGACATCTGGGAGTAATTCTCCGTTCATGTCAGTTTTGGGACAGCTGCCATCACACTTGCATTTGTTTCCAGTGGCACAGCAAAGAAGTTCACTAAACATCACTGTTGGACTGAGGCACATCCTATGGTAATGGGACTGATTTCATAGAATCATAGAATGGTTTAGGTTGGAAGGGAACTTAAAGATTGCTTAGTTCCACCCCCCCCTGCCATGGGCAGGGAGACCTCCCACTACACCAGGTTGCTCAAAGCTCCATCCAGCCTGGTCTTAAACAGCTCCAAGGATGGGGCATCCACAACTTGCGTGGGCAACCTGTTCCAGTGCCTCACCACCCTCACAGTGAAATTTTTTTTCCTTATATCTAATCTAAATCTCCCCTCTTCCTGTTTGAAGCCATTCCCCCTCGTCCTGTCGCTACATGCCCTTGTAAAAATTCCTTCCCCAGCTCTCCTGTAGGTTCCCCTACAAATCATTGATTTGATACCAACCCTTTGGAGCTGAACAGGGAGGACGACTGAGGGCACGGAGGGGGAAGGCAACCCGGCATGCCCAAATTTTTACTATCTTCTAGATTAATTTTTAAGTCCCACCCAAATAGCAACACTGAGAACAGAATCCTCATTCTGCAGCAACTGAAGGCAGCGAGGTGGAATGAGCTCAGCTCCAAGCTGGCAACGTCGGGCCAGCCCTAACCCTGACAACCTCCAATGCCCTGGGCAAATTTCTTATGGCTCTTTGGATTTATGGATTCACTGAGATTACAAATGACAGCAGCTACGCACGAGATGGATACACAGACAACCTCTTTGCCTTTTTTGCTACATCTTTGAAAACAGCGATAGGAATATCCTTCTGTAGATGTTTCAGAAGAACTAAACATTGCACGATGCCTTCAAAATATAAAGACCAATTAAAAAAATGCCTGTTTAATTCCTCAACTAAAATGCTATAAGGATTTCTTTCCTGCTTATAATCAGCACCTTCCAGTATTTTAAACTACTTGAAAATACACTGGAATTCTATTATACAACATTTAAGTGGAAAATTTTCTCAATTTTAAGAAATGTCAGCTGTAATTTACTTTTTTGTTGCTGTTAAAGTTTCAAAATAAAAAAAAAAAACCAACATAGTTTTGCTGATAAAAACCCAACTTGGAACTTGCACATGTTATTTTAGAAGCAAAGTATTTATCACAGAATTTTCTTTTCTTTACAATGAGGAATTAATTGTATTTCTAAAAACCTGAAACAAAGGGAAAAAATCAGTGCTAATAATTTTTAATGACAAACAGAAAAAATGACATTGCAATAAAGCAGTTGGCATTTACTTAATTGCAAGAGTCCTCTTCTATACATCATTTTGTATGAATTACCTCTTGCAAATTAAATACTTCATTCTGTATAGTCAATTATCTAACCTTAATTTGTATCAACATTGCCTAATTCTAGAATGTAGGGGAGGATGGATTTTTTAATCTGTGTCTCTTAATACATTTTGTTATGTATAAACTCACTTCTTTCACTACACGATGTCATGCAATTAGCTTTTGTAAAAAGGTTTTATCTGCATATGTCCAGATCTTTCTAAGCAACTCCATCACTCATTCAATCCGGCAGAAATAAATCAAAGAATGTGCTCACCATAGCAAAGTTTTCATTATCTTTGTTTAACTGAAGGGAAAAAGTGGTACCCTACTACATTGTTGGAAATCCAGCCCCAACGCCATCCACTTACAAATGCCATCCAGATAGAGCAGACTGACAAAACACAGGCTCAAGAAATGGGAAGAATGGAGGGATGTATGGGAAAATCCTCTAGGGAGGAGAGTGACAACCCAACACAGTAATTCACAAAGCAGAAACACACCTTATGGAATGAAAACGTATTGGGGGAAGAACTATACTTGTTTTTATTTATCTACTGGCTTCCTGAATGAAACTCGTGAAAGATGCATCTCTTCCTAACAAGCCCCCTAATAAGACAAGCAACCAGAACACGTTTCCCTTAGTTGCAATGTTTTCACAACATAATTTCAGCACAGAGCTTCCCAGACATGTATATAGTAGAAATGCACAGTGATGCCAGAACACCAACTCACTCAAAACAAACAGAAGTAAAACCCCAGATTTGAATTACCATCTTATTTTACTCTCATTTGAGGCGGGAAAGACTTTCAGGGAAAAAAAAAGACAAGTATGTGAATACATGAGTGAAAGCATTAGAGAACTAATGCCCATTTTATTCCATAGGGAATTTAGCAGTAGTGGTAATCTTTGCCCACAGGAACACTTCATGCCTGAGACACAAACTACCTGTACTCCTCTGGTTTTAGAACTTATTTGCTAACCTGGAACGGGTCTTGAAGAATATAATTTTTACAAAGATATCAGTCTTTAAACTCAAATTTCTGAGGCCTTAATTATCAATTGAGCCCCAGATGCTACATATTAATTAACAGAACTAAATTAAGAAAAAAAATCCCCCATACAAACCAACCTCTTCCTACTGTTCCATTTGGGCAACAAATATACAAATACATCTCAAAGATAAAGGAGAAAGCAAAGAAAAAAGGAGAAACATGTCTATACTAAGAAGAAAAGAAAGAAGCGGAGAGCAATTTCAAGGATGTATGTGTGAATGCAGCTGCGGAAGCTCTATTAATCTTAAATGAAGCTGCATGGCTAAATGTACACAGCATTGAAAATTTACCTAGAAATATCTGCTATAGTGAGGTCAGAAATATATTTGTCAAAGAGGATTCCTCTTGTGTGCTTCCTTGGTTGGGAAATGGAGAGGGTTATTCGAGGTTACTTATTTTTCTTTAGTTTTGCCCTATTAACTTGCAACAGATGGATGGTTTTGTCCATGCAACAGCATATTTTTGCCCTCTCTTGAATTAGAGGTTATTGTAGGATGACAGTGGTCAAATAATAAAAGATGAAGGGGAAAAAGAAACTATTACACCATAAAAAAATTACACAGTGCCAGTCCCATGCAATGGAAAGTATCATAAATACAAAATCATATGGAAAGTCGAAATTATGTTCTACTACACAGTAAAACCTGGACAGAAGGAGTGAACAGAGATAACAGCTTTCATACAATCTGCTCTCGACCTCAGTGCTATTCTGCAAGTAAATTACTCTGACCCATGAGTAAATTATAAATGACGAAAAGAAATATTTATAGTTCACATACTGCCGTTCTCCAAAGTCACCATCAGCCAGGCAGGCACTGAAGAAACCACAAATGCAATATTAATTTACAGGGCTCATCATCGTTTTCTGTCCCTCTGCACATGGGCAACACTTGGCCATTTAGGCTTTTTGTCCCTGAAGTGACGGCCTCACAGAAGGCTTGCAGCATTAACTCCTCACTTCTGGTAAGAGCTTCCATTAGCACAGCATTCGTGATGCTATCTGAGGCACTATTGATTTCTTAAAAGGAACTGAGTGCTTCTGTCAACAAATCTATCATTTTATTCAATATCCAGCGTTGTTCAGCAAAGCTAACTCTGCTTTCACTCTTGCATCCTCGACATCAAAACTAACTTGGAAGATACAGGTAGGACACGCCACCATACCACATCCAGCAAAGCCGATGAGAGATTTCAAGAATGAATTAGTTCTCAGCTCCCACCTACAAAGCAACCTAAAAGCCAAATCAGGGTTTTGACAAAATTGCCTTATGTCCCCCAGTACAGGTCAACAATCCTCCCTTGGCCCCATGCAATACTGAATCTTCTTAGCAGGTTCAGCAGACCCAGAAGATGAGGCCTCCCCCATATTCTGCTCCAAGTACCATTCTTTAACCATGCCTTTTCTAATGGATACACAGCTGTGTGCCCTTTTTCTACTAAAAAAAAATAAGTATGTTAAAAAAGAAAAGCAACCAAAAAATACTCCTGGCCAAACAAGACGCTTCCCTGAGCACAGGCAGAAGACGGAGTTGGGACGGTGTGCGGCACAGCTTAGCTAAGCTGGTCACAGAAGAACAACCAGCTGATGAGAGGCAAGGATGACCCTTCGCAGCTACATTTCAGGGCTCAGCCGAATGCCGTGAACCCCAGTGAGGGACAGCCACACCGCCGTTTCCACACCAAGAGGGAAAGTACGCCCACAGCAGAGTAGGGCAAGTTGGAAGAAGAGGTGAACAGAGCAGGGGGGGCTGCTGTTGCCATAAGGCATTTGGTGCCCCCTTAAGCACCAGTAATGGCACCTCAGCGGGTCTTCCTCACCACCCCCCAGCTTGGAGTTACCCCCCATCTTGCACGAGTGCTTGCAACCATGACCTGGGGCTGCGCACACACTGGGTGGGAGGGGAGGAGAAAGAAAAGGAAGATCATGGAACATAATCCCCAGAGGGAGAGATTTCCTAACTGCTGAATTAATGCCCATTTGAAAGGCTATTAGAGTGACGCGCGAGGCTAAGAGCTTACATAAGGAACAGAATATACGACTAGATATTACGGGAATTTTATCCATCATTACGTGGATTACTCCAGAATCATAAGACCAGCTGTGTGGCCAGTGGCCTGGCAATGCCAACTCTGAAGCATGCTGAATCTCTACAAGTGCTGCAAATCATAGGTAATGTCTCCTGACAGACCAGACCCTCAACCAGGGTGATGAAGTCAACAGCTCCCAGTGAACCAGCCTGAAAGTGTAACTCATACACTAATCTGATGTGATAAGGGCCTAGATGAAAACTTTTGGCTAACTGAGGAATCCTCACCATGCTATGCACTTGAACTGTCCAACAGTCATACCGTATAATCGTATCATTAATGCCTCAGAGGACACTTGTCATAATACCTTCTGAGGATATCCAAGGTTTTTACGAATTGCAAGAGGGTGAGGATGCTCAAAAAGGTCTCCCACTTTTTACTAATATAGAGTCCATCCAACACACTTTTTCTTTCAAATACTTATGTTGCTCACCTGCCCAAGGTAAGTAACTCCTTTCTGAAAAAACCATTTGGTCTTTATTAATATCGCACTATGCTCTCTCACTTTTCCCATGTGTTTTGACTGCAGAAATTTTGTAGCTTCAAGGATCGTGTTGGGTCACTTCCCACTCACCAAAGTGGGTTTTTTTTCCTTTACTATCTTTGGGCAAACTGAAAGAATAATTTCGCCCTGAAAAACTATTTCCCAACTGATCAACTAGCACTTTACAGACACACGTGCATAAATATATTTTCCTGACAGAAATAATTACACAGAAAAGAACCTTTCATCAATAAATTCTGCCCCCCCCCTTCCCCCGCCTTGTAATAATCCCAGCAGTTAAATGCTTGCTGTTAAGGAAAACAAACAACATTAAATTTGTGAGATTAGACATCCAATCTTCAGAAAAGAAAATTTATGGTTGATTGAAAACACTGGAGAAAGATTTCCTAGAGAAGCATTCCTTGGACATAGTGCCTACACCAATGCATCCCAATGGTATTTAATAAAAGCTATTGGCATCAGAGGAGGAACTCACTCTCTGTGTCATACAATCTTCTGTCTCTATGCCAAAGAAAAGTTTCCAGTTCGCAATTTTTTGTAGTAGTGGGAACTGGATTGATTTTTTTTTTCCTTCTTTCTGTCTTTCTGGAGGTCATTCTGTCCTTGAAAGCCACACAACACAAACTGCCTCATTAGCACTACCTAAAATAAGACCTCTTATTTGATAGCACAGCAAGAACTCCCCTTGCATTTGAAACCATCACCTCACAAAATTACAACTATCATAAGTATTTTTTTACTCTTCCAAGAACAATTAAATATAATTCAGATTTAAAACTAAAATTCTTTCTTGGTTTCTTTTAAGTATCACCACAAAAGACACAACACATTTTAAATAATGGCTGGCAAAAATCCAAACGGAGGGTTCCACAGGCTTGTTCTATTAACCACAGCTGCAAAAAAGAAGATAACAAAGCAATAAATTTCACAGGCCCCATAACAAATAAATTGTTTCTCCCATACTAGATTCCACTTTTCTCCCTTACTCTGTCAGATTCATCTTCATCTTTCTGTCCTGTTCCTGTTCCCACGCACCCAGCAGAGATCAAAGGCAAACTGACCTAGCTTTTTACCGTTTCAGTAATTGGTCTGTTTTCTACATCTTTGAGTCATGGTACATATCGACACACTATTAAAATGCACCCTTTTTCACCAAGTTGGGAACTCCTCACACTCGATTCTTCTCTGCAGTAATTACTCTCATGTCTTTTTTGAGATCCCCACCCCCGAAATATATCCTAGGACACTGCAAACATTTCTTACACCTAGTCACCGGAAAGCAAAGCCCTGAATTGCATACCAAATGACAACTGACTTTTCCCAGTGCAAACCCTGACCTCTCAGAAACACTGTATAGATCTATTCAAGACACAATTTGCCACCTTCGGTATTTATAACATTTTAGCTCCTTGCTGAAATCGAAGAAAAAAAGGAAAAAAAAAAAAAGACTTCAGAACATACGTTTAAACACTGGGAGTTGTCTGACATGTTCCACAGTAGCTGGCTTTTAATAAAAGCATTGTAAAGTCACTCAGTTTATTGCATATGATGTGGAGGATGTTTACGCACATCGACCATTTTCCCTCAGCTATCCACATTGCCTTTTGCAATTGAACACAGAAGTCATTAAAACAGGAAAAGACCAGAGGAAGATACCAAACGGTATTCATTTCACTACATGCAGTGGTGGGTAAGAAGGCCATACAGTGAAAACTACATTCTGTATGCAATTTAGAGGCGCATAGTTCTCCCAAGCAAGTCTCTTCTGAGAAGTCAAATTCTAACAGGGAAAATTTAAAAATAAAAAAAAAAAGTAAAAGTGCCTTGCTCACAGGTGTTCAAGCACCAAAGCAAATTTTTTGAAATAAAGTCCTGCTCTCACACAGGTGGTTAAGGGGGTAGGGGGAGACCTGCCAAAAATTATAATATACAGTAAGATTCATAAATATATTGTACAGCTGGTTCCTAGGTCACTAGTTGTATCAGAAGGGTCTCTCTTTACATTCCTGTCACATTTAGAGTAAAAGCAGAGCCGCAGCGAACGTCAGGATGAAAACTGAGCAACTTGACAAAGGAGTGAACAGCTTTGAATATTACCTCAAGATAAAAAGTTAAGTAGGGCTTCTTTTTCTCCCCTCGGAGTGTTGAAAGATCTGTGCTGAACCTCTTGTAATTTGGGAGCAGACTAAGGCTACATTTTCCCTTCTCTTCACGGAGATCATCTATGGCTGCTACAGGCTTATGTGGAAGAAAAAAAAAAAAAAAAAAAAAGCTCTCTTAAAAAGTCTTAAGAAAGAGCTAGAGCCAGCACAAGGCTGACATGCAGATTATAACGAGCAAAGCTCTGACAGCTTCATACCTGCTGTGCCAAAACTGACTGCGAAACCTCAGGATGCAATTATTTTATAATGATCCTCTTCTTCAAAACTGGAGAAGCTACATAAATGAGCAGATGACACCAAAGAAGAAAAGGTACCTTTGTCTTACAGCACAAGGCAACTTTTTCAATTTCTCTTTCTCCCTGACACAGTGAAGCAAAAAGAACTTTGGGGGGGCTCCGGGGAGATCTTATTGTGGCCTTCCAGTACCTAAAGGGGGCCTACAGGAGAGCTGGGGAAGGACTTTTTACTAGGGCATGTAGTGATAGGACGAGGGGGAATGGCTTCAAACTGGAAGAGGGCAGGTTTAGATTGAACATTAGGAAGAAGTTTTTCACTTTGAGGGTGGTAAGGCACTGGAACAGGTTGCCCAGAGAGGTTGTTGAGGCCCCATCCCTGGAGGTGTTCAAGGCCAGGCTGGACGTGGCCTTGGGCAACCTGGTCTAGTGGGAGGTGTCCCTGCCTGTGGCAGGGGGGTTGGAACTCGATGATCTTCAAGGTCCTTTCCAACCTAAACCATTCCATGATTCTATGATTCTATGACATAAAGCGAGAAACCAGCCAGCATGGCAGTTGGCACGAGAGCAAGCAGGCATTTCAGTGCCCCTGCACCTTTCCTGTGGGATGCAGCAACCATCCTTAGCTGTGTGCCCCCAGTGCAAGCGTGAGCAGCAGGCAGAGGGGAGGCAGAGAAGCAGGGGAAGGCTCCACCACCAAGTACACTTCTGTCGGTAACCCAAACCCACCCATGTCCAAAGAGCCTTAGGGAAAGGACTGGCCTCCCAAATCAGATGATAAAGTACCAGAGTTAAGCATAAATATATCAAAGGCACGTGAAACCCAGTAAACCAGGATGTATTCTTCTAGATAAGGTGGAAGATCCCCTTTTTCACAAGGCATTTAAACCTTAGTGCAGGAGCGACACCCTGCCCTGGTGCTGCCCTGTCCCACCACCTGATCTTCTCTAACCCTTCCCAGTCGTGCCCATCTTCCTCTTTGCCACGCAATGGTGGGTGGCCAGCCGCAGTCCACACAGGTGGGAAAAGCACATCGAGACACCCAACTGCCAACACGCTCTGAAGCTTTGTCTTTGCCACCTTCGCTCAACAGAAAACAGGAAACCCAGAAGTAAATGAACGTCAGCTTGCAAGCTCTGAGCATTTGACTGTGAGGTTCAGGGAGCGACAGGCAGGGCATGAAAGAAGGCATAAGCAGTTAGCAGTGCACAGCTGTCAGAAAGCAATGACCTACCGAAGAACACAGCTTCACAGTGTGGTTTGAAACTTTTTTAAAATTGAAACTTAATTAAATAGTTAAATTGAAGCACGGGGGTGTTTCAATAATTAATGCCAATATTTCTTCTACACATGACTACCTATTTAAAAAGGTTGTCCCTGAAGTACATGCTTATACACAACCATCTTTGACAGCAGCAGATATTAGTCTTGAAATATTAAGATCCTGTAATAGCAATGGCTGATAGATCAAAAATGCTGACCATCATCATGCATTCAACTCATAAAATGCACTTCCTTTTCTAGCTCATAATGCATCTTTGATACATCTCACTCATACACACACCATACTTTTTTATTCATATGTGTCTATACACACACCTACACGTACACACTTTATATATAAACATATAAGAAAGATATCAAGAAAAAGGACTAAAGGATTCTAAAATTAGAGAAGGCCATTAGATCATTTGGCTGGCTGTATAATTTGGAATATACAATTTTATCCTATTTACATCTCATACTAGCCAGCTTTATCTTTTGTCAAGCTCAATAATTGCATTTGTTTCTACAGCATGTCTCCAGGCAAGGCAGTCAATCTT